>CM053598.1:166414302-166449002 GCA_028646575.1 Pseudocheirus occidentalis | reverse complement strand
GAGGGAGGGAGGAGGGAGGGAGGGAGGAAGGAGGGAAGGGGCGGGCAAGCGGGGGGGGGGGGAGGGGGATGGGGAAAGGAAGGAGGTGGAAGCTGATACCCACCGCCCGTATTGGTCCTCTTGGTGCTGCCGGCTTCAGGGGGGGCTTCCAGCGGTCTTTTCCGGGAGTCCGGCGGGTCGAGGTCTATGGGAACCCCAGTGTGGGTCCCATTCTGCTGGATGGGAGCTGCCGCCATCATGTTTGCTGTTGCCGCTGCTGCTCAGGGGAGAATGTTCTCCCTTTTGTCCTGGCTTGTCTGATCTTTTCCTTTTTTTTTTTTCCGCGTTCGGGGGAGGGGGGGAAGGAGGAAGAGGGGAGGGTGTTAGGGTGTTTTTTTTTAATTACAGAGTTTTTGTTTGTTTAAGACCAGGATTTTTCTTTTCTTCTTTTTCTTCTTCTTCCTTCCTTCCTTCCTCTCCCCTCCCCTTTCCCTTCAATCGTCTCAATTGAAATTTCTTTCGGAAAAAAAGAAACGCGGGTCGAATCTCACTAGGGAGGGGAGGGCTCAGCTGCAGTGCAGAGTCAGGAGAAGGGAGTCAGTCCCGGGAATGGAAGGAAGGGAGGGAGGGGAGGGGGAGAGGTGGGATGAGAGAGATCGAGAGAGGATGGAAAAGAAGAGAGAAGAAGAAAAGAAGGAAGGAGAGAGGCTGAGAGAGGGGAGAGTGAATGGAAACAGGAGGAGGAGAGAGAGGTGGAGGGGGAAGAGTGAGTGGGAAAGAGATGGGGATGGGGGTGGAAGGAAAAGGAGGGGAGCGAGTGAGTGAAAGAGTGAATGAGAGGGAGGAGGGGAAGAAAGGAGGCGGTGGATGGTGGGAAGAGTGCGGGATAGAGATGAGGCTGGTGGGAGAGCGAGCGAGCCGGCGGGCGGGCAGAGGAGAAGGAGGGTGAGAGATGGAGCGGGTTGGCGCTGCCTCGGTGCCTCCTCTCTGGGCTCTCTCTAGCGCTGGGTTCCTCGCTCCCGCTGCTGCTGCCGCTGCAGCCGCCGCCGCCGCTGCTGCTGCTGCCGGAGCGGTTCTGCTGGAGCCTGGACTGCTCGGTGCTGCTGCTGCTGCTGCTGCTGCCGCCGCTGCCGCTGCTGCTGCTGCTGCCGCCGCTGCCGCTCCGACTCTCTCATTATTTCTCTCCCGCTTGGGGGGGAGGGGGGGCGCTGGCGGGGAGGGAGGGAGGGGGATGGCAGGGGAGGGGGGGCGGAGAGGGGGTGAGTTCGTAGACTCCCACACACTTCACGCTTCGGTCCGCGCCTCTCAGCAGCGCCGCCGCCGCCGCCTCCTAGCCACCGCTGCCTCAGCCGAGGGAGGGAGGGAAGGAGGGAGTGTGCGTGTGTGTATGTGTGTGTGTGTGTGTGTGTGTGTGTGTGTGTGTGTATGTGTGTGTGTGTGTGTGTGTGTGTGTGTATGTGTGTGAAGGGGCGGGAGGGGGCGGCGGTGTGTGGGTAGGGAAAGCAGGGGTGAAAGGTCTCCGGGTCCCAGCAACACGGCTCAGCCAAACACTGAGAGCTTGTCGCAGAAACTAAGGAGTCACGGTAACCTGCTAGGCCAAGGAGGCGGGAAAAGCTTACCCAACCGACGGCCTCAGCGACCAATAGAAAACGGAATGCCGAGAAGCGCCAGCCGGCAGCTTCACCAATCATGGCGCGGGGTGACGAGAGGTAGTGATGGGGCTGGATGGGAAAAGCAAAGACTTTGTCTTAGGGGGTCGGAATCGCGTTGGTGGCCCCGAGACCGTGTCTACGGCCGCGGAAGGTAAGGACATTGAGGTGACCGGCAACGGCAGAGGTGTAGGACATCAAGGCTATTGGGAAAGCCTTTGACCCAGTACTAAGCACAAGTACCCCCTACCCTCGAAATGCAACAGTATCATAGGAGGACCGGAGTTAGCGAGCGTCCCATTGAGCAGCGCCTCGATGTGTGCGGAGCACTGAACCAGCGGAGCGCGATTCGCTGAGAAAGAAAAGCTTCCTTACCTTTAGGAGAAAGCCTTCCTCGGATGCGGCGCCTCCCGGCGATGCGCAAAGCCATTTTCATAGGTGAGGGTTATCCCCTCAAGGTGCTGATAGTCTCAAGATAGAAAAGCACTGCTGAATTTATACAGACCACACTAATAAACGTTGAGCAAACAAATCATCGGAAACACACTGAGGTAGCTCAGCGGAGTGCCTTCCACATTTTTTTTGTCCGGACCTGTGATTTCATCAGTGTGGGGAACTCCTTCCAGTGATGCAGATCGGCAACTGTCTGTAACTTAAAGAGATTTACAGAGTGGCCTGGGACACTCGAAGGTTAAATGTTTTGTCAATGGTCACCTGGCTAGTAGGTGTCACAAGCAGAACTTGAATCCGAGGTCTTCTTTACTCAAAAGCCGGTTTTCTGTTCCACTAAAGCCATGCTTCCTCTCCGTGTGCCTTGCACGTAAGAGATGATAAATGTTTGCTGAATGACTGAATGAACACATCACTATCAGGGTTATATAGCTCTGGCTCTGTTGCATGTTAATTGTGTGACCTTGAGCAAGTCATTTCTCCTCTCCAGAGGCTAGCCTTTTTAGATGTAAAATAGAGGGGGGACTGGACTGCATCATCCTTAAATCTCTATCTCCCACCCCTGCACAACACTGTATACAGAAAAGCTTAGTTCTACGTAGTTGTCTTATTAAGTGGATTTTAGTCCTATTGCCACCTCCTCCCCTCTCCATACACACACTCTCAACGTATGCACAAACACAACAGCATCCTAAAGAGTTTCCCTTATGTTTTTATCACATTCAAGCCTAGAGTAAATTTTTAGTGAGACCATGAACAAAGAAAGCAAAAGAAATGCCATTTTCTGACCAAACTTGATAAGAGATGAGAAAATACACCTCCCTTCCTTCTATATAGAAATGGAGGATTGTAGATGTGAAGCACTGCATATACTTTCAGCCTCAGTAGATGCCTTGGTTTCTTTTGCCACAACCCTATTCTGTGTGTGTGTGTGTGTGTGTGTGTGTGTGTGTGTGTGTGTGTGTGTGTTATAGGGAAATAGCTCTCTGGGTAGGGACATGGAGAGAGATGTCTCTGAGAAAAGAGGTTATGTGAAATTTTTTAAAATTAAAAAGGAGGTGGAAGCTAGAGAGAAAAAAAATAAAAAGAAATTCCATCAACAGAGGTTAATTCCAGAAAGACTTCAGAAAAGAAATGAAATTTCTAGTGCTGTTTGAATGATGGATAGCTGGCTTACAAGAAGTCTGAGGTATGGCTTAGTTCAGAGAGGTATGACTTAGTTCAAAGAAAGGCTTGAAGGTGGGAGTGAAAAGGTGATGGAAATGATGGGCTTTGCTTATTAGAGTCCCAGAGGTTGTCTTGAGAGAAAGAGGTATGGGAAATGAGATAACCTGAAGTATGTTGGTCCAGAACTTTGAAGCTAAAGGTGAAGATTAGGGTCTTGTTTTGTAGTGTAATAGGAAGCTATCATCATCCACTAAGGATTAGTGCAGGGAATTGAGCAAGAAGGATAAGGTCTGAAATGATTAGAACTAGTAGTGGGAATGGAGACAAAAAGGTAAATAAGAACTATTGCTCTGTCCCTGGAGAAGACTTCTTTCCCAACATTTTATGTTCTAAATTGTCCTATATAGTACTTTGCAACTAAATTGTTCTGTTTAATACTTAGTATATATCATACCACAAATAAGTGTTCAGCAATGTTTTTTGATGGGCAGAATTTGGCGCTAGTTTGAATATGCAGAGTAAAGGATACTGATGAGTCAAAGATAACTCTGAAATTATCTTCCCTAAGGGGTTAGTGACAGAGTAACATTGCCAAATGTTATGGGATATCTGAGCATGTGGGAGGATTATTTAGGGAAGATGAGTAAACTGCCTTTACCATGTCTGAGTTTATTTGAAAATGGGATATCCATTTAAAATGATTTTTATCTATGTATTTTGAGATATAGATGGAGGTGCTATGTGACATGGAGATGTTTATTTGACCCTTTTTCAGAATGCCTACTTGAACACTTCTCCCAGAACTCTAGGGAGTTCCCAGGGTCAAGAATGACTATGTTTCATGTGGATGCTTCCCTTAATGTTAATAGGCTGCTTACAGTGTACCAAGCACTTTATGGCACGTTCTTACAACCATGTCCTTGCCTCTAAAGGGGACTTAGTCTCTCCCATTAGCTGATCTGGTCAGTGAATTGTAATTGAATAATAGCTTAGTTCAAACTCTTTTCCTTGGTAGTTTTTTTCCCTTGTATTCTCAATTATAGTATTAAATTATTTTTAGTGCTGTTCACTCTATCACTCTGATTATAATCAAAATAAATATTTTACATGATACCTGTGGTATTATTTTCACAGCAATAACAAGACTAAATTTACTAAAACTAAATTTTAAAGAAAATTTCTCGTAGCCCTGATTGAAATTAAATCTATGTTTTGTGCATGTGGTTTCTATGCACACAATATTTGAATGAGCTCTTACAGGTATAGAAATAGTTAAGCTTTCAAATGCCCTTCATTTTGAGTACTTAAATATTATATATAAAAGATGAATCAACAATTGAGCAATGCTAATTTAGTAATATTATCCATCATTTTAAAAGACTCCACTGAGGCCTACTGACTCCTGTTTTAACTATTTTCAGTGCTAATTTAGTTACTAAGTAATGAATCATAGCTAACTATCATAAAAATGTCATTAATATGAAAGAAACAAATATTCATTATTGTAAGCTTTTATTAGAGATTCTTCAATTCAGTTCAAACATAAGTTCCTTCTAGGAGCAAGGAATTTTGATAGACTCTGGAAATATAAAGAAAAAACTAAACAGTTCTCAGCTTCAAGTAGCTTAACATTTTTTTTGGAGGGACACAGTATTCATGCCAATAAATAAATAAAAGGTAATTTGAGGTGAGAGTTACCAGGGAAGATCTAGGAATGATTCATATAGCAGGTAGCACCTGAACCTAGCCTTAAGGGAAGATAAGCCAAAAGAAAGGAACATGTTCTAGGTAAGGGGGAGGGAAGGTAATGCACAGGGGTCAGGGTGGGGGAATGAATAACAAGCTTGGGAAATAGCTAGCACTTTGCCTATAGCAAGGAGAATATGAAAATGAAAACAAGGTGAAAAGATAAGTGTGTGGGGGGCAAATGAGGTGTGTAGGTGTTTGGGCATTTTCTTGGCTGGGGAGAGTTTACACAAAAACTGAAGAGTCCGCATTTTATCCTAAAAGCAGTATGAAGACAGCTTAGGGTTAAAAAAAAAGGGGGGGTAACAATGTCAGAATTGTGATTCAGTTAGATTATATTGGTAGCTGTGAGTATAATGGATTGGAAAGTGGAAGACACTGGATACAGGGAGGACCATTAGAAGCCTAATACAATAGTCCAGAGGTTGAGTGCCTGAATTAGTGTGATGGCTGTGTGAATGCAGAACAAGGGAAGGATATGAGAGATGTTGTGGAGGTAGAATATTCTGTATCCTTTCTCTTTCAATGTAAGAATCATAAAGCTTCATAATCATAATCTCAGTTATCCTTGATGAGCTGAGACAGAGAAGGCAGACAACTGAAATCCACAGATAATCTCAAAGCTTCACTACATCCTCATAATAGCTTCATCCTGCCTCCAACCAAAGCTTTTATCAGCACTCATACTAAAAAAGCAGAGTGAATCAATTTTGTTATACTTCTTCAACCTATCTTTTGGAATACCAATGGATACTAATGGTAGGTATTTAACTTTCTTCGTTTTATTGTCTGACTTACTGATTAAATGACCATTTGATATATATATATATATACTCTTGCCTTTAAATTCATAATTAGAAGGCACCAATTTTCCAGTTCTCTCCTCCCCTTTCTTGAAACCTGGACCATCCAGAGTCAGTTGTCCTGATTATTCTAGACAGTATTTTATACAGTGCTCTGGCTCCTCGTTCACTGTGGGCCAGAACCTTGGCCATGGGTACACTGTCCAGAAAGCTTCTGACTTCCTGCCCAGGAGAATCCAGATCCCACTTTGCCCATGAATTCTCAATACTGCAGTAACCTTCTGACTTCCCACTAGACTACCCAATTGATCCAAATTGATCCCCAAACTTCTTCTAATGCTCCTAAAAAAAAAGGCCAATTCCCTACCCTTGCCACTTCACCAAACAGAAAAAGACAAGTAAAGAATCTGAAAATTTACAAACTGGATATTTCAGCTTCTGAATACTATAATCAGGAATTGATTTTAAAAAGCCTGACGTGTTTGTTTTTTTTTTCCTTCATACACATTTTCAGCCATTTCTGTTAGAGGGCATAAGGAATCAATATACAGATTAATTCCTATTGATTTCTCACTCAAAGAAGTACAAAGAAAATGGGGGGAAATATATGCCAAAGCAGTATAACACATAATCCCTTAATCAAATATAACAGGGATACAAGTTCTATAAATAGATAAATTAATCAAGAATAACATTCTAAGTAGTGGCAATACATCAGAAAAATGATTAACTAAACTTCTTAAAAAACATAAATACTTGCCCTTTTTGGTATACACATCACCTGTGAGTAGATACAAACATTTAAATTTAGCAAACATTTATTAAGTACATTATGTGTGCAGAGCACCGTGCTTGTCACTGGGCAAATTACCAAATTTAGTTAAGAGAGGATCCCTGCCTTTATGGAGTTTATAGCTTACTAGGAAGATAATATGCTACAAATTTCTTTTACACAAAATAGTACATGATAATAGTAATGCAAATAAAGCACTCTCTAAGGTCTTTGGAAAAGGTCATTATGAACTAGGAGATTTAAGGAAGCTTCATGTAGAAAGCAGTGTGTAAGCTGGACTTTAGAAGATAGATTAGTAGGATTTCAATAGGTAGATGGGGGATAGAAAAAAATACGTTATAGGCATAGCAATGGTAGAACCAAAGGTATAGAAGTGGGAAAGTTGGGGTTATAGAATTTAGAACTTAAAAGGACCTTAGAAGCACCTAGTTCAACCTCCCCCCACCTTTTATTTTAATAATAAAAGAGAAACCTAAGGCCCCAAGATCCAAGGTCTTATAGCTATAAAGGGGCAGAGTTATGATTTGTACCTAGGTCCTCTGATTGTAAACCTAGTGCACTATTGTTTCCAAAAATCAACTAAGAAAAACTTAATATTGTTCTCAGTTTAAAGATAACAAATTTTTACTCTAATACTCCATTTTCATCAATAAGACTGACTATATTTTTAATAAAATTTTATTTTAATGAAATATTTGCTATGAAAAAAACCACATAACTTTAACCATGTTTTTAAAGTTCTAGAGATATATTTACTAGCCCATACTAAAGAAATAATAATTTGAGTAAAACTAGTTTGATTTTCTAATTAAAAATTAGTTTTCACAAACTTGATCATTTTTATATATTGATAAAAAGTAGCATTTTTCATGTGTAAAACATTTTCATCTGCTCAAATATTTTGTTAGTAGTTCAGAATGTATCAGTTTAACTTTAAAAAGGACTTAGTTTTGGAAAATTATCAGAGGATAAATGAAAGAGGAAAAAAAGGTAAAAACATAGCCGAAGAAAATTGAGATCTCAATGAAATTAACAGAATTTAAGAAGTCATATCAGAGAAATAGTGGCTAAGTGTTATTTATGTATCACATCAAATAAATTGTGAATCATGCCTTTATTACATTTCTGAATTTATTTTAATGACTTGTACCTGATTCTGATTATATGTGACCTGGTAGAATAAACAACAAGCCAACACTTTAGAACTTAGAACCATAGCTTCAGTTGTGTCACTGACTCCCTTTGGGAAGTTTATGTAAGCCCTGTAATTCCTTTGTGCTTCAGTTTCCTTGTGTGAAATGGTCATGATAGTTACTATACCACATACATCACACCATTGTTGTAGGGATTAGCTAATTAATGATTGTCTATCTGTGCTATATCTATCCTTCATTTCTGACATTTGCCTATTCTGTCTAACAGAATCATAGAATTTCAGCTACCATCCAATCCAACCCATACAATAAAAGAAATTCCTTACTCTTACATATGCAAAAAGTGGTCATCCAACCTCTGATTGATGATCTTCCTGGATAGGGAAAACTCTTATCTCCCAACACAGCCCATTCAACTTCTGGTAAGCTCTGACTGATAAGAACTTTTACTTAACTCAAGTGAAAATTTGTCAAAGGCAACAAGCTGAAAAACTCTTTACCCTAATGATGCTTCTTCAAAGCCACCATCCTTGTTGCTCTCCATCCCCTCTCTGTCTTCAGTTTTCTTTAGACTAAACCAATTACTTCAACTTGTCTCCAGATGACAAGGACTCAGAGCACTTCACTCAGAAGAGGGCTTGCCCTCTTCTGAATATTCTTCAGTACCTTTCTTAAACCATGGCATCCAATACTGAACTCCAGATTTGATCTGACCGAGGTGGAATAGAGTGGAACTATCCCTTCTTTATTCCTGAAAATGATTTGCAAGTCAAGATCATGCTAGCTTTTTAGGCTGTTATATAATGAGGGAGTCCACTAAAAAGGTCCAGACATTTTTTTTTCAGGCAAACTGCTATCTAACTGCATCTTCCATGTTTTACTCATGAAGACGATTTTTGAAGTGTAAGACTTTACATTTATGTCTATTGAATTTCATCTTATTGGATTTAACCCAATGCTTTAATCCACCTGTCCAGATAGTTTTGAATCTGATCATGCAGCACAATCACTATCCCTCTCATCGTCATGTCATCCAAAAATTGATAACTATGCTATAATAACCTTTATGATACATGAAAACCATTTGTCTTTGTCCAAATAATTGATAAAAATGTTAAGCAGAACAAGGCCAAGAACAGTCCGCTGGGACACTCCACTGGAGATCTCCTGCCAAATTGATCATTAAGTATTAACAATCACTCTTTTAAGTCTTTCCATTCAATCACTTTTGAATCTAAGTGTATTATCATCTAGGGCTCATCTCTCCATATTTTCCACAAGAAGACTATGAGGTATTTTTCAAATTCTTTGCTAATTCTGGACAAAACTCTTATCTGCAGCATCATTCTGATCTGCATAGATCACAGGCAGCTAAGTAAAAGAGTAGATAGAATGCTGGACTTGGTTTTGGGGAAACCTTCCACCTCAATTGCTTCTTAGCTGTGTGAGCTTGTGAAAAATCACCTAACCTTCATCTACTTCAGTTTCTTTACATGTAAAATGGGGTAATAGTATGAAACCTCTCAAAGTTGTGAAAATAAAGTGAAAAAACATTTTGCAAAATCTAAAGTGCTATATAAATGTTAGCTATTATTATGGATATCATCAGTATTATTTTTCTCTCTCTCCCTGTTTACTTGCTCCTTTTTTACCTCCTAAAACTCTTCCATGACTCACCTATCATTTAAATTCCTTCACCGGTTTCTTCTCTTTCCATTATCTATTGTTCTATTTCTCTCCTCTTCTCAGCTAAACTTGTAGAAAAGCCATCTGCATTAGGTGGTTCCAGTTTTCTCTCATTCTCTTCTAAACCCTCAGCAATCTGACTCCCAAACTCATCACCAGTCAACTGAAACTGCTCTCTCCAGGGTTACTAATGATCTCTTAACTGACAAATCTGAGAGTCTTTTCTCAATTCTTCACTCTCTTGACCTCTTTGCAGCATTTGACACTGTTGATCACCATCTCTTTCTAGACATTCTGCCCTCTCTAGGTTCACATAATACTCCTCTCTTTTAGTTGTCCTTCCTGACTCTCCTTTTCAGTCTCTGTTGCTGGATCTTCATCCATGTCTTGACCACTGTAGATGTTCCCTAAGACTCTGTCCTGTGTCTTCTCTCTGTCTCTCTCTATCTCTCTGTCTCTCTCTGTATACACACACACACACACACACACACACACACACATACACACACACACACAATCTCACTTGGATGTCTCAGTAGCTACCATCAATGCAGGTATCCCTATGCTTGTGATTCCCAAATTTCTATATCCAGTCCCAGTGTCTCTGAGTTCCAGCTCCACATAACCAATGTCTCTGACTCAACATGTCCAAAACAGAACTCATTATCTTCCTTCTCCCTAATCTATCCCTCTTCTGAACTATCTTACCACTGTTGAGGGAAGCATTATCTTCCCAGTCACCCAAGTTCTACCTTTACACCTCTTGCATAGAGATGTTGCATATTTCCCCTTTTTTCCACTCACATAGACACCAAACACCCTAGTTCAGAGACTCATCTCCTTTCAACTGAACTATTATCATAGCCTTCTAATTAGTTTTTTTGCCTCAAATCTCCTTCCATGTTAATCCATCTTACACACAGCTGCAAAAAAATAATAATTTTCCCAAAGAGTAGGACTAAATATGTTACCGCTACCCCCAAAAGAATCCAGCAATTCCCTGTTACTTTTAAAATAAAACATAAACTTCTCTTAATAACTAAAAAAGACTGATAGGAATTCATTTGTTTGGTGTTATGTAAATCTGTCCAAAAGGGCTTTAAGCTAAAAGAGGCAAAAGAACAAGAAAAAGGCCAAAGTACATGTAAAATAGATGTGTTTGTGGTTGAGCAATGTTGTTTCTCTTATGGGTTTTAGGCTCACAGTACTGGACTGTTTCCATAGGGTGTAAGGAGAGGTGGTAATCCAAGCATAGTGGGGTTCAACTTGCCTGACATGTTTCTCCTGACTTTCCTCCAAGGTGCCTTGATGCTTTACCTGGTCTAGCTTGCCTGCCACCAACTGTAGGATAGTAGTTTGGGGAGACTTCAATTATCCAGACAATTATCCAGAGTATCCTTTCTTCTGAAAGCACAGTATTTCAATTGGCCTTAATGATAAAACATCCTCCATCCTTCAAAATGCAGGGGAATACAAAACACAAGGGAACAAAAAAACACAAAGGAAATTCTACATTGAATATGATTCCCAGGGACCTGGGGCTTACCTTTTCATTGATGGCAATTAGTTCAGTAGTTGGTATAGGTGGTAGCAAGGATTATGGATCTATTTTCCACAGAGATCATTCCCATGAATGATTTCAGGAGCCAGGAAGGAAGGAAGACTGATTGATGGTCTGGGTAGACCAGGACACTACTCTTCTTAGGGTTTGAGGTTTCCATTAGAGTCTGAAAAAGAATGGTGGTTGAGGTAGTGGGAGAGGTATGATTTATCTGTCATATGGCATCCTGTTTGTCCCACAGGGTATATGTCTTCTTCTACTACACTAGGATAATATTATCTCTACTCCCCAACTAACAGGGTTGTTGTGAGGTTCAAATGAGAAAATGTATGCAAAGCACTATGTACATGTTTGTTATTAATATTGACTGCCACAGGCTTTAAATGTTCTCCTCCTGGAGACCTTCTTTCAAATCCATGTGGTAGTCTACATGGTTGATTCTAGGTCAGTTATTAAGAAGATGGAATTTTCACTACCACCGATCTCATCATTGCATGTTGATACAATATAAGGAAGAAATAGATATTAAGAGAGATGGAGGGGAAAATTTTACTACCGTGGAAGTTTCTCCTAGAAGTGGCCTTTCTAGAACTTTGCATATTTTGAAGTCTAATCACTCAGACTCCTATATTCAGAAGCTATTGTACCAGGGAAGAGCTTCAGACAGATTATCTATTAGTTTGTATCATCTAAATCATACATTTCTAATAGTCATATGACTGAGAGAACATGCATCTTGTTTTTATGAAATTTATATATGTGTGTATAGGCTATACTATTAAATTACATAGAATAAATATAATATATGCCTATATCTATATGTGTTCACATTTATTGGACTGTTTATATATATATATATATATATATATATAATATTAGTATTTTGTATGTATATCCATTCATACACAGAAATGAAGAGGGGCAGAGAAATTGCAAAGAATATTTTGTTAATTTTTGCAGCAAGGAAAGAGTAAACAATATGGAATATACTTCTATAAAGGAAAGCACAAACAGCTTCCCAGAAGAATGCTACTGTGAATAGCTTTCAAGGTTCTGATTACAATGTATAGTGAACACTCTATTTATTCCATAACAAATGAGAGCAAAACTCACAGAAAATCAAGGCACAGCATTCACAATATGACAGCTTATCACAGAAAACCAAAATATAGTATTCACAGCAGCTTATTACCAAAACAGCCACATGCTTTCCACCACAGTGGTCACAAGTTTTGAACAAAGAACAATCATTTAGTAACTCAATCATTCACAAAATCCTTAATTCAATCACAAAGTACAAAAGTCAAAGTTCTCCACTCATGGAGCACACTAAGTTAACTCAATCAGTCATTTATTCAGTCATCAATCACTAAATACAATCATTTAGTCAATCAATCATTCAATCAACTCAGTCATTCAATCATCCTTCATCATTCACTATTCAATCATCAGAAAATACACAGACCTTCCACCCCTAGATCACTAGTAAATTTACAATTTCTCAGTCAGTACACAGTATCCAAGTAAAGTCTTCTTTCAGCTCGACTTGGATGGTTTCTCGGATTCCCTGGATCCCCTTCCATGGTCCCAGATCCTACCGGGATTCAACAAACTGTCACCTGGGTTCAAAGACAGACAGCTCCTAGGTTCTTGTCTAGCTCTCTGTGTAGTTCCTGCTCCACATTGGAGCTCATAGTGTCCAGTCTATCTCAAATCCTTCACAGTCTCTGCTCCTGGGAAGACAAGACTTAACAAAGTCACAAATATGTCATTCAAAGTACCAGCATCACAGGCATGCTTCCTCAATCATAGGCAGCTCCAGCTAGCCCTCAGAAATCCTGAGCAATTCCTCAGCAGCTCCAGCTGGCCCTCAGACTCATCAGAAGTTTCAGTTGGTTTCCAGAATAAAAATCATTCCATCGAGGTTTTCAAAATCAAAATAATTCTCTTCAGCTCGGATGGAGGAGGGAGGAGCTTTCCTTTTTAGCTTCCGCAGCTCCTCTTCAGCCTCCCTGGCAGCAGCAGCTTCTGCCTCCACAGAGCTTGCTCCAAGAAGATCTGACTCTCCCTCTCTGGGATTTTCCTTACAGTATTGCCCCTCCCTGTTCAGCCCTTTCCTGTTACATCAGCAACAGGAGACAGGAGTTCATACCTTCTATTTCTTTAACAGAGGCTTAATCTGAACTGGGTGCTAAGTACCTCTTTGCTTAACAGCAGTTCTCAACCTGTGGATTATGTTCAATTTGTAACAATGAAAATGCATCTTGCATATCAGATATTTTCATTACGATTCAGAACAGTAGCAAAATTACAGTTATGAAGTAGCAACGAAAATAGTTTTATGGCTGGAGGTCCTCACAACATGGGGAACTGTATTAAAGTGTTGCTGCATCAGGAAGGTTGAGAACCGCTGACTTAACAACACTAAAGGAGCTTCAAATCTCATTATTGTTACAATTTCTATTTAGCCTTCTTTTCCCAAATCTAGTTTTGATGTATCAATATTTTTCTGCTTTGATTAGGTTATTTAACATATTAGAATGTGCTTTAACTACCCCACATTTTCTTTGATGACATCCCTCTGTCGTCCTTGTATAATGCTAATACTACATGTTCACTACCCAATTACTTTGTACCATAGACATACCCAACACATGGTCCCCACTCCACATTCTATACACCTAAACTTTGCATATACATCAGATAATAAATGGTTTTGACCAAAAGTATAAAATCCATTCCTTCACACATACCCAGAAGAAGCCACTTGCTTTTTTTAGGTTTTAATTGTAAGCAAAAAGGAGGTTTTGGTTTTTCCCCAACCCCAGCCCAGTTAATATAATTAGAAAAGATAATCACAGATGAGAGATGTTAATATAAGTGTTAATGCATTCTCCCTTTGTGAAATGTGAACTCCTCTCTCTGATTCAGTCAGAATGGGGAGCACCATTGTCTGGGCTGAAAACTGACCATATCTAAGGGGTTTTAAGTAGCTAAACCCTAGAGAGGGCTTGAGGCAGTTTAGAATAAGAGCAATTGTAGCATTGATCCTGAAACTATATAGCAAAAAGCAGCAGTTGGAGAGGGGAATTTCCTCCTCCATCAGACATGGCTTCTAGCAGCAGACCTACTTGCCCAGAAAGGGATACTTCATCCACCAACTAAAAAATCCATTCCAGAGAGTTGAAGGCTGAGTTAAGAGAGACATGCTTGGCAAGCAGCCATGGATACAGAGAGGAAGTTATTCAAGGCCAGAAACAACTTATAAGAGTCTGACCTTTCTAAGAAAAAAAGAGACAGCTATGAAATCAGTGGTGACCTAGTCCTAGGATTCCAAAGTTGGACTAAAGAGAAGAGACTGAGAGGAGAGAAAGGATTCTGAAGCTCAGGACTACAAAAGGGATAAATAAATAGCCCTGGTCACATATGTTCACTGCCAATGTGACTCACTATCATTATACTCTAAGTTTAAGTTTAATCTTCCCACAGATACAGTGTGTATTAGTGGGAGAGTATGCCTCAGATTTATTGAGGGAAATGTTTTGTAACTATTGTTCTTATATTATCTTTAAAATGCTTGTAAATTTTATCTCACATACTGAATGTTAAAATCAAGGAGTATTTGAACATACACAGCAGAAAAACAAAAAAAGAGGATTCTATATAAAACTGTGAATCTCCATTTTATATCACTTTTTAAAAAAGATAATAGACTGTTCCACATGTTACTTTCAAAACTACTTGTCTATGCTTTCTTCTATTCCATCTTGCTTATTCTTTTTTTCAATTTGAATTAATTTGTTTTCTTGTTTACATTACTCATTTCCACAAAATTTTGAATTATAAATTTTCTCCCCATCTTTCCCCTACCCACAACCCCAAAGCAGCAATCCCACTCTATAGCCCCTCCCCCGATCTGCTCTCTCCTATGTTCTCCTCCAACGCCCCTCTAACTTTCTGGTAGGGCAGAATGGGTCTCCCTACCCCAGTGCCTGTATATCTTAATTCCCAGTTGTATGTAGTTAATAATGATAATATATATATGTATATGTATGTATGTATATATACAAAACATTTGATTATAGAACTTTAAATTCTAGATTCTTTCCTTTCCTTCCTTGTCACCCACCCCCACTGGAAGGACAAACAATTCAATATAGGCTGTATGTGTGTAATTACGCAGAACATCTCCACAGTGGACATATCGTGAGAGACTGATTATATGTCCCTCCTTCCTATCCTACCCCCCACCTTATTCTATTCTCTACCCTGTCCCTGTCCCTTTACAGAAGTGTGTGCTTCCAGCAACCCTCCCCCCAACCCTGCCCTCCCCTCCATCATGCCACTTTTCATCCCTATACCCCCTACTCTCTGTACGGCAAGATACCCAGTTTAAAGTTTATGCTATTCCTTCCCTAAGCCAAATTAAATGCCTGCTCCTGTTGCCAGTGAATTACTTGTCTTTTTACCTCTGTGGAACTCTCCTTCCAGAAGGGGGAACTCTGTCCCCAATTGCTGGGGGTTTTACATCTGCTGGAGCTATTAGGAGGATGCTGTAGCCCCCACCAACTTTGGCTCACTGAAAACGCACCCCATGACCACCACCCAAGACTACAATCTGGAGCCAGGCCGTTCAACTCAAGAGCACTTAGCCTCTGAACAATTGCTTGACCCCTCTGCAGTCTGCAGGACCGGAGCTCTGAAGCAGTCATGTGGAGGTGGCTGCAGGGCCGCTGCTTCTGCTGCTTCCTTGCCCTGGTGGCAGTTGGGCCAGACTGCTTTTCTCCCACAAATTTAGCTGAGTTCCACTGATCTTTCATTTAGTCCTTATTTCTTCTGGCTTGACAAATCTGGTAACTGCCACAGTGCTGCTGATCCACTCTCCTGAAGGCTCTAGCTGCAGCTCATTCTGGTTGTACCGGGGCCAAGCCATGGTATCAGGATGAGCTGGTTTGGGCTCCTCACATGCTGTGGTGAACCCTTCCTGCCGAACTGCCTTCAGTGGGATATGTGTTTTCTGTATTTTTGTGTGAGTTTTGAAGCCCTAGAATTTGTTTAGAGTCCTATTTTATAGGTATTTGAGGTGACTATGTGTGAGCTGCAGCATTTTCCTGCTTCTATCCTGCCATCTTGGCTCTGCCCCCCCCCCACCTTGCTTACTCTTTAAAATGTTTCAGTGACTCTCTTTTTTTGGAGGAGAGGAAGAACATCTCTCTTGCTATTTCCTAACCCTTCTCTCCCAAATAAAAAGGGAAAGGGGAAAAAATGCTAGCTGTAGCATTTGACTGTCTCAGTGTGGCTTTCAGGGAGGCAAGAATAACTATCTTTAGCTTTTCCTCTCCTTATCCTTCTCCAAGGGAAGCTTGATTTCCTGCCAGGAAGGGAAACAGGAAGCTGGGTCAGAGGCTGGCCATTCAACTATCTGCTTGCTTAAATATCATTAAATTTAGGGAAATAACTTCAAGATAAACTCCAAATCATTATTTCTTCATGGGGCCAACAAGCTTCAAGCTTTATATCCAAGGCCTGATTCTCTTCCCACCAACTACTAGTTCCACAGTAATTATACATAGGAAATAGAAAACAAATCCATTTATTCGTCAGTGACAAAACAGAAATCAGAGAAAGTATGCATATGAGAAGGAGCTCTCCCAATGGGAGCGAGATAAGTCAACGAGAAAGAGAGAGAGAGAGAGAGAGAGAGAGAGAGAGAGAGAGAGAGAGAGAGGCAGTTCTAGATCTTATTGTAAGGGGAAATTCTACATCTAGGGTAGCAAACTGAGAATAAGGATATAATTAATGTTCTACATGTTGGGTTCTTCCCAGAGTCTTTTTCCTTTGAAGATTTTCAAGAGAGGTTGGAATGGCCCATCTTCTCTCTCAAAGCTGGAATCCATAAAAAGTGCTCACCAACTCTAGCCTCATCCCCCATACAAACACTGATCTCCACTGATGAGGAGAGAGCTGCATACTAATGGGCTTTGGGGTTTGGGTCACATAGCAAATAAGTATAATCAAACAGAATGAATCCACATAGCAGACATGTCCAGAAATTTGTATCTTTCACTGCACATTGTGTACATAAACTTTCTATCAGGAGGTGCATAATATGATTCATTATAGGGTCCTTTAGATCAATGCTGTCAAACTCAAATAAAAACAGTTCCCTATGGCAGCACATTGACTTAGAAAACTACAAATTAGTGTTATTTATGTTGTATTCTATTTTCAAAAATTTTGTCAGACATTTCTCAATTATATTTTAATCTGTTTCTAGCCATATTGGGGAATTTTGCTGACAGGAATTTGTGGCTGGAGCTGTGAGTTTGACACCTTTTCTCTAGCAGCGGTTCTGAACCTGTGGGTCACAACACCTTTGGGGGTCGAACAACCCTTTCACAGGGGTCAAAGGGGTCACCTAAGACCATTGGAAAACACATATTTCCAATGGTCTTAGGAACTGAGGCACGGCTCCTCTATCCATCTCCAGGTGGTCTACCCACATGCAGATACACCCACAAAGAGTATTAAAGGGTCGCAGCATTAGGAAGGCTGAGAACCACTGTGGATCATGATTGATTGGTCATTGCATTGAGCAGACTTCTTAACTCTTTACAATGTTTCTGTCTCAGTATAAATTGTTGTCTTAGTCCTGTTCACTTCACTCTGTATCAGTTTATATGATTCAGGATTCTCTGAAACAGCATTTTTCATAATTTTTGACAGTGCAAAAATATTCCATCACATGCACATAACACAAATTATTTAACCACTCCTCAATTGATGGCCACTCCCTTTAATTCTAGTTCTTTGCTTTGCTTTTTTTCCCTCCCTCCTTTCTTTTAATTTCCCCTTCAGAATTGCAAAGTTTGTTTTACATGTGACTGTTTCTACTCTCGTATTATCCTCTCTCTTAATGCACCCCTTCTTGACTTCTACCAATGTGAAGTACTTCTTCCTCTTGCTTTTTTTCCATGTCAAATTTGATGTATTCCTACATCAAACTGTTTGAGTATGTATATATATATATATATATATATATATATATACACATATCTTTTCTACATTATTGTACTACTCATTTAACCTCATAATTAGGGCTCCAGCTGTAAAATGAAGCATTTGGACAAGGGGATTTCTAGTGCCATAAGAACTTCCAGATCTAGATAGTATTACTATACTAACAAAAGTTTTAAAAGTTATAAAGTCGGTAAAGTCAATTATATGTGAAATATGATAAAATGAAGGTGAAGCTTTTAAGCTTTTGTAAAGGAAGCAGTGATTATTTAAATTAACTTTAAAGGTTGTATCCTTTAAATAAGTGCCTTCATTCAATAAGAGTTTGCTTTAAGTGACCACCAAGAATCTAACTCTTAAGATCTATCATTCTTTGAATATTTTCTAACGTATTTTTCATAGCATAATGCAGAGGGCCAAAATAAGGGGGGGAAAGGTTTAATATGTAGACTCTGTCATTTTGAATCCCTAATTAACTACCTCAGATTCTAGAGTTTTTTGGTGAATAAGAATTCTTTCTAAATCACAGCTCACAAGGCAGTACCAACATTCAAATATATTTTTAATTTCAGTTCCAGAGTTCTTTCCAATGATATAGATCACAATCTATTCATGCCTGCCCATCCTGTGAAACTCTGGTACATTTGCTTCCATAAGTTCACCACAGGGGGTTCATCCAATGCTGGGAGAATTGCCATTTCCCCCTAATATTTCTAGGGAATGAGTGGAAAAGTGTATCAGCCCACTTGTCATTCCTCTCTCATCACCTGACCAGCCTGTCTTTTCTTCCTATAATTCATTTCCTTGATTACATCTTTTATCCTTGCTCTTCTTTGAATTCTCTGTTGTAGCCTGCTTATACCACCATGAAAGTTTCCATTGCTCACCATGTGTTATGAATTTCTAACTCTTCAAAGATTATTAAAAGTCTTCCTACCATACAACGTTGCTAGCTGTTAACATTTGAAAGAAAATCCTTATTTCCATGGGGATACTACTTTCTTTTGAGTGATTATAGGTTTACTTTAGGACGCTCTGCAGTATTCTAGTGTAGTGGTCAGAAAACTATACTTCCATATCCACACATACCTAAGGAGGACTTTATTTTTATATTTTAAAGAACATTTTAATTTTATTTTAAAATGTAATAATCATTCTCACCTGACAATATATACATATATATACAATATTTATACATATATAACACGTACACATGTGCACATGAGCATGCACACATGACATGCTTGTGCGTGTCTGTGTATGTGCACACATACATGTGAGCAAGAAGATACTCTGCCCCTCCCTTAGGGCTTAATTCAACTAGCAGTGTAATCTGCAAACATCTGAAAATTTCACCATCCACAGGTAATTTGGTCTCTGCTCTGGATCTTCTCAATCACAGTGGCAGACGCCTTTCATAAGCATATATCTTCTTGTTTTATGCCTCTTTTAAATTTTATGATTGGAGGGTTGTTGAAATATTGAATGATTTTGATATATGGAGGAAAAACATCATTTTGGAAAAGAGCCTTTAAAATGGTATTTTACACTACCAAATAAAAAGCTTTTTAACAATCAATAAACAATAAGTACATTGGTAAAGGTATGATAGGTTGTTGAATACTGGTTGCATAAACTTCATTCCCTACAAATGCCCTCACCAAGGATGCCCTTTATTTGTGCATAAATGATTCCCAAATAAAAGTACCATTATGACTTTATATATGTGGGAGATCAAGCTTATTAGTCAGTAGTGATTGATGTTTTCATAGTTACTTCTTATTTTGGAATTAATAAGGTCTGAGATTTTTTCCTACACCTCTGGTATTTCCCCCTCCATCACATACATTGCATATAAACACATCAGCACTCTCACAATTGCGTTTCTTTTTAGCACAAATCTCCCTTATATATATACATGGTCTAATCTTACAGTCTTTTCTTAGTTCTTTTTAGTGTTATTTTTATATTCCTTGTAATCACGTCTGAGACTTTGATGTTACAATTTCAAGTATAGTGGTTTCATTGTCCTTGATGATGAAAATGTAATTTTAAAAGTAATTTTTACAGATTTTTCCATTTTCTTCTATACTTTGCCTTTTTTTCCATTCAGCCCTAAATTCCTTTTGAATGACTTTCCTTATTTGGAAATCATGTCTTTCTTTAAAACACTTTTATCCTCCATTGCTTTTTCTGTTTTATGAGAAACTTGTTCGTAATCATCGTGTATTCTAAGCTGGTGTTGTTTTAGTCTACCTTCATTCTCTACTTAATGAGTAAGTCAAATATAGACTTCACTAAGGTCCTTTCTGAGTTATTGTGATCTTCTTGATATGGCAATAGATTTATAGTGATTACACTGTGTAAAATTATTTTAGTAGGCATGGATGCAATTTCTGATACCTATTTTCATTATAAACATCATGTCAATTTCTCATAATTACTTGTTTAAATAATTCAAGATATCTTTTTGTCATTATTCTTCCTTTTTCTGACCTTTGCTTTGACAAGTCATTGGCTGTTCATACACAGCTAATTTAGAAATAAACTCCCCAATAATAACAAGTCTTTTCTTTAAAAGTAAAGGATGGCCCCAAAATCTTAATGCAGTTTTAAGCTATTAGAGCTTTAAAAGCCATAAGACTTGACTAATGTTTAATGAGGTATTTATAGAACCTATATTTGACTGCATACTGTCATTTGGGCAGGGAGAAGGAGGGGTAGAAAATTTGGAACTCAAGGGATTGTGGAGCTGAATGTTGTAAACTAAAAGTAAGTAAAAAAAATAATTAAAAAAATCATTAGAACTAAAAACTGCACTAAGACTTTAATCTAATTTAGTTTTGCAAAATTATTTAGTACTCACCATGTCCAACATGTACAAATACTTTTCTCAGAGAAAGTGGTCATAGTATAAAAGCATGAGTCTTCTGTATAGTCTACAAATCTTCAGCCCCTCTTATTCCTTTTTCATGAACCATATTTCTATCCATGTTTACATTTTCATTACTTTTTCATCACTTACTTTTTTCCATTAAGTTTCTTAAGCAACACATTATAAGGGATAGGCATAGTAACTGGATCTGTAATTTCATTAACATAGGAAACTTATAGGTGAGGAAACTCTTATCAATTGAAGTTAGCATATTCTCTGGACTTTATGTTGTTAGACAGTTGCCTAGAGCAGATGTGTCAGACATGAAGCCCACAACACTGCCGGGTGCCACCAAACCAGATTAAAATGTAATTGGAAATACTTAACAAAATAAGTAAAAATACAATAAAAACATAAATAACATTAATTATGTGCTTTTCTAAGTCAATGTGTAGCCCACACGTATATTTCTGTATCATTCAGTGGCCGCCATTTCTATTTGACTTTTATACCAGTGGACTAGACTAGAGCACTGTGATGTTAAGCAATTTGACTTGCCTTGGGTCACTGAGATAGCATGTGCCATTGATGGAACTTGAACTAAGGTCTTTCTGGCTTCAGGACCAGTTCTGTATTGACTTTGCAGTGCTATTTTTCATTATAATATATAGGTTCATTGAATTTGGAAGGACTATCTGAGTTCTTTGTAGAATTTCTCTATTTCTTCATCCCTAGCAACTGATATTGGTATATAAGTTACAATTATTTTCATGATGATCATTGTGCAAATATTATTGCCAGTACAGCAATATGATGATGATGATGATGATGTTAATTAATATTTATATAGTGTCTTCTATGTGCTAGGATAAGAGCTTTATAATTATTATCTCATTTGATCTTCATAACAACCCTGGGAGGTAAGTGCTAATATAATCCCTATTGTACAGATGAGGAAAATAAGGTTAAATGACTTACCCAGGGTCACACAGGTAGTAAGTGTCTGAAGTCAGATTTGAACTCTGGTCTTCCTGACTTGAAGTCCAACACTTTACTCATTGTACCACTTAGCTGATTGATTTTAGTATCTCATGTGAAATAATCAGATATCCCATGATCTAATGTTTCTTGTTGATATTGGACTAGGATAAAAGTAGCTCCACCAATTCCTTTATTTGCTCTCTGAGGAGAATGCCCATAAAGAACACTTGTAACTTGTGCATTTTCATGGAAAGGAGACTCACATCACTGACACCACAAAGCTGTCAAATATTTTTCTAGTATCATCAAGCTGTTCTCTACCAGACACCATTTCCTATTCCGATTTGTTGTCTACTTTTACTATTTTTGGGGTCACCTAATACTCTGAAACAATATTCACTAGGGATGATGTGGTAACATTTCTTTCACCATTTCTTTTTATCCTCCACCATTCACTTGGGGAGAGAGAAGAGAGGTCTATCTAATAGGCTTCTTGCCTGCTCTTAAAAAAAAAATCAATCATGATTGTTTTAGCACTTAATTTTCCCTGGAGAAAAACAAAACAAAACAAAAAAAACAAACAAAAATTTTCCCTGGGTCCTTTTCCTCTTCCTCCCACTTGGTAATTTCTTGTACCAAAATTAAAAAGTGGGAAAAAATAAAAACAGTTCAGTCAGACTAACCAACACATCAAAATAGCCTGACATTACGTGCAATATTCCAAACCCATGTGTCCCCACTTCTACAAAACCAAAGGGGAGAAGGTACTTTCTCATCTCCTTTCTCTGGGGCCAAGCTTAGTCATAACTTCATTGCTTTTAGATTGGTTTTGTTGTTATTCTTTCCACTTTCAATCCACCAAAAGACACCCCATCTTTCAACTCTGAACATTTTCACTGTCCCACTGAGTGTGGAATTTTCTTCCTCCTTATCTTTGCCTCCTGGCATCCTTGACTGTCTTCAAGTCTCAGCTAAAATCCCACCTCCTGCAAGAAAATATTTCTAATCCTTCTTAAAGCTTGTGTCTTCCTTCTGAGATTTTCTCCAATGTTGCTTTCTATATAACTTGTTTGCACACAATTGTTTACATATTATCTCCATCCATTAGATTATGAGCTCCTTGAGGGGAGAGTGTTTTCCCCCTCTTTTGTTGTAGCAGTAGCACAGTACCTTACACATATCAAGTCCTTGGTATGTGCTTATTGACTTACAGTTATGGAATATGTTGTTTTCCTCGTTCTGCTTACTTTATATCAGTTCATATAAATCTTCCACATTCTTCATATTCATTGTTTTTGTAGCACAGTAATAAGTTCATGTGCCATTCTCCATTAATGTATATTTACTCTATTTCCAATATTTTGCACAACTAGAAGTAATACTATAAATAAAAGGCCTTTATTTTTATGATTCTCTTGCTCATCTATTATTTAAATCTGATTTTATTTGTATAAAAGGGTTTTTAAAATTAATTTTGTTCATTTAGTTTCTGGGTTTGTCTAGTCAGGTGTACTCTCAGGTTTTTTATACTGTCTACAATCATTATCATTATTATTTGTCTACAGTCATTTTAAATGCAGTATCACTTATTGTTTCCTCTTGAAGGGTTTTTGTTTGTGATATATAGGAATTTTGATGATTTATGTGGATTCACTTTACATCCTGCTACATTACTAAAATTATTCTGTCAAATGACTCTTTAGTTGAGTCTTTGGAATCCTTCAAGCATATCATCATATCATCTGCAAAAAGAGATAGTTTTACTACCTCATTTCTTATTCTGGTTCCTTCTGTTTCTTTGTCTTCTCTTTTTTTCTATTGCTGGGATTTCCAATACAATATTGAATAATATTGGTGACAGCAGGCATCCTTGTTTCACACCTGATCTTACTGGGAAAGCTTCTAACTTATCTCCATTACAAACATTGCTTGATGATGCTTCTAGGTAAATGTTTTTATTTTTTAATTAATTGAAGGAAAATTCATTTATACCTATTCTTCCAAGTGTTTTAATAGAAATGAATATTGAACTTTATGAAAAACTTTTTATGCATCTAGTGATATAGTAATATGATTTTACTACTCTTTTAGTAAGCACTGTCAACCTGCCCTTTCAGCCCCTTTCTTTGACTCAGCTGTGTTCCTTAACCTAGGTGCTATTTTCTGAGACATCTGTAACCTTGCACTCTTCCTCCCAAAGGAAGCATGATTAGCAATTCTTTCCTCTTCAGGAAAGAAACTTTATTTTTTCTTAGACAAAGTGCTCAGCGACTAGTTATGAAATGTGCTTTGGGTTTTACTTTAATCACTCCATCAAACTATCATTCAACAAAAATTATTGTATCTGTTATGTGCCAATAATTGTGGTAGATACTGGGAATATGACAACAAAAGTGAAAGTCCCTGTACACAAGGAACTTACATTCTATCAGGGTAGATACAGATACACAAATGTAGGAGAGGCAGTGTGACGTAGCAGTTGGAAATTCATCCTCAAGAAAAGGAAGATATGGATTCAAATCCTCCCTCCGATGCATACTAACTGCTCATCTCTAGGCAAATCACCCAGCCTCTCAGTGTACTAGACAACTCTCTAACACTATATAAACTGCTGAGTAGATGCTGACTTTCATTGGTAATAGTTTCCTCACCCATAAGTTTCTTGTATAAATGAAATCATAGGTCCAGTTCCTATCCCTTTAAACATATATACAAATTAAATACAAGGCAATTAATGAGGGGAGGTAATGTATGTAGAGGAAGGCACCAATAACTGGAGGTATCTGGAAAGGTCTTACATCAAAAGGGGTAGAACTTAATCTTAATCTACAATTAAATGCAATCAGCAGTCTTAGCTAATAATTATGATACTTTTCTCAGATATCCAAGGAAGCTTTCTTAATCAAGCTTCTGAGATAGTAGCTATGGATTCTCCTTCACTTACACTGAATCACATTCTGTGCTTTCATACAGAGGCTGAGGACAAGAATAAAAGAATACTACAAGTAGAATACTACAATACCACAAAGAATACTACAAAAGAATACTACAACGTTGAACTCTTCTTAGAATCTATCTACTAAATTTCTTTTCTTCTAAACTACTCTCTGATTTGAACTTTTGATTAAGGGTCTTATCCTCTATTGTTGGAAAGGCAGGCACTATGCCATCCTAATGGAGGGAGAGTAGGTCTTAAAGATAAGAAGACCTGAGTTTAAGTTCCACCAATGGCAAGCCCTGGATGTGTGACTTTGGATAAGTCAATTAATCTCTGAGACCTCTTGATAACTCTCTGAGATTTTTAGGTTGCAAAGAAAGTGCTGGATTGACCTGGTTAAGGGAATTTGCTCATCATGTATTTCCTTATATTAAGGAAGTCACAGGTCAAATTTTTATTCTCTTATCTTTTGCTGTCACCTAACATATATTCATACACTTATTTATTTAGATTTTGTGGCACTCTGCCTGAGGTAAATCTTCCTAAGGCTCTACCTATCTTTCTTTTTTTTTTGCTGAGTAATTAATTTTTTTATTTTTATTTTTTAAAAATAAATTTACTTATTTTCATGTTTACATCATTCATTTCCACAAGATTTTGAATTACAAATTTTCTCCCCATCTTCAAAACAGCCATTCCACTGTATAACCCCTCCCCCAATCTGCTCCTCCTATGTCCTCCCCCTCACCCCCTGACTTTCCATTAGGACAGGATGGATATCCCTACCACAGTGCCTGTATATCTTAATTCCTAGTTGAATGAAGATAATAGCAACAATAATAATGATTTATGTGTGTGTGTATACATAAATATACATACATACATACATATATATATATATTTAACATTTGATAATAGAACTTTAAATCTTAGATTCTTTCCCTTCTTCCCTCTTCACCCACCCCCACAGGAAGGACAACCAATTCAATACAGGCTGTGGATGTGTTTGTACAGGACATCTTCATAGTAGACATATTGTGACAGTGATCATATGTCCCTCCTTCCTATCCCTCTGCCCCTTGTTCTGTTCTCTACCCTGTCCCTGTCCGATTCCTAAAGTGTGTGCTTCCAGCATCCCTCCCCTAGACTCTGCCTACCCCTCTGTCATCCCCCCTCTCATAACCATGCCCCCTAGTTTAGCGTTTATGCCATTTCTTCCCTAAGCCAAATTCAATGAGAGTAATTGAAAATAAAATTGTAACAGTTATCCCTTGCCTCTTCTGTATGGGATAATTAACCCCATTTTGTCTCTCCCTGTCTCCTCTCATTCTAGTCCTCTCCCACCTCAGAATTTCACCTTTTAGAGTATCATCCCTTCATATTCAATTCATCCTATATTTTCTATATACACATAAACGTTCATGCTCAGATATGTATTAATATGCATATATAGCCTCCTATTTAGACATATGTATAAGTATACTTATATATAGATTTGTATTCCCCTCCCCTATCCTCATACTTAGAACAGTTACCTAAGTTACTATTATTGTTTTTCCATATTGGCATGTAAATAATTCAAGTTTCACAAGTTCCTTATCATTTCTTTCCCATGTTTACCTTCTTATGCTTCTTGTGTTTGATTGTCAAATTTTCTGTTCAGTTCTGGTTTTTTCAGCAAGAATGCTTGAAAGTCCTCCACCTCATTGAATGACCATATTTTCCCCTGGAATAATATGCTCACTTTTGCTGGGTAGTTGATTCTTGGCTTCAATGCCAGCTCCTTTAATCTTCGAAATATCATGTTCCAGGCCCTTTGATCCATCAGTGTAGAAGCTGCCAGATCCTGGGTTATTCTGATAGTGCTTCCACAATATTCAAATAGTTTTCTCTTGGAAGCCTGTAATATTTTCTCCTTTAACTGGGTATTCTGGAAAGCTCTGTTCCAAATTGCTGGGTTTTTCCCAGCTGCTGGAGCTATTAAGGGGATGTTGCAAGTCCCCCCAGCTTTGGCTTGCTGTAAGTGTTCCCCAGGACCACCACCCAAGACCATGATCTGGAGCCAGGCCGCTCAATGCAAGAGCACTTGTCCCTGATCAATTGATTCAGCCCCCCTGCAGAGTCCGCAGGCCAGGCTCTGAAGCAGCCCAGTGGGGACAGTTGCCAGTTTCAGCAGTTCCCTTCCCCCATTGCGTCCTTGCTCCGGGGGCAGATTGGCCAAACTGCTTTCACTCCCCCCAAATTAAGTTTCAGAATTTCTCTTTCACTGACCATCTCTTATCCTGGTTTGCTGGATGTGAAGATTCCCTCAGGCGCAGTAGATCTTCTCTGAAGTAGACTCAAGCTGTGGCTTGGTCGGCTCGGCTCCTCCTGACCATCCTGGGGCCTGGCCTGGCCACAGCTGTGGTTTTGGGCTGGGCTGGTCTCGGCTCCTGGCCTGCTGGCTTGCTGAATGAGCCCCTTCTGCCAAGCTGCCTCTCTCCAATCCCTTTTTTCACGCCTTGGTAGATGTGGAGGTGCTGGAGGCTGTAGATCTTCTCTCCTGCAGACTGGCTGCTGTGTGGCTCGGCTCAGCTCCTTCCCACAACCCTGGGTCTGGCCGCTGTCTTGGCTTCAGGCTGGGCTGGCCTTGGCTCCCGCCCCTGCTGCAATGAGCCCCTGTTGCCAAGCTGCCTTCAGCGAGATATGTGTTTTCTGTATTTTGTGAGTCTGAGAGTCCTAGACTTTGTCTGGGATCACATTTTATCGGTGTTTAGGGTGGCTGTGTAGGAGCTAAGGAACCTTGCTCCTTCTACCTTGCCATCTTGGCTCTGCCCCTCCTATCTTGGGAACTTTTTCAAGAGGTGATCGGTGAATTCTTTCAAGTTCTATTTTGCCCTCTGGTTCTAAAATATCAGGGCAATTTTCCTTGAGAATTTCTTGAAGGATGCTTTCTAAGTTCTCTTTTTGATCATGGCTCTCAGACAGTCCAATAATTTTTAAATTGTCTCTCCTGGATCTATTTTCTAGGTCAGTGGGGTTTTTTTCAAGGTGATATTTCCACATTGTCTTCTATTTTTTCATTTATTTGCATGTGTTTAATAGTATCTTGATTTCTCATAAAGTCATTGGCTTCCATTTCCTCCACTCTAATTATGAAGGAATTATTCTCTTCAGAAAGCTTTTGAGACTCTTTTTCCATCTGGCAAACTCAACTTTTTAAGGCATTCTTGTCCTCGTTGGCCTTTTGGACCTCTTTTGCCATTTGACTTAATCTATTTTTTAATGTGTTATTTTCTTCAGTCAGGTTGTTGACTCTCTTCTCATGATTTTCTTGCATCATTCCCATTTATGTTCCTAATTTTTCCTTCACTTCTTTTTCTTGATTTTCAAAATCTTTCTTAAGCTGATCTATGACTTGTAGGCAGTCTTCATGTTTCTTGAAAGCTCTTGGTGTGGGGGGTTCTGACTGTGTTGTCTTCCTCCCATTCCATGCCTTGATCCTTTTTGTCCCCCCAAAAGGAGTCTAGAGTCCAATTGCTATTCTTATTTTGCTTCCTTTTCCTGCTCATGTTGCCGGTGAATTACACTATTTTTTAGCTCTGTGGGACTCTGCTTCCAGAGGGAAAAGCTCTGTCCCAAATTGTTCAGGTTTTGCAGCTGCTGGAGCTATTGCGAGGCTGCTGCAGCCCCCACCAGCTTTGGCTCACTGAAAATACACCCCAGGACCACCACCCAAGGGCACAATCCAGATCCAGGCCTGTCATTGCAAGATCACTTAGACTCTGAATGATTGCTTTGCCCCCCTGCAATCTGCAGGCTGGGAGCTTCTGAAACAGCCATGTAGAGGTGGCTGCAGGGCTACCGTTTTTGCCACTTACTTGCCTGGAGACAGTTCGGCCAGACTGCTTTTCTCCCCCAAATTTAGCTGAATTCCACTGACCTTTCATTTTGTCCTTGTTTCTTTTGGATTGATAATTCTGGAAACTGCCACAGCTGCTGCTGATCCACCCTCCTGAAGCCTCCAGCTGCAGTTCATCCTGGCTGCCCCAGGGCCAAGCTGTGGTTTCAGGCTGGGTTGGTTTCTGTTCCCAGTGTGCTGTGATGAGCCCTTCCTGCCGAACTTCCTTCTGCAGAAAATGTGTTTTATGTATTTTTGTGTCAGTTTTGGAGCCCTAAAATTTGTTTAGAGTCATATTTTATGGGTATTTGAGGTGGCTATGTGGGAGCTGTGGAATCTTGTTGCTTCTACACTGCCATCTTCTAAGGCTCTATTTTTCATCAGCAGAAAAGGGATTGAGGGGCACCATGGTAAGACAATAGTTTCAACATGACCTCAGCAGTCTCTCTGTCCTGTAAAGAATTATTAACAGCCCACCTAGCTTGAGGATTCCCAGAGAATATCATAGATTCAGACCTAGAAAGGATAGCAGAAGTCATTGCTTCCAATCACCTCTCATTACAGAGATGGAAACTAAGGCACAGACAGGTTAAAATCTTGTCTACAGTCACACAGATTGAGTTGGTATTCAAACCCATATACTACAGATTTAGCTCTCTTTCTACTGAACTTAGCCATTTCTATGACCTTAGTCAATTCATTTAATTTCCTGAGTTTCAATTTCTTCATATGTAAAATGAGGAAATTGAATTAGACTCTGAGGCAGCTTCCAGCTTTAGATCTATGATACTATGAGTGAAGGAAGGTAGAGATAGTTTGAAGGAAGAAGAGGAGAGTCAAAATATGGGGAGAGGGCCAGAAATACTCCCAAGAACAGGTATGGGATGAAGGAGATAAATAATGCATTCCAAGTATTTCTCAAATACTCTTGAAGAAAATCTTTAGATCTCTCGGGTTCAGGGGGTCAGGGTGAAGCATGCTGACCAGTCTTCTTCTTGAAATAATTTAAGAGATACAGGCTATGTCCCAAACATTACTTTTACCCTGCCTCCTCTCATCTTACCAAGGGTATAGGTCCAAACCCAACTAATTAGGTAGTTGTATTGAAAGAAATAAAAATAAGTTTAGCTTTTAAATGAAATCTGTGAAGTAAATTAGCTTTTGGTTTGCATAAGATTCTTTTATTGCCCCCTAATTTATTTGCAAATGTGATAACTTGGTATTTCTTATTAGCTAATGGTGGCCAATTCCATTCTTGATGTATACATTATGTGGTCAACAATTAAAAAATAGATTAAAAAATCTATTCCATTTAATTTCAAACTTGATAAATCTACTTACTTTTTAAACTGTATGAACCTTAGACTAACCATATTGATGAAAATGATGAGAAAATACAGAAGTTGCTAAATGAAAAGTGAGAACTCAACAGGATTTACCACAGGACAGCTTGTCTATCTCCAAGAAGACAGTGTTTAATTCCATCCAAAGTAAAATACAAGAGAAGCTTAGAGAGATGTAGAATTCTTGGCTCAGTAAAAAGACAGATGGGATTCGATTTTATGCCTACACCAACAATCCTAAGCACTTCTGCAATGCCCTGTAGACTATTTATGGGCCAAAGACCTCTGGTGCATCTGAACTACTTAGAGGTGATACAGCCACACTGATCAGCGATATGGGCATGATCCTGGAGAGAAGGTTGAACCTTTCTCTAGTGTTCTCAAAAGATCATAATCGACCAATGCTGAAGCCACTAACTGTATGCTTCACACTATAGTCATGTCCTCTCTAACTAAACTTCTAAATGTAGAGTAGGTATTGAATGGCTTGAGTGGCAAAGCATCTGGAACTGATTCCATCTCAGCAGAGATCTCCAAGTTAGGAGGTTCACTTCTGAGAAGTCGACTGAAATCTTTCAGATTATGTATCAAGAGGAAGTTGTCGTCCAAGAGATCAAGGATGCCTCTATTGCCATCTCTATAAAGGACAAGGAAACAGGCTGTTCTGTGACAATCACAAGGGGATCTCCCTCTTTAATCATTGCTGGCAAAGCTCTTGTCAGTTTTACTTAATTGCCTGATTCTTCACCTAGAAGATGATCATTTGCCAAACAGTGAGTATGCCTTCAGAAAGGACTGAGGAATGGTTGACATGGTATTTGCTGTCCAACAACTACAGGAGAAATGGTAGAAACAAGACACAGGTGTTTATAGTTTTTGATGACATGACCAAAGCCTTTGATACTGTCAGTTTTGAGGCTTGTGGAAAATCATGGAGAAATTTGGTTGCTCAGAGAAGTTCATCAGTATTGTATGCCAATTTCATGATGGCATACTCACATGCATTCTGGATGAAGGATGATGCTTTCAAGCTTTTCCAGTCACCAATGGAGTGAAGCAAGGTTGTTTGCTTGCTCCCATGCTTTTTAGCATGATGTTTTCCATAATGTTTTCAGATGCCTTCAAGAGGACAAAAATGGCATCAAAGTCATGTCATACTATTAAACTTGAAAAGGCTAAAACCCAAGACCAAAGTGGAGGGAGAATTGGTACATGACTCTGTTCCCAAATGACAGGACACTCACTGTAGTCTCTGGGACTGAGATGCAACAGAATATGTATTTATTCTAGGCCACATGTGCTAATTTTGGCCTGACAATTAACACAAAAAGAACAGATCCTCTACCAGCAAACACTACACCATCCATATAGGGCACCATTGGTCACAATAAATGGTGAAATGTTGAATGCTGTGGATAATTTCATTTACCTTGGCAGTATTTTTCAGCAATGTATACATAGAAGACATCGATGCACCCAGTATCAAAGTTAGAGACTCCAAAAGTAAGTGTGGGAGAAAAGAGATATTAGGCTGCATGCCAAACTGAAGATCTACAGAACTATTGTGCTAACTTCACTGTTGTATACCTGTGAAACCTGGGCAGTCTATCAGGCCATACCAGATAATTAAACTGCTTCCACCTAAATTATTTTTGGAACATTCTAAAGATTACCTGGCATAATAAGGTACTGAACACTGAAGTCCTCTCTTGAGTTGAACTGTCAAGCATTCAAACTCTACTACAGAGAGTGCAGCTCTGATGGACTGACCATGTAGCCTGAATGCTAAACACACATTTACCTAAAAGACTATTTTGTGAAGAACTGACACAAGACAAGCATTCACAGTGCGGTCAGAAGTCATACAAGGACCCTCTGAACTTTAATATCATTTTGGAGATGTGAGAGATGCTGGCAGAGGATTGCCTAGCATAGCATGTAAGCATCAAAGAAGGTGCTGTAATACACAAGCAAAGAAGAATCACAGTAGCTCAAAATAAGTGTAAGCTGTGCCTATCAGGAGACACCTCCATCCCAAATGTTCTGTTGGAGTATTTGTGTCTGACCTGTGGTAGAACACTCTGAATTCATATTGGACTGATCAGCCACAATCAAACATACTGTACCCTGACCCTAACATTGTGATATCATTAGCCCTCTTTGAAAAAGGATGAACAATTCTATTAAAATGCTTCCCTTTACTAACTTAATGACCTAAGACATAAATCTTGATCTCACTTCATATTTTCTGTCTTCTACTTATAACTAGAATTTTTTCACCTGATGCAAAAACAATTGGAGTTGGGGTATCAATAAAGAAGATACTCTAACTCAGAGGTAGTCCCACTGAAAAGGATAAACCTATTTTCTAGCCTTTATAGTGTTTGTAAGGGAAGACCAGTACTAGAACAAAGGCAACATGGCAATGGGCCCCTAAGATTGGTATACAGGGTTTATTTTGACATGTAATAACATGAACCAGCAGAGAACTGAAAGGTAAGGTGTTGGGATAGTGATCCCTTCTGGAAGGAAATGTTTATTTTCCCAAGATGTTGGCCCTCCGGGGAAAAGCTCCATTTACCCCTATGCTAGTTAAGGCTGTATCTCTAATGTAGTTTTGCCTATATCTCATTACAACATGGAGATTGACCAGGGGTATCATGTTATTCCAGAGGCAGTCAAACTCTTTCAGGTGGTACAGAAGTAGAGTCCCAGAGACAGGTTGTATCCCTATTTACTAAGTGCCAGCATACCCGTTTAGAAAATGTTGACCACCAGATGGCCAACATTTTACATTTTTGTGACACAACAATGTAAGAAGAACTTGTACTTAGGCATGAAAATGACTGGGAAGTAATTAAGTATATTTCCTATATGCTATTCCTTTTATGGGTAGCATCCTGATTTTATGTGGCAAGGTGGAACTCATAGGAAAGTATAACAGAGAAGTGAGCATGCTTGTTACCAACTCATAAGTTATATATAAGGGGCAAATTACATGCATTTGATTGATAATTGACATTCAGATGAAAATGCTTTCCAACTTCTCCTCTAAAACTATGCACCTTAATATCTTTGCCAGGGCATTTTGCTAATTACAGGATGACATTAGGTAAAGTACTTCATTGGCTAATTTTTCAAAAGTCTTTGGGGTCAGAGTTATTAAGCTGCACGTCTTTTTTCCCAAAGTTAGCTTTTCTTTAAAAAAATATTCTAAGTTCGGGTGATAAGGGATTCAGTCTCTGTGTTGTAAGCTCTAAAGAGCTTGTTTCTATGTTAAACACTAATAAGTAGTCCTACCAAGTGGGGCAAACATGTTGGACAAGATCCCAGGGCTGAGGATTACAGGGATCTAACAGCAGTTGATCCAAAGTGCTGGCATTGTGGAACAGAAGCAGGAGGTCCATTTATCATATCTCTGTTGCAAACCATAAAGAATTCATGGATGATTCTGCTAATACATGCCATATTTCCCAAAGTGACTTTCTTTGCTCTTATCCTCTTTAAACATGTATTTCTGGTATCCTTATTCTTCTAAGATAACTCAAAATCATTTTCGTAGCAATTAGATGTAGTAAATTAAAATATTAGTTGTTTAGTTTAAGACCACCCAGGCCATGTCTTAGAATCAGTAAATGTTACTAATAATCATGTGAAAATTACAAATATTTTAAACTGAAGCTTCTATGTGCTAGCTGTTTTTGTTTAATTTAAATGTAAGATAGGAAGAGGATAAATTTGTATTGGTTGCTTCAGCTAAATGGCTCAAGATATATACGGCACTGGGCCTGGAGTGAGGAAGATTTTAGTGTAAATCTGGCCTCAGATACTTAGTAGCTGTGTAGCTTTGGGTAAGTCACTTAACCTCTGTTTGCCTTAATCCACTGGAGAAGGAAATGGCAAACCATTTAAGTATCTTTGCCAAGAAAACTCCATGGACATTATGTGCCATGGAGTCAGAAAGAATTGAACACTACTGAATGACTGAATGATAACAACAGAATTTATTTCATTGAGTTCATATCTAGAAAGTAAAGAGAAGAGGTGAGGCAAATATCTGGTAACTGAAGACACCCCCCTTTCTCTGTTTCTCCATCTTCCTGATTGCTTTAAATTATTATTTTCTAGTGTCTAGTCCTCACCCCCTCCTCCTTTATTTTGTCCCTTGGAAATTTTATTCATTCTATAATTCACTGTTATCTCTGAAACTTTATCTCCAGACATGATCTCTAGATAGGCATCTTCAACTACCTATAGGATATCCTTCTAACAACATTGCTCAATATGCTCAAAACTGAATTTATCTTCCCCCTGAAACCCACTCTTACTACCATTTATCTAATCTTCTATGTTTGAAACTTGGTTATCTTTGATTCCTACCTCTAATTAGATCTCTACAAGATCCTATTGTCCCTTTATTCCTACAGCCACCATTCTAGTACATGACCTCAATCTCACCCAAGAAATCAAATTCCTGATGTTAATACATTGAAGGGTAGGGGTAGAAGAAGGAAGGTAAAAAGAAGGTGATCTCTCTTTTTTTTTTAATTTAGTTTTTATTTGTTTTCTTGTTTACATTATTCATTTTCATTACATTTTCTGAATTACACATTTTCTCCCCGTCTTGCTCCTGCCCCAACCCCATAACAGCAATCCCACTGTAAAGCCCCTCCCCTGC
>CM053598.1:166387800-166413802 GCA_028646575.1 Pseudocheirus occidentalis | reverse complement strand
GAACAGATTGTGGGAGGGGTCTTACAGTGTGATCAATGTTCTGGGCTGGGGGATAGGGACAAAAAGGGGAAAAATTTGTAACTCAAAACCTTGTGGAAATGAATGATGTAACCAAGAAAATAAATTAAAATTAAAAAAAAGAAACTATTCTATAATTTCTAAAACAACATATTAAAATTTAATACAGTTATAGTTTATGGGAAACTAGGTCACAGAAAGCAAGAGATAGGAAATTAGAAAAAACAAAAATGAAAATTGGACATTATAATTTGACAACAGATAGCTCAAATTCAACATATTTAAAATGGAACTCATGATGTTCCTCCCACTCCTAGCTTTTCTACTACTATGGATGGCACCATCATCATTTCAGTGATTCAGACTCAAAATCTCAGTGTCCTCTGACTTTTCTTTCTTCTTCACCTCTTCCACTTCCAAAACAATTGCAGGTCTTATGAATTCTACCTCTGAAATATCACCTCACATTTCCACTACTGTAATTTAAGTCCTCATCACCTTTGGTCTTATTATAATAGATTCCTAGCTGGTCTTCCTGATTCCAGCACTCCTTTCCTATCCATCCTTTACATAGTTGCTGTCAAATGCTAGATAGATTAGGTAGTTACCATATTAAATAAAGGAAAACAGTCATATCTGGAGCTCTTCAGTTGAAAGAACTTTGGAAGAAACTAAAGAATGGAACCAGCTGCCAATTTCTACGCTTAAAAATCACATATTCTCACACACAAATAGTATGGTAAATTGATATCTATCCTTGCAAAATGTGAGCTATTGATAACTTTGGATCATTTAGGTGGGGAAAAGAGGCAGAGAAATGAGTGTGCTCAAGCCTGTCATATCAGGAGGAAGTTTCTGTTACAAGAATTATATGAGGAAGGGTTCAATTAATGGTATGCTGTTAAATATTTAACAACTGGCTCTCAGGAAAAAAAAAGTATGTATGGAACACATACATTTAATCTCCCTTCCTGGCATTTTACTTTATCACTCTTTTAAGTCTAGAATCTAGACTCTAGATCATCAACAAAATAATACATCAAGTCCTGATCTGTAGCATTTGCCTGTTTCTGAAGTGTAAGTGCACACATTGAAAATTTAAGAACTATTTATACTCTTAGGAGCCACTTCAAGCTGGTTGTAGCACAATCTTCAGTTCAATAAGCACCATAGACTATTTAGTCAAAGTCCTTAGACAGAGTCATGGGGGAAAAAAAAGTATAGCCTCCTAATTCTTTCTAATAGACTAATCGTGTTGCTCCCTTCCATTCTATACTTTTATGATAGCATCTATGACAACTCTGAAAATGTTGTTCTAATATAGCCTGTAGGCCTGAGCACTGAAAAGGACATGGATGTTGTGACTCATCCAGGCAAGTTTTAAGGTACAGGTGTATTTAGGTCTCTCCCCTCCTCAAAAAAATGTTTAATTACTTCTGATTGCTTCTTAGTGGAAGTTAGGTGGTTTAGTGTATAGGAAACAGGACTTGGAATGAGGAAAGCTTATCTGAGTTTAAATCCAGCCTCAGACAGTCACTAGCTGTGTGACCCTGGGCAAGTCCTTAATCCTGTTTGTCTGTTTCCTTATCTGTAAAAGGGACTGAAGAAGAAAATAGCAAACAACCCTAAAAATGGATCATGAAGAGTGGGATATGACTAAAATGGCTAAACAACAGCACAATTATTTCTTGGATAAAATACACATTCCTCAAACAGTGTGTAAGGCCCTCCAAATATGGCTCTAACTTACCTTTCCAGGTTTAATTATTATTACTCCCATATAGGTACTCTATATATTATCCAAAGTAGACTCCTGGCTCTTCCCCAAATTTAGTATTACAGTTCCTGCCTTTCTTCATTAAAAAAAAAGCTAGCCCCATACTCGGACTGCATTTTCCTTTCAGATATCTTATCCTTCTCAAGACTTAAGTATCCTCTTCTCTCTGAAGCCTTCTCAGATACCACTAGTTTTTAGGCTCTCTTCCTTCTCAAATAATTACAAATCCTCTTACATGTGAATGTATTGTATTTTCTTATTCTAATGTAAATTACTTGAAAGCAGGAACTTCTATCTATCTACTTCTTTAATCTATCTCTATCTCCTTATCAATGATCTGTTTGTTATTTCATTTGTTTACCTGCTTAATTATTCATTCATATATCCCTTTATCCAATCTAATCATTCTTTCAGTCATTCCCTGCAATGATGTGTTATTTTGTTGATGATCTAAAGTCTAGATTCTAGACTTAAGAGAGTGATAGAGTAAAATGCCAGGAAGGGAGATTAAATGTAAATGTGTTCCATACATACTTTTTTTTTCCTGAGAGCCAGTTGTTAAATATTTAACAGCATACCACTTATTGAACCCTTCCTCATTGTCCATTATTTACTTATTCATTTATTTACTCATTCATTTATTCATGTATTTACATATTTACTTATTCATGTATTTACTTGTTTACTTTGGTATTTTGAATCACTGTGCCAACATATAGTAGATAGATACTTAACAAATGTCCATCAAACTGAACTGAACCAAATACGTAACTATGTTATGCAATGTATCAACCCAATCACAGCCCAATTTAGGATAATTAAATACTGATATTTCACTCACTTTCTAGTTAATTACTGGACAAGACCTATCGGTATCACATGGGGCAAGTGTTCACATAGTGATCAGAAGAAGGGATACAAAGACACTCTCAATGTCTTTCTTAAGAACTCTGGAATTATGTGACAGGGATGACGCTGGCATGGGCCTCTCAGCATGGTGTGCCCACATCAGAGAAGGAGCTGTGCTCTATGAGCCAAGCAGAATTGAAATAGTTCAAAAGAAATGCAAGATGTGCACATTTAGAGAATCCAGCCCAAATATTCACATGAACTATTTGTGCCTGACCTGTGGTAGAACATTCGGAGCTTGTATTGATCTGATCAGTCACAGTTGGACACACTGAAATCTGACTCTAGCATTGTGACATTGTTTTGATCCTCTTTGAGAACAAAGGACACCAACTGGTTATAGGTCCCCAATGAGCACTTACCTATGGCTTGGAACATGTTTTGGCAAATCTGACTGGTAGTGTAGTTTGAAAAGAATTTTTTTGGACAAAAGATGTGATTTCATTGCTATAGGGAACTCTCAATGAGAAAACATCTTCTATTAATGCAAAAAAAAAAACCAAGCAAAACAACAACAACCCAAATCATTGCTCTATACTTTATAATCTTAGAGAATTTTCTGGGGTATTAATTATGAGGTTAAGTGACTTGCTAAGAATGTTTGTGTCAGAGGGTACATGTCTGAAACTGGATTTGAATCTAGATCTTCCTAACTTTCAGACCAGCTTCCTATCCATTACACAGTCTGTTAATTTTACTAGAGAAGAAATGTCAGGCCCTAAAGACAGCTGAACACATGAAGATGTGTATAAGTTAGCATGGATGCAAGGCCCTGAAGACAGCAGTGAAGTGAACTATTCTCTCTATGTTCAACTGCACAAAAACTTTGGACAAAACTTTGTCCCTTCCCTTTTAGATAAAAAAGTCAAACTCTGAGTATTCCACCTGGACAAAAATCACTGGGGTAAAAGTATCCATACCCAAATTTTCCTTGTGGACATCAAGTAACTCAAATTTATTATTCTGTTCATGGATTTTTTCTTGTTTTTTTTTCCTATTCCATCAATTATCAAACTAATAATCAACCAATCAACAAGTATTTATTAAGCACTTACTGTGTGCTAGATATGTTCTGAGGATACAAAGAAAGATAAAACTATTGTGCTTCCTTTGAAGAACTCTTGTTTTAATGGGAAAGACAACTTGCAAAGATTACACATATGAGAGCAATATCAGTTCAGTATAAATGGAACGTAATCTCAGAAGGAAGACACTAGTAGTAGAGGGGTAAGGATGGGGAAAAGGCTCCTACAGAAGATGGAATTTGAGCTGAGTTTTGATAGAAGTACTTAGGTGGTGTAATGGCCTGAGCAATTAAGAAGACCTTAGTTTATATATCTATATCTATATATAGATATAGATAGATATATATTTATACACACACAAATACATATATACGTATGTATGTGAATATGTACATGTACATGTATATGTATATGTATATATGTATGTGTATGTATATGTGTATATTTATATATATATGGGGCTTTACAAACTTTTAAATACCTTATAAATATTAACTAATATCATTGCTATCTGGTTAGTTCTCTGCTCCCCCTTGGGAACTCTGTATTACTGAGGAAAAGAGACCCTGCCCTCTCTGCCACCTCCCTAATCCATTTTCTAAATCACCAGTCTAGTAATCCACTAAAGGTGTCATTGATTCCTCCTTTGATAACTTTGAGTGAGACCGTCTTGTAGAGGAAAAAGATAATCATATGAATGTAATATATGCAGCCCATTCCTTTCCTTCTCCTCTTCTTTTCTTCGCTGCTTGTGACTGATAGAAATGAAGCTTCCTATTTTCTTCTCTAGTTTCTCCTTTGAAACTTTTCCTTGTTCCTACACCCTCCTTCCCTTCTTGCTCTGTCTCTCTTTCCTTCCTCCTACTTCCTCTGGACTTCATATTGCATATTTGTTAGGATTAGGATTTTCACAAGATGGCCAAAACCCAAGGTCTTGACAATGCCAAACAATACTTTAGCCTAACCAGAACCCCTTTATATGTCACTTCTGTTCTTACCCACACTTGCTGAACCACTTTTCCATCAACAAGGATTCTATCCATTTAATCTCTTACTTAACGCAGGCCATCACCTCCCTTTGGTGTATACTTGATGTGTGGATTTGTTTTAACCAGAGATTCTCAAACATTGTGGTCTCATGACCCCTTTAAACTCTTCTAAAAATTATTCCAGGATCCCTTAAGAGCTTTTGTTTATATGGCTATGCCATGGTCTTTTCTCAGTTATCTTTGACCACTCTGTAGCATTTGACCCTATTGAACATATCTTTCTTTTAGAAATTGCCTGAAAAAGATCTTCATTAATATCCTATCATGACCTCAAATTCACTATGTCCAAGAAAAATCCAATTCCTTCCTCCCCAAACTCAGTCCTCTTTCTGATTCTACTATTTCCATTATTCATTATTCACTTAATCAAAGGAATTTTTCCCCCTCCTTTCCCTTATTTTTCACATCTGATAAGCTATTAAGCCCTATCTCTGAAACATTTTAATGCAATTAAAATTATCTGGGTGCCTATAATACACAAGGCACTCTTATGGCCATATCTACTCATCCTCTAGTTTTCCCCTACCATCAATTTAATATAAACTCTTAAAACAACCCACATCCTAAGAGCTGTGCAATAAGTTTTTCTGTCTTAACTCTCTATTCTTCAATCCATCCTTTGTATGGTTGTTAAGACAGTATTTCTTTATTCATTGATCTCATGTCTTTTCTCTGTTCAAAAATCTCTAATGTTTCTCTCTTGTCATTTGTGCTTTGTCCTTTTTATCTATAAAATGGGAATAATAGTACTTATCCTGTCTTCCTCCCAACCTCCCAGAGTTATTGTGAAAGCAAAAAAAAAAGTCTATGAAACTGCTTTGAAAATTTTATGAAAGATATATTCCTTCTTTACCAAAATGGCACAAAGTTTCTGGATCTAATAATTTCAAAAGGTGAAGGAGTATTTTTACAAATAAAAATTAAAGGAAGCCCAATGAGCACAAAAGAACTTGCCTACTACCAAAGGGTAATCTGGAGTAGAGGAAGTAACCACATGAATTAAATAGATAATAGATGCGTTAAGGTATAAAAAATAAATATTTTAAAGTGAATACTTAGTTTTTTTGGTCTCTATTCAGTGAATTTGTTTGCATAGAAGTCAGTCTATATTCAGAGCAGTTACAATTCTTCTCTGTATAGGAACTGTCTGAAAAGGCAGATATGTAAATGTTAGAGACTTTAGAAGTTGACAACAGGAGGCTATGGTGATTTCTTTTAAATTTATTTATTTTATTGTTAGTTTCTGTGTATTACATTACCATAGGATCCCATATATCTCCTACCCTTGCCCTCTGCCCTGAGAACCATCCCATATGACACAAATATTTTTTAAGAGAGGAAAAGAAAGCACAACTGATTGAATGAAAAAGTCTGAAAATATATGCAATGTGTAATACCTTTGCACCTCTTACCTCAACAAAGGGGTAGATTGGTAGGGTCTTCTTGTTCAAGTCCTACTTGATCTTTACTATTTTATTACATTTACTTTTAATTTTTTGGTGACTTTTTCCCTTTACATTGTAAGTACTATCTGTATAGATTTCTTGACTCTGCTTACTTCACTACACATAAGTTCATGTAGATCTCTCCATGCTTCTTTATAGTTATCAGACATAATTTCTTACAGCACAGGAATATTCAATTACATTAACGTACCAAATGTGTTTAAACATTCTCCAATTATTGGGCATATTGATTCATTCAGCAAATTTAACTGTTACAAAAAAGCCTTCAGAATGAAGCCAAAATAGCTTCTTCTTGATATCCTTGCTAGGTAGACTTGACAGTGAAGGCTTAATATGAAATCTTAATATACAAAAATCACAACAAGATGACAGAAAATGATTAATAATATCAATTGCAAAAGAAGAAATTTAAAAGAAAAGTAGTCTTCAGAGAACTTGGCAATAAAAAATTTAGCCAATTCACAAAGATCATTTGTAGATTAAATTGGAAGGGCAACAAATAGATGCAAAATGAGAGAGACCTTTCCATCTTCCTGTAGTAAAATTTTCTCATCAGTGATTCTAGTGTAACCACCATCTCAGTAACTCATGTATGATATAATATTGCAATTACACTTAAAAATTTGAACCTAATGGAATATATACAGAATAAATTCTTATTGTAGGTGATATACTTTTAAAACACTGAAAGGTAATTTTCCCCCAAGATATTCTAAAGGCTGGAAAGGGATCAGACAAAGCTGTCACAAAAAATGTCAACCAAGAAACCAAGAAACCATTGAAAACTGCCAGCCTATACACTTTCTTTATCATCTCTTCAATGACTTTATGGGGATTACTTGTACATAGAGCAAAATTATCATTGGTAAACATATAAAAAGGAAACAGGGAAACTTGTGTTAATAATTCCCTCCATCAGATCATACACCTTTATAGTCATTTATTTGATGGAGAGGAAAAAAACCCAATAAGACCCTATTCTGTTATTTGTTGATTATAAAAAAATTTTGACTTAGAGAAAAAATGTAGCATTAGAAACTCTCCATGAGGTGTCTGTTGTATCAGATTGAAAAAGAAAGTGGGGCAATGAAGTAGCAAGAATGAAGGTTTATTTTCATTGTTGAATTACTGTAACTACCCACTAGCTCACCTCAGCTCTCACAATTTACACCCTCCCATGTGAAAAAAAAGTACGCAAGCAAACAAATCTACCCTTTGGTCATGTCTAAAATTATGTATCTCTTTCTTTATCTCTAGTCCAGCACCTCTCTGCTAGTAGATTAAAAAAAAACTATAATAGAAGTTTAGTGTTGATTTTTTTTTACCACAGTCTTCTTTTTTCTTTTTGAATATTAAAATGTTTTTGTTTGCTGGTGAAGGTTACACATAATAAAATGAAAACTTTAAAATGAATGAAATATTGTAGCGCCAAGAACAATGGCTCTGAAATCAGAGGATCTGAGTCTGAATCCTGCCTCTAACATTTTCCACCTGTGTGACCATGGGCAATTCACTTTACCCTTCTGGGCCTCCATTTCCTAGTCTGTGAAATGAAGGGTTTTGGCTAGGCAGCTCTTGAGTCCTTCTCTATAAACAGATTCACAGCTTGAGTGAAACATTGAATCAAATAGGATGAAAAGAAAGGCATAGATGTATTTTGATCACCACTAGTAATGATTGTTCAACTGGTGAAACCACAGACCTGTGGAATTACAAGGAAATAGTTTCTTACAATTAGAGTTATTCAGTAGTGAAATATGAAGTATTCCATAAAATAGTGGCTACTTGTTACTAGAAGTATTAATGCCTATATAGATACCCATCCATTAGAGCTGCTACACCAACTGTGCCTCCAAGAAGCTGTAGCATGTGCAGCACCCACACCCTGGTAAAACCATCTCCCCAGAAGAGATAAACCAGGTTGAGGGTAACTGTCAGGCCTCAAACCTGTTGGTAAGTTAAGGGGGGAGGGGTCTACCCCAAGCATTGCATAAATACCCTGGTGAAATGAGCAGATGAGAAGAATTCATTGCAGTGGGCATGAAAGCAGCCAAAGTAGGCGCTGTGGAGGTTGGTCAGATATTGAAAACACCAATGTGTCCTAGGCCAATGCTAGTCATTTTGGCTTTTGTCCTGCCACTGGACTTTGATGACTCTGGAAGAGAGAGTGACTCTATCATCTTTGTGCAACTCTGCTTTACTTAAATCCAATTCCCACTCAAGTCATCACCCATGATGCTGCTGGTCCTCTTAGAAAATGAAGGATGAACAATGAATGAGAGCTCCCTTAGATGGCATTTCTTTAGTAGGGTAGAAAGTTCTCTTAGGTGATATCTACGGTCTGATTCTATGATTCTATTACCCTGAAATGGGTTTTCCTCCTTCCCTCCAGTTTAACATAGATTAATTTTGTCAGTGCTCACTTTATATACAACATTTCCTTATGCTCACTTTATCTGGACCAACATAGAATAAAACTGTCTTGTTGAACCTGAGTCACTATAATCAAAATGAGTGAAGGAGCCTTTCAAAGGTGCCATTCCATTTCATGCCCCAGAAGAAGCTAAATCATTAAGTCTTTAAATGGAACTCTGGGGACAGAATTTTCTTATGAACTCAAACTCAAGATATCAATGCATATTTGCTTCTAGTTTCTGAATGACATTTGAGTAATGGAGTCAAATAACCTGGGTTGAAATTCTACTGCTTATTATCTTTTTTTTTTTTTTGCTTTTTTTTTGGAGGGCAGTTGGGGTTAAGTGACTTGCCCAAGGTCACACGGCTAGTTTTTTGTGTTAAGTGTCTGAGGCCGGATTTGAACTCAGGTACTCCTGACTCCAGGGCCGGTGCTCTATTCACTGCGCCACCTAGCTGCCCCCTACTGCTTATTATCTTGATAACATTGACCAAGTTGTTTATTGCTTCCTCATCTCTAAATTGAAGGTATTGGAAGAGAGATCTAGTTGGACCAATTGGACTCTGAAGTCAATTCCAGCTATGAGTTTAGGTTTCTATAACCCTAAAACCAGAATTTGGCCCTCATTCTGTCACCAACAAATATCAAATCTCTGAATTCTGTGAACCTATAAATCCAAGACTTAAATTTATAGTGATCCTCCTACCCTTATCAAGAAGGAATCCAATGGTGTACACACACACACACACACACACACACAAACACAATTTATGTTAGAAAAATAAGATGACAAAGTAATTGACCTACTTATTCAGACAATTGATAGATGTGAATACCTTTGTACCTTTCGATGAGAGGAAGAAAACAAGTAATAACTCAACCTAAAGGTATGTTGCTTCCTTTTCACTGCTATTCTACTGTGAATCTATATAACAAATTTGGTGCTAAATTGTTTAGCAGTTAGATAAGGCTAAGAAATGTCCACTGGGGACTATGCTGAGATTAAAGAACTCATTTTACTTATTTCATAACTTAAACCACATTAGAAGGCAAATCTCCAGAGGTGAACACAATGTGTATGAAACTACCATTCCATTAAGCTGTTAGCCATCATCAATATTTCAGCAGAATTGTAGTCATTTAATTATTTTCTAGTGTCAAGAAGGATACAGATAGATAGACATAGATATATAAACTTACACACATACACTTACACACATTATACATATTTATACATGCATGTGTATATGTATTATATACACATATATGTATGTATGTGTGTATACACACATGTAGTATGTGTGTGGGGGTAGCTACATGTTATGATGTGTAGAGTGCCAGAGCTGGAGTCAGGAAAACTCATCTTCATGAGCTTAAATCTGGCCTCAGATACCTACTACTAGCTTTGTGATCCTGGGCAAGTCATTTAATCCAATTTGCTTCAGTTCCTCATCTATAAAATGAACTGGAGAAGAAAATGGCAAACCAATTCAGATTTGTCAAGAAAATCCCAAATGCACACACACACACACACACACACACGCTCACACACACACGTATATACACATACATATTTTTGATCTCTCTCCACAGATACACATGTGTATATATGTGTGTATATATATCTATATCTATAAACATATAGATATAGATATATAGATATATATTTGTGTCATCATTATTATGTAACATTTACTAAGCACCCATAATATAATATGTATCATCAGAGAAAATTCATAGTATGATATTTATTTGTTTATCAATTTAAGACTCATATTTTCTACCATTTGGTAAGATAAGAAAAAATAGATTAAATCAGCTTAGGTTTCTTTGTTATCATTAATGTGTTTCCTAAAGTGATGTACCAGAGCTAACACAGTAGTAAGGAAATACTTTATTTTAAATTTTATCTATTTAAAATGGATTAAATCTCTTTAGTCAATATTGTAAGTCTTCCACATAAGTTTAAAACTAGTAAATAAAGCTTTTAAAACCATGCACATCTTGTCAAAATAGTACAAAATATGTGTATGCACAATAACTGAGGAGACAACCAGTCATTTTCATTCAAGTAATTTGAAAAATATCATCATAAATCATCTAAAATATTTTTGAGGGCAGCAAATTCCACTTACCACAAAATAGGAACTAGTCCATCTTGGATTCTTTGTGTCATATTTTGATTAACCTTTTAATTTGTATTATAGTGAACAGAGTCCCAGGCTTGGAGTGAGGAATACTTGAGTTTGAATCCTACCTCAGGTACTTACTAGGAATGTGACCCTGGGAAAGTCATTTAACCTCCCACAGTCAATTTTCTCATCTGTAAAATTGGAATTAGCATCTACTTCATAGAGCTCTTCAAGATATATTAGCTATTGTTACTACTGCTACTACTGCTGTTGCTACAACTCCATATCCCCCTTTTGGCTGAGACTTTCATAGAAGATGCTACTTGAACTCTAACAATTTCTACACAGCAGATGCTAAGAAATGATGTGTTAGCCTTTATCATTCAACAATCAAATTGATTAAAACATGACAAACTTTTAAAAAGAAGTAGAGTATGATCTGGTATGGTCAACATAGACATTTTCATAGGTGGTTCATAGCTTTAATATTTAGCTGCATCAGGAGGTCAAACTGACATTCAGTGATGGAGCTATTTTTATTTTGGAATAACCATGGAATGGCTTTGACAATTCAAGTTCATAATTTCATGGTTTTGTTTTGGACATAGGAAAAATGTATATTGGCATTTCATATATATATGTGTCAGGGTTTGTACATAAAAAAACCAAACCTTACAGGTTTATAGAAACTTTAAAACTTTAAATGTTAACCTCTAGGAAAATGTTGTTGGTGTTTATTTCTTTCCTTTTTTGCCCTAGCAATTCTCAAAGTAGCCATGGTAGCTTGGCAGCCCTATAACTGAAAAATCTGGTTCTCAAGTTGCTTGGGGAATTATTGGCAACCATGCTAGAGCATCCAACTTGGAAGTGACCTCCAGACTTCTTTTTCCCCAAGCTGTAAGAAGGAAGATATGTTTGAGAAGTGAGGCATTTAAGCTGAACAGATCAGGATGTGAGTATGAGCCAAGGCATTGTTGGTTACTTCTTGACAAGCTGGCTTATGTGTGAAGTGGACCTGATAAGTGCATTGGAAGGCTATGTGAATCCAAGCCTAAGGCAGTTTGTTGTAACAGCAGACACATTCAGGAAGATTAATGGGAAAACAGGCTTAACAGAGACTGCAAGGGCTTGTGAGGGAACTCAGAGACCCTAACCTCTTTGACTGGATTGACCTTCAGGTTCCAAACCAGGTATAGCAAAGTATACTTTATGCTTGTTTACCAGTGAGGGCTGTTTGATTACCCCAAAGTGTGATTTCTTCAGATTTGAATTAGCTCTACTTCATGAAATGTGAGCAAAACCCATCTAGCCTAGGGTTTAAAATGTATTCCACCCAGAGAGTCCCTGAAATATTTAGTGCTTCAAATAATTTTTTCCTAGCCTCTGAAATATCTTACATTGTACTAAAAATGTCTTCTTGCTGAAGTACTTTCTAAAATATTGGATTTAACTTTTACTTTTTACTCCCAGGACAACCATTCCTCTGAACCAAAACAGCTCCTTTGATTTTATTTTTTTCCTCTCTCCCTTTTCTCCTCAACTCCCCCCTCCCCACTTCCCACCCCTTTACTGTTTCTGAAATAGCCCATCCGGAAGATATAAACAACTCATGATGGCTGGCCAAGACACTGTCCTACAAGAGACCTCATCCTACTCCTCCACCCTTCACCCGTGAATAACAATAAACATGAATCCTGTCTAAGCCAATGTAGTCCAAGAACTGAGGAGACATACAGGAGGGCACACACACATACACACACACACACACACACACACACACACACAGAGCTATTGAACTGTAGGCAGAAATAAAAAAAAACAATACCTCAATTCACTAATATTAAATGTGCTGGAAAGGCAGACTCCTGGAAAAAAAAAGGATAAATAACCTACATAATGAAGAATTAGTTAGCAGTGTTATGTAAATATTGTAGCAGCATCAATGAGGAGGTAAGCAGAAGTATTTTAAGACACCATATTATACAATACACTGTGCACTGTTTCCTGGTGATAAGGCTTTTAAAGCATCTTTATAAGCTCTTCTTCTCTGTTGTGACAGGATTATTTTTGCACCTTTGGAATGCAACTAAAAAGGGGAGCCTGGGAAAAAAATCTGCCTAACAATTCAGTATTACTCAAATGGCTTAAAAGAAGCGGAGATATTATAGTCACTATATATTACATGTTTTATTGGGGGAAAAATGGAAGTAAATGATAGCCCCATGCTCCCTGCAGAGCTATATATTCTTCATCAGTGCACTGAAATGCTAAAACAATAATGGATGGGCTTTCTTTTGTTTGCCGTTTAATTGGATTTTTAAATGATTGCCAAAGTTAGTATCTCATTATGAAAACAAACAGCTATGTTTATGCATATGCTATGGTTGAAGTTGAGTGCATGGATAATAGAAAAATTAGCAATAGAGCGTAAGTATGAAACAAAAAATAGTAAATGGCTGGTGAAAGGGATATATTTGCTGCTGGTGTTGTTAAAGTGGGAGTTAGGGCACACCATCAAGTACAGAAAGTGTATGAAAATTACACAGTGAAAAGGAACTTGAAAAACGCTTGGAAAGAAATTCTCTCCCAAAGTCTCTCTTTTGGACAATATTTGGCTATATTCAGACACATTATCTAAGTTTTAAAATCTCCTCCAAGATATACAACCAATTGGTTCTCCATGGTGATAATATAAATCACTGGAATCTAAAGACTAGCTCCAAACCTTATTTTTGCTATCAGTTTTAACTTCTCACATTAAACTTCTGATCAGAGATGTTACTAACAGCATTAACTGATTGGCATTTCCCTCCTTCTTAGCCACAGCATCGTCTCAGGGTAGGCATTAATAATTAAGGGGAAAAATGGCAGAAATAAGCACCAGACAGGGAAACTAAGTGTTTCTACATGCTGCAGAGTTATCAGTCCTCCCTAGAGAACTAGTACTTGATACAGTGGCCGAGGATCAAAAGAGATAACATACGTAAAATGATTTATTTACATTCCACAAAACTGTGAGCTATTATAATATTATTTTTAAAGTCCATTCTTAATTATCCAGATGATGGTTTATCAAATTTGTGATTTATCTATAGTAATGTTTAATACCAGACTGACTTCCCTAATTATTGATCAGATTTCTGGTTTGCCTTTCATGCCCATCATTTATTGGGTTTTAAGGGATTGAATACATTTTCAAACTTTCAAATTCTTCCTTATCAGTTCATGTAGTCTAAAATTATTTTGGATGATCTCATTTGGATTATCTGTAACATTCATTGGGGCACATATTTAAGTGTTGACTGTATATGATTTACTACCTCCTTCCCCTTGTGCGCATCCATCTATATTTTTGCTCAATAGCCCTAGATTCAATCTGTTTTCTTTCACTTCCAGTTAGAGTCAGTGATGCAAGATGGGAATGAAGGTAGATTTTCCTTTGTTTTATATTTGATTTACGCCTCTTGTTACAAAGGAAGAAAGGATTCTGAATATTTCTACATCTCCCTGTAAGTGGGAATGTTGAGGTTTAGTGATGCTGGGACCCCAAAACAGTGACACACAGGTCCTTCCTGAATGAATTTAACCCAAGTTTTCTTTTAGCCAAAGACAAGTTTTATTTAGAACACTGATAGAAGGTGAGTATAATTTTAAAAATTCACCATATTAGCCAGACTTTTAAGGAATCTGAATGCTTTCATGGAGGCAAGATGGCTCTTCAGTACAGAATACTGTGGGAACAGAGAAGGGGTCTATATGGAATTAAGAAGTGGTGGCCCAGGGTGGGGCCAGGTACAGACAATGAATCAGGAGTTAACTGGAAAGGGATGATTGCCCCAGGTGAAGGCCAGGGACCTGGACCTAATGGGAAAGTCCAGGGGTTTTTCTTTTTGGGTTCCACATCCCAAAGACATAGTCTTTTCCTTTTCGGGGTTCAGATCCCATCCCCAGCAAGAATAGCTTCCTACAATAGTCCAGAATGTGTATAAGAGCTAGTATCACTTTCTATACTTAAGTGGGTGGCTATAAAGAGCCCTGTATAGTCTATACCAGAAGTTTTATCCTCTGAAGAAGAGGACTCCAAATTCTGTGAAAGTCTTTAGATCTACATTGTTTTCTATACTTCTTAACCCAAATCCATTGTGACATTTGGGGGATATACAGTGACGAGAAAACAGACACCAATTAACATATCCACTAAAACAAAATCACTTTTGACATAGAACATTATCCATCTCTAGAATTTCATGGCTCATAAATGGAAAATAAATTCTAGAGAAAATTGATATTGTATCAAAACATATATTTATCTTTTATTAAATAGCTAATAGGTTTGACAAAGAACTATTTACAAAAGCAAACCAATTCACACAGGTAATTTAGGCAAGAAAAATTTTTTACTGAGGAAAAAGTTGCTTTTTATGTTAAGTATCCTTTGTTGTATATATTTTTATATATAATTATAAAAAAAGCTGTGAGTTTGTCAATGTGGGAGTTCCCTCTTCTGATGCAGATCATAGCTGTTTCATGTCTTAGTAGTTAGTTTTCATTGTCATGACCAAAAATTTCATCAGTAAATCAATAAGCCTTTATTAAACTTATACTTTGTGCCCAGTACTGCGCTAAGCACTGGAGACACAAAGACAAGCAAAGGATAGCCTCTGCTCTAGAAGTGATGCCTTTTTCAACACTTGTCTTGGATCCTTTAGGCACACAATTAGTTATTGAATCATTCTCAAAGCCTTTTGAGCTTTTTTTTTTTTTTGAAATTTCTAGGGTTTAGTTTTTACTGGCATAGTCACGATTATGTCCCTTTTAGGGTAATATGTGTGAATAGGACTTTAGAAAAGGATTTCTATGTATAGTATTGTTCGAATTTGTTACCAATTTTTCCCAGAATCAAATAATGTCAAAGTTAGAAGGGATTTCAGAGGCTGTGTAGTTCATACCTCACACAAAACATATGCTAACAATACTCCCAACCAGTTTTGAAGAATTCCATTTATAGAAACCTTCAAAGGTAGTCCATTACATTTGTGGTGAGCAGTTGTTAGGTAGGTTTTCCTTATATTGAGTTGAAGTCTGTCTCCCTGTAATTGTTTATTGAAGTATAGTGAAAAGAATAATATAGGGACAAAGAACAGCATTGCAGTACCAGGGCAGAATAGAATGAAGGTGAAGTCCAGTCAGCCCATTGAATAGGTTTCTACTGTATTGTGACTACTGAAAAAAGTGATTGCAAGTTCAGTTGAATGGCTTTTCACTTTTTCTCTGGCTTGCTTTACACAGAAAATTTAAGAGAAGCAGAAAGCAAGTTCAGGACTGGTGTATTTCTTTGGGAATTTGCCTGTACAGCCTAAGGGTTGGGTAGAATTAGGGTAGGATAAGAGAGAGAAGAAAAAGCTAGGCAAAGTTTGGATGATTTAATGATTTAATTACTCAAATTATTTATTTAACTCAGGTAATTTAATAAATTACAAATTTGCTATGCTTGTCATTTCTGTCTTTATCCAAGTCATTCACAAAAGTGTTAAGTAGACCAACATGAAATCAAAGTTATTACACTTCAATAGAAGGTCCTTCCTATCTCCAGGTTATTATTAGCAAATTAAACACTTCTCTTTGGAGCTGGTTGGTCAGCGGCTTCTGAATCCATCTAATGGGTTGTTAGTAAAGTCTGTAGCTTTTCCCAGGATATTTGAATAATTTTTTGAAATTCCTTGCTAAAATTCAGGCATATAATATTCATGGAAGCCAGTAAGTTTGTCAGAAAACAAAATGTGACTTGGTGCCCTCAATTATTAAATAGAGATGATAATACTTATATTACTTTGCTGGGTTTATTGTGGAGGAAGTTTTTGAAAATCATAAGGTATAATGAATTTTTAATTGTTACCAAAATAAAGGTAATATGATTTAATAACAGACTTAAGGATATTGTGGATATGCAATTATGTTGCAAATTTTAAAGGGTCTTTTCTATTTTCTACTACAGATTCAACAATATCTCTAATTAAAAAGTAAGTGTGAGGTGATAATCCTGCTCTATTTTGTGCATATGAACTATTAGCACATATACATTATATTATATTATATTATATATATATATATATATATATATATATATATATATAACCTCATCTGATCCTCATAACAACCATGTGAGGTAGGTGCTATTATGATCTTCATTTTACAGATCAAGAAACTGAGGCAGACAAAGGTGAAATGACTACTTTTACTACCTAGAGTCACATGGGTAGTAAGTACTTAAGACTGGATTTGACTAGATATGATTCCATATCTATCACCCTATCAACTGCACCACCTATTTGCCACTATGACAGAGACTAAAGAAGAGAAGACTAAAGTGAAATGCAATAGAAGTCTTCAAGTACTCAAAGTACTATCTTATGGGAAGGGGATTGTACTTGTTCTATTTGGTCTACATGGTGCAAAGTAAAACCATGAACTTCTTTTAAATGGCATTTATTTTATTTATGATTTAGAATGAGTTTATTAGTAGTCATTTATAATTCTTTCAAAATGGTTCAAATCCTCTTGCCATTTATGTATTAAGGAATGACATTGGATATCAATGATTTGTGGCAATTCCATGTATGTTTTTATATTAGGTTTTTATTGCTGATACTTTATGCACTTTCCTCATTCTATTGTTTTTCTTCTATTTCTATATTAATTGAATGTATTAGTTCAAAGTCTTTTTAATTTTATGTGATCAAAGTGGTCTTCTTTGTGCCTTATTAGGTTGAAATTTCTCTCCCTAGTTATATTTTAAATATTATAAAGTCTTATTCTCTTCTAAAATCTTTTATGCTATTACTTTTTTAAAATTTCAGGACGTAGATCCATTTTGAGCTTATTATAGTATATGGTATGAGTTGCCAATATGAATTTAATTTCTGTGAAACTGCTTTTTATTTTCCCCAGAAGTTCTTGTTAGTTAAGGGCATCCTTCCCCCAGACATTTATGTTGGAAAATACTTGGCGATTGTTTTCATTTATTTTGATTTCCTTCTTACCTGTTCTGTTCCTTTGATTTTCTATTCTTTTTGTTTAAACAGTACTGAGTAAATTTAATATTTACTGCTTTAATACAATTGTTTGAGATTTGTTAGGTCTATTTCATTTGCACTTTTTCTACTTATTTTCCTTGAGATTTTAAATATTTTGCTCAAAATAACTTTTTGTTATCCTTTTTCCCCAGTTCTATAAAACATTATCTTGGTAGTTTGATTAGTGTAAAATTAAATTTATAAATTGATAGATAGTATTGTAATATTTTTATTATATTGATATGGTCTAAAGTGACTCCAAACATGTAGTGAATATTTTTCAAACTGTTTCTATTTTTTCAAGGGTGTTTTGTACTTATACTTCTATAAGACTTGTGTTTGTCTTCATAATTTAATATCCATATATTTATGTATATTAATTGGTTTTTTTGGTGGCAGTTAAGGTTAAGGGTCACACAGCTATTAAGTATCTGAGACCAGATTTGTACTCAGTTCCTCCTGACTCTAGGTCTGGCACTCTATTCACTGTGCCACTGTCCTGCCCCTGTTTTAAATTATCTTTAAATGAAATTTCTCTCACAATTTCTATTAAAAATGATATATTTAATTTGTATCTTTTTACTTTGCTGAAGTTATTAGTTGTCTCATTCAGTTTCTTCACTAATTTCCTAGGGTTTTTTTAGAGATGGATATGCTATCATGTCATTTGGGAATAGGCATTATTTTGTCTCTTTTTGTTGATGTTTATCCATTTGATTTTGATTTCTTGTCTTATTGGTATAGAAAGTATTTCTAGAACTATGTGAAATAATATTGAGGAGGATAATAATCTTTATTCTTCTTTGTAAAAGGAAAGATTTTGGTGTCTATTGCAAACATTAGTAACTCCTGGTTTTAAATATATGTTTTTGATCATAATAAAGGACATTTCCATGCCAATATTTTTACAGCTTTTACGTAAATGAATTCTATATTTTCAAAGGATTTTCTGCATCTGTTGAAATAAATTTTATTTTTTATTATTTTTATAATTAATTATGCTGCTTCCCATTGTGAGCCACCTATAAAATCAGAGTATGAATCTCACCTGGTCATAATTAATTTTTTCCATATCTATTTTTGTATTTTATTTTTAAAAATTGTTATCAATATTAACTAGGGAGATTGATTTATTGTTCTTTCTCTGCTTTGTTTTCCCCATGTTTAGGTATCTCTACCAGATTTGTCTTATTAAAACAATCTTGTAGAGTGCCTTTCTTCCCTATTTTTAAGAATAATTTTATAAAATTGGCATTAATTACTCCTTATGTATTTTATAGCATTCACACTTGTAAATTCATGTAGCATTAGATTTGTCCCTCCTAAAATCTCTCCTCTTTCACAACTGGTAACTGATTTATGATTTGATCAGTTTGATTTTCTGCAATTAGATTGTTTAAAATCTTATTTCTTATGTTTTTGATTCAAGTATTTTATCACTAGCACCTAACTCAGTGCATGGTGCATATTAGGAATTGATTAAATGTTCATTTATTTATTTTGTGTTCCAGCTGATCTTTTTTACTCTTTGGGGTACCATATTCCATTTTAGCTTTGACTTCTTGTAACCATTGAGTAATCCTCTGCTCTTTTGTTTAGTTGTCTTTGGAAATTTTAGGGTTTTTACTTGCTACCTGCAAATTTTTTTTTTAATGTTGCAGTTGTGAAATTTGACCACAATATTGCTTGGCTTTTTACATTTTGTATTTCTTATGGTTGGTCTTCTGTTGATTCTCTTTTGTGTTTGCCTTCTTTTTCAATTATATATACAGAAAAGTGCTCTACTTGATTTTGAGGAACAGGGCATTTAAGTTTTAATTCCATGAAGTTTTTCTGGAAGATTTAATAATAATTAGATTATTTCCTTATCAACTTTCTTCTTTTAATGTTTCTTTGGAAGTAATCAAAGATAAGTGACTTGTCTAGGGTTATACATCTAGTAAGTGTCTTAGTTCAGATTTGAACTCATGTCTCTCTGATTTTAGGGCTGGTGCTCTATCTACTGTACCACCTAACTGCTCCCTTGTTTAATATTCCTGTTTTGCAAAATGTATGTGTTCTTCCAATTTTTTAAAAAAAACCTTCATTTTTTTCTTTTATGTGTCTGTATATTTTATGTTCTAATTATGTAATTTGTTTTTCCCAGAGGAAATACTATTTTGAAGAGAATATCTCCTTGATCCTAAACACACTAGTCTTTGACTACATTTGCTGATTTTTTTTCCTGTAAGAACTCAAAATTCTGCCCTTAGTTCTTTGTCACTTTTATTTAATTCTTTGATTATTTATCTGTCTTAATTATTCTGGTGCCTCCTGGAATTACTTTAATTTTTTTACGGGATTTTTTTTTAGAGCTAAACATAATTAGTTTATTTTTCTCAAATAATTTGGCTCAGTTTTTTTTGCAATGCTCTTATCCATATTACTATATATATGTATATATATATATACTATATATTATCCATATTACTATATATATGTATATATATATACATACACACATATGCATATATACATACATATACACATATATCCTTTTTCATCTTTCCTACAAGTTTTTGTTTATTTTAATCATTCTTCTAATGTTTCTATGTCCTTTTTGAAATTTTGCTTAACAGCAATCCTTTACTTTCTGAAAGCCCAGTACTTTTATGTCTTTGCTTCAGGTTTTTCTGTCTCTTATCTGTCTTCTAAAACTTTCATTGTTAGATGAAATCTGTTTCTTTCAGAAGTTGAGGATAGACAGTTGAGACATTTATGAGGGGAGGCTTTGGGTGGTCAATGTAATTGTAACGTTTTCCACATTTTTTAGTCCTATTCCCCTGGACTCCATCAGCCTCTTGCCTGGTTTGTAGATCCTCATTATAAAAGAGTAGAGGAGCATACTCTAGGAAATTGTTGTACTGCTTCAATACTACTTTGCATTTATAGGTCTTCTATATACTCTTTGAGACCTTCTACTGGATGGTTATTTCCTTCTATCCTTTATTAATAATTTTAATTACTGTTGTATTTCTAGTCTTCTTTCTTCAGAACTTTGTACGTCAAATTCCACACTACTTCATAGCTACTCCTTTTACTTTGATTGAGACATAGGAATTAATCTGATTCATGGGACTCAACTCATCCTGATATTATAGTTCTTCCTAGAAACTTCAAAATTATTTAATTCCAAAAGTCAGGTGACTAGAATTGTGGCAGCCAGGAGTATCGTGGTACTATTCTGGTCCAGTGTGAGAGAAAATGGAGTTTCTTTAAAAAACAACAACAACAACTTTTTTTTCCTTTTAAATTTATTTATTTTTAGTTTTATAACTTTCAGTTCTACAAGTTTTTGAGTTCTAAATTTTCTCCCCCTCCCTCTCTTTCCCCATCCTCTCCCCTGAGATGGTGTATAATCCAATAAAGTTTCTACATATACCTTCATATTAAGCATATTTTCACAATAGTCAAGTTGTAAAGAATTTTAATCAATGGAATGAACCATGAGAGAGAAGAAACAAAACAAAAAAGCGAAAGAGCAAATAGTTTTCTTCAATCTGCATTCCCACTCTGTAATTCTTTCTCTGGATGTGGATAGCCTTTTCCATCATGAGTCTTTTGGAGTTGTCTTAGAATTTTGCATTGCTGAGAAGAGCCAAGTCTAGCAAAGTGAAATTGGAGTCTCTTGCGAGATGGGAACTCCACCTGAATTGAGAATATAAGCTTCTCTCCCATCTGGAAAGTGGAGTCAGATTAACTCCCAAAGTCAGGTTCCTAAAATTGTAGCATAGGTAGGGCTGAAGAGAAATAGAAGTAGTGTGAACCCTCAGACTTTGCAACAGTGAATTGTTCCTGGTTTTTATTTTCTAATTTTACTGTATTTTTAGTATTATCTTGTGGTAGATCCTTTCACTTTTATTTTTCTTATTATTGCTAAGGTATTTCCCCCCTCCCCCCATTTTTGAAACTATTAGTATTATTTGGTGTGGTTGGAAAGAGCTGTTTTTGAATAATCTTCTGATGTCTTTTCCCTGGATTTTCTAGTCAGTGCTTCTTAAAGCTTGATCAGGAGACCACCTAGAGGTGTCTGAGACTCTTTGAGGACATTTGCAAGGTCAAAATTATTTTCATAATAAGACATAAATGTAAATATGTATATAATCCATGTATGCAAATCTCTTGGGAGGGGAGTAGTTCTCGCTAATTTTAGGAGTATACAGGATCATGATACCAAAAGCTTGAGAACCACTGCTCTGTTTTTTTTTTTTCAGTGAGTTTGGCTGTCTCTCTGAGGATATATATGGGAGGATTGACTGAAGGGATAACTAGGTTAAGTGAACCTTTTTTTAAGGTTAGGAATCAAATACGAATTTTTATAAGCTTCAGAGTGGTATCTAGTGTATGGAGAAAGACGTCAGATTCTCAACTATTTTGCTCTACCTCTGTTCTAATGAAGTACATATTTTGATTTATCAAATATGTACCCATTTGAGTGTAGTAGACTAGTGACTACTTTTTAATAAAACTTATTGTGTTATTTTGTTAAGTTTGAAGACTTAGGCAAACATAGATTATTAGTCTTAGTCTGAAAACAGATATTGAGTCCCAAAATACAAAATTTACCTATTTCTTTATCTAAGCATGTCAATAAAGACTGTAGCTTTTGTTATGTAATAGCACCAAAGTAAACACTGAGGGCAATATCAACAGCATTTAGTACTCAAAAATGTTTTTCTTCAGAATTTGATGGTTAATGTGATTGAGTAACCTAAATCATATCACATATCCTGATGATTTAGTTTTAGATCAAAATATTTGGGATGATCAACTGAATGGCACACGCACACATATGGACATGAAACTATGTTCAGTATGAAGAATAGTTCTTATATTTATATTACTCATCAAATTTTCCTTAACTTTTGTACATTGCTTTCAATTTTGAACTAAGAACTGTCATGTTATAGGATCATAGAATTTATGGTTTAGATGAATCTCAGCCTTCTTTCCAGAGGACATCTGTTTCAACCCCCTCATTTTATAGATAGGAAAATGGAGGCCAATAAAAAGGAAGCATTTTGCCTAAGACCACCCAGGTCCTCTAAAATTGAGTGCCCTTTTTACTGGAACACACATGTACTCATTAGATTTATTCTAAGTTCTATTTATTTTGTTGATTTTAACTAGTAATGCCTATATCATTCTTCCTGAATAAGCCTTTTAAATGCCTACTATCAAGCTTTTGAAACCTAAGAAAAACTAAATATTCTGATGAATTAACATCCTCTTACTTTTCTTATTTCTAAATATTTCAAGATATATTAAAGTATTTAATCTTTTGTAATACTTAGTGCTGCAAAGAGCATATTGAAGACTAAGTATCTTTAGCATCTTAGCAGGAGTATTTGATTAAAATTGGCATATCCTGTGTTATGACTCAATTCTAATTCTCATTCTTTTAAAATTCTTCTTGGAAAACAAAATGTTACACACTTTTAAAGCATATTCTTCCTTCTCCCCCCTTCCATTAAAAAGATGTGATTCACCCTTGGAATGCATCTTGCCCAGAACAGAACTTTTAAAAACACAATGCATTTTAATGAGGAACACTGATACCAAGAGAGGGAATATATACGTTTCAAAAATCATGAGCATAAAAAAAAAGATGTCTCTTGTAAGGGTGGAAAGGCAGTATAGTGAGTGAACTGGAAGCCAGACTTGAAGTTAGGAAGACCTAGGATTAAGTACAACCCCTAACATAGATAGTTGCATGACTAAAAGGTAAGTCAATTAACTTGTCAGTTTCATGGCCAATTTTCTAAGAACAGAAGTTATAAATGAGTTGTTTGTCTGCTTCAATGGAAGGAGTTTCCACACTGGGAATTCTCTAGACAGATGAAATTGTAGGTCAATATCTCCCCACCTCTGTCTTCTTCCTAACCAGGAATAAAGCAGTGATTTATCATGCTAGAGGTAATGGAAAAGGAAGGGAAATGGAGCTAGTGCTGAAAGGGAAAGAGGAGGCATTCTTATTCAATGCCATTATTTATAGAGAAAGAAAAAATGACTTGTCCAAGGTCACATTGTGATAAATAGCAAATGTAAAACTGGAACTGAAGTCCTCTGACTTTAGAATTACTGATTTTTATGCTGTGCCACACAATCTCCCTTAGAATGATATATATTTCAATTTTGTACTACATGTGAAAGTTTTAATAGCTTTGATGCCTGGTTTGGGCTCTGTAAAGGGGCAAAAAAAGAATGGGACTCACAAAAATGGGACCCAAAATATTCTTTGTAGTTCAAATTTACTTTTCTAGTCTCTCACTTCAAAATGGCTCCTTCCCATCACTATTCCTTCACCCAACCACCATTATACCCAGAACCAGTCATTCTAGTCAAGAGCCATTTATTTTTTAAAAATGTATTTATTTATTTTTAGTTTACAACATTTAGTTCCACAAGGTTTTGAGTTTTAAATTTTTCCTCTCCTTCTCCTCCAACCTTCTCAAAAGAGCATGCAGTCTGGCATAAATTCTACATATACATTCAAAATAAACATATTTTCACATTAGTCATGTTGTAAAGAAGAATTATAACCAATGGAATGAACCACAAGAAAGAAGAAACAAAACAGAACAAAAAAGGGAGAAAGCAAATAGTACGCTTAAATCTGCAATTAGGCTCCAAATTTTTTCCTTTGGATGTGGATAGCATTTTCCATCATAAACCTTTAGGAGTTTTCTTAAAACCTTTCCTTACTGAGAAGAACCAAGTCTATCAAAGTTAGTCATTGCATAAATGTGGCTGAAACTGCATACAATATTCTTCTGGTTCAGCTCCCCTCACTCAGTATTAGCTCATTTAAGTCTTTCCAGGTTTTTCTGAAGTCTGCCTGCTCCTCATTTCTTATAGCAAAATAGTATTTCATTACATTCATATACCACCACTTGTTCAGCTATTCCCCAATTGATAGGCATCCTCTCCATTTCCAAGTCTTTGTCATGACAAAAAGAGCTGCTATAAATATGTTTGTACATATGGGTCCTTTTCCCATTTGTATGATCTCTTTGGGATATAGCCCTAGAAGTGGTATTGATGGGTCAAAGGGTATGCACATTTTTATAGCCCCTTGGGCATAGTTCCAAATTGCTCTCCAAAATGGTTGGATGAGTTCACAACTTCACCAAAAATGCATTAGTTCAACAAGCATTTATTAAGCTCTTATTATGTGCCAGGCACTGTGGTAAATGACATAGACATAAAGAAAGGCAAAAACGTGGTTCCTATTCTTGAAGAGTTTATATTCAAATCAGGAAGACAATATACAAACAGACAAATAAATGAATGAATGAATGAATAAAAAACCAATGTATAAGTATATGTGCGTGTGTACACATATACTTACACATATGTGTGTAAATACATATGTGCTTGTCTATATATCTATATCCATCTACCTCTGTTTCTCTATTATCTCTCTATCTATGAAATTAATCTCCAAGAGAAGGGACCAACACTGGTATCAGACTGAGAAAATAAGGGAATTTGCTTATGACGAAATCTTTTTTAGGGACAAAGTCAAAGGTTGTGACCATGAGGTTCCTACTCTCTAGTCCTTGTCCTTGACTTTACCCCTGCAGAAAGTTTTTTTCCCCTCTTTTTTTACTGTGCATGTGTGTGTGTTTGTGTGTAGGTAGAGATGGGAGAGGGAGAAAGAGTGAGTAAGCCAATATAACCCAACAGTCCAACACTATCCCAGAATGCAAATTGTATTCTGGCTCATGTTAGCCTGAGTGTCGAAAAAACCCCTTGCATCTAGTTTAGTTCTTCCTTTTTAATTTTTTTTTAGAGTATAATAACCTCCCCCATATGATGTTGTCTCCTTTTTAGCACATAGCCTCCAGCTAAAATTTAAAAATAAAAACAATGCTTTAGACAGAAAGGTTAAATTTCTCTCTCTCTCTCTCTCTCTCTCTCTCTCTCTCTCTCTCTCTCTCTCTCTCTCTCTCCCAGTACCAACACTGTTCCTCTTTCTCTTGGACCCCTAATTCACAATTAAGCACATACACAAATCCAAAATCAGTTAAAATTGATCTTATTTTTATCCACAGAAAATTGGATTTGGTAGTAATTAAAAGAGAAGGTGTAAACA
>CM053598.1:166366893-166387300 GCA_028646575.1 Pseudocheirus occidentalis | reverse complement strand
CCACTGCATTAACTATGTGTATCAGCTTTGTGACCACTATAATGACTTTGGCTTTCTGGCTTTGCAACTTGTCCTTCTGGTTTTGGGACTCAGTGTTATGGTTTCTGAATAAAGGCCTTGGTTCTGCCTTCCGTGTGGAGAGTTTGCTACATTTTGTGACCCAAAACTATACCAGCATATTCATAACCATCATGGGTGTTGTGAATATATCATTACTGATACAGACATGAACTTAGTAGGATCAATGCTATGTAGGAAATGAGATAAACTGACCCTATTCTCTTCAGAGACCTAGGTGATATAAAATATGGCTCCAATGGAAATATCACTATTTTGTTCTTTCTATAACATTGAAGTAAACGGTCCTTTGTAAAAGCTTATTCAAGTTAAAATTTTCAATGAAACTAGGATACTGGTAACCAGTACTTAATAATGGGGGAGGTGGGAAACATAGATGGTACATCTTTATCAGAGACATCCCAATCCCTGGAATTCTGTGGGACAAAGTTTGTCCATCTGACTCTGGGAGAGTAAGCTAGAGAAAACTCAATGCATATATACTGTCATATTTTCCTGTAAATATAAAGCAAAGATGGGTTAGAAAACTGACATAGACATACAATCTCTTAGGGTCCCTGTTTTATTTTTTTATTAGATTTGGTCTAGTTTTTTTTTATATTCTAGGCATGTAGATCAGTGCTTTGTTCTGTGAAGTTTGAATTCAGGCAAAGGGCCTCATTTGAGGACTTAGAGAGTCACATGTAGCTCCAAGGCTGCAGATTCCCTACCCCTGTCTGTTTTGGCTTAGTATTTATTTGAAGAGACTCTGCACCCCCTGTGTTTTTCATCAAGAACTCCTAGCCAACATTGGCTCAGAAGAACTAGCTTAACTTGTGTATGTTGATGGTTTATAGTCCTGGATGGTACACTTTCAAATTAACCCCTTGCTTCAAAATCTTATAATAGTATCTGTTCAGAATGGGTACTTTAACTGCTTAAACTTTATTGCCATGGGCACTTTTTGTAAGAACTTGTAAAGCAAGAGGATCAAGTTGTCTATTTCCACCTACCCCTATTCAAGCAGTATGTTAAAAAAAGATGAAGAAAATGATATAGTCTATTTCACATTTTATATCTACATGCATGCGTACACACATGTGTGAACACATACATATGTACATTTGCAAATGTAGCCTGATATTTATATGTATGCACATATAATCTATTTAATATATTCACACATGTATGTATGTATATACACATGTGTAAAGATATCTATCTATATATGTAATTCTCTTTCTCTCTCCTTCTCTCTCTCTGTCTCTCTCTCTCTGTGTCTCTCTCTCTCTCTATATATACATATACACATATACAGATGTCAAATGTCAAACTTGAAGTCAAACTCAAATTTTAATTTTGCTTATGTGAGATTTCTTCCATGGGAAACAGGAGAACACAGAAAACACCATTTCACCATAATTTGCAAGCTCTGACCCTTTCTACATCTTGCAGAGTGCCAGTTGCTACTTTCCCAGTTTAACTGAAAAATTTTCACAATAATTCACAAGGTGTAATCCTTTCTACAAAGCAATCTTCAGGTCTTTATTCAGATGAAGTGCCATGTGTTTTTGAATATCTTCTGGTATAGATGGGAGCTGTTAGCCAAGGAGGGCTAGTTTTCATCAACCCCTTCCAACATGATTTCCTACTTTCAAGGTCCAGAGTTAATATATTGCCAATGTAATATCCATAGCAGCTATGAATATGCAGATGTATTTCCATGGTTGAATTTCAAAATACAACAAACTCTCTTCCTTGAAGACAAAACCAAGATACTTATTCAGATACCAGAAAGTCAATTTCACCATGGTAACAAAGAAGTTTATATACATCACCAATCCAAGCCTTCCCTTCATTAAGCCTCCACATAAACAAGCTCCCCTAGGCAAAATTCCTCCCTCTCTCACTCATGCTAGCTGCTCTGCCTCAGCTCTGCCTAGATCTCCTGCCAGCTCTGCCTCACTCTGTCTTCCTGTTTCACCTTTCCTGCTCTACCCATTTGGCAAGCTCCTCCCACCTTGGGCTCCATGTAACTTAAGCTGTGGGCTGGACCAGAGCTCAAAGTAGGTCACATGGGCCTATTGAGGGGCAGGCAAGATCTTTAAATTCCCTTAACATTTCACCCTTCCAACATGGTATCCTACTTTCAAGGTCCAGAGTTATGCTCTGCCCAACTTATGTAAGACTTTTCTGGTCCTGGAAATGAGAGTACAGGTCATGCAGCATTTGGATACCAGGGATAACAGCGTTATTTATGGTAGTATTCACGTATTATGGCAGTTAGGTGGCATAGTGGATAGAGTGCCAGGCCTAGAGTTAGGAAGACTCATCTTCATGAATTCAAATCCAGCCTCAGACACTTACTAGCTCATGTGACCCTGTGCAAGTCACTGAACTCAGCCTCTTCATCTGTAAAATGAGCTTGAGAAATAAATGGTAAACCATTCTAGTATCTTTCCCAGAGAACCCCATATGGGATAATGAAGAATTTGACGACTGAAATGACTAACACCAACAACAAAAATTCAAGCATTTCTCAACTATTTAACCCATATACAATTATGCTGCCATTTTTCAAAATTAGGTTCCCATCTTTTTTTTGAAGTCTTGATAATGAAATTGGTGAATGTTGTTCTCCTAACCCCATTTCTTCCCATAAATCTCGTGGCTTTTATTGTGAGATTTTGTATAGCAAGATAATCTTTTGGAATGTGTATGCCCCATTATAGCAGAATGGAATACACACGCATGTACATATGCACACACGTATGTGTATACATATATGCAACATACAGTTCTATAGATCTTCTACACACATTTACATGCATATGTATACATGTACATAGTGCATATACATACACACATGCATACATATATACATACTACATGCATACTTGATTTTGGTTTGTTTTTGTTCTAGATCAGGAATTTCATCAGGATAGGCAACTGCCTTAGTGACCTTCCTTTCCACTTATGAAGACAGTCATCTAATTGGTAATAGAGAATTGTTCAGGGCCACTGAGAGGTTATTTGACTTGCCTAAACTCACAGTCATTATGTGTCAGAGGCAAGACTTGAACTCCAAGGCCTTGATTCCACTTTGGCTTTTAATTTGCCTCTCAGAAAACAGAAAAAAATCCCACCATACACTAACAGGTTAATATTAACCCAGAAAATGAGTAGCATTTATGACTTGCTTTATCTGTAACAGCTCAGTAGAACAACCATCAGCAGTGCCTCCACCATCACAGCAATGACTTCTTTGTCTACAATTCTATAGCCCAAAGAAGCATAGACAGATTTTCCACACAGATTTCTGCCCAGCTCAACATCTCTCACTATTCTTTGTTAAGTAATTTGACTTGGTGAGTAGCTCAGTCCAGGGCACCTTAGTCTTTTGTATCACTAAGCCCAATTTTCTGTGATTGTGAAATGATTCAACTCACAGATGAATTTCTATACTCTACTTATTACTCCATCTCACAGACCTAGGGCTTTTTTTTTATTGAGTAACCATATTAACTTCTGAACCATTTTGTCATGATTCAGAGGCACTTGCAGTGGCTAAGTCCACAGTGGCAAAGTTTGTGGCAAAGTCCACAGTGGCAAAGTCTTGATTCTTTATGAATCAATAAGCTTCTTTCAACACCGTTTCCTGTCTGTTTAGAAAACATGTGTTGCAAGGCAAGTTTGTAAATCCTTGTCACCTAAATCTGTTTTCAATTTGCCTTTTTTTCTAATGTTGAACTGAAGATTTAAAGTAACTTCAAGGCTATGAATAAAGTTTTAATAGCCATTTGGAGGATCTCAATTCGGTTGGTGAGAACAATTTGTTCCCCACAGGGAAAAGATGATTGAGGCAGGAGTAGAGCAGTGAAATATGGTGACATCTATAGAAGAGTGTAAAATCCCTGAATAGTACCCATTGTATATACCTTTACCTCAGAAAGTAGCTGTAAGGATTTAATGAGATAGGGTTAGGTATTCTGGCACAAGTTCAGTGCCTGCATGTGGTAATATCTGAACATTTTTCATTGTCATATTATATATGCTGGGGGAAGTAGGCATATGCTTTTCATGATTTTTAAGGTAAATCTTCAGTCTATCACACTACACAACATTATTAGATGTCTTTAATGTAATCTTTCCCAACCCCACTTGAATCAATTGTCTTTGTACTTGTCATTTAAGAAATTCAGTTCAATAATCTTTATTCAGATCAACAAATATGAGTGTTTGCCCAGTACAACACATGTTATCAGGTATTACAGATACAAAAGGAGATGTGCTGGAGGTATTCACAATCTAATAGCGTGAGAAAGAGAGAAGTACACAAATAACTATAATGAAAAGGAGAGTGAGAAGTATAGGACAGGGAAATGTGATTTGACAAATTTTGAATAAGGAGAGATTTCTTTCACCTAGTCAGTGGTTCTCAACCTGTGGGTCATGACCCCTTTGAGGGTCGAATGACCCTTTCACAGGAGTCACAGGGGTCACTCAAGATCATCAGAAAACATTTCTGATGGTCTTAGGAACCGAGACACTACTCCTCTATCCATTTCCAGGTGGGGCCACCCACATGCAGATATGCCCATATATGAGTATTAAAGGGCTGTGGCATTAGGAAGGTTGAGAACCACTGACCTAGATAGAAGAGAAGGGGGTGTTAGGAAAGACTTTATACAAGAGGAACATTTGGATTTAGCCTTAAAAAAAGAGGTAGATCAACATATGGATATGAGGGATTGGAGGCTAGGGTGTCCACTCAAACATGGAGAAAGGGTTAAGCAACGACACAGAAATATAAGAAGTTTAGGTTAGAATTGGGGACAGAAAGGGGATATGTGGAATGGGTAAAATCTAGAAGTGTGAGAGAAGGCCAATGAGGCAAAGTGGTTGGAGCCAGTTTTTTGAAGATCTTAAATGCCAGTTTGATATTATCTTACAAACACTTAAAAAGCACCTATTTTTTCAAGGAATTCTATCAGAATTACAAAGTTATACTTATTCTACAGATAATGATAAGCCATGGGAAGATTTTGAGTAGACCAGTGTCATGACAGTAGCCAGTAAATGAGGAAGGTCATTTGGGCAGAGTAATGTCTAACTCAATATGCAAAGAACAAAGAACCAACAAAAGACAAATAACACAGGGTCTATATTTTTCCCAATTACCAAATTAGTTGTGTGGTAAGAAAGGATGAATCTTACCAAGTGAGATTTTTGAAAGAGATGAATGAATCCTATATAGATTCTATCAAAAAATGCATGATATTCTGCAATAGCATCTTTTGACCCTTTGTAGATTATGAATCATTACTTACAGTTGCATAAGGTATACTCCTCAGATTTTGGTGGGAATGATGATAGGTGAAAAATTTGATCTTTTTAGAGAGTACACAAATCTTTTTTAGAGAATACACAAATCAGCACAAATCTTTCGCCAGAGGAATATTCTTTCTTCATGAAGGCTTCCATTTACTTTGTAGATGGCTTTACTGGATTTCTAAACTTAAGGCCATACTCTCAAACTTGGGAAATATACCTCTCTCTGTGCCTGATTGTCTCCTAATTGCAGTGGAAATGCCATTGATTTTATTCTCAGAAGTCCAGGGTCTTCTAAACCATCATGGGACTATCAAGTATAAGTCATCTCAAATGAACCTGGTTTCCTTTAGGTACCTCTCTTTTCCTTCTGTTATAGGAATCTGCAGATCTTCCATGCCCCTAGGCCCTTTGATAGGCTAAAGTGACTCTGAGAACCTTCCCTAATTTGAAAATATATTCTGTGGAGAGTGCTATAGAATTTTCCAATACAGTCATGATGGTGGTATAGAACCAGCAAAGCTCCACAGCTCTCCCCATAACCACCTCAAATACCTATAAAATATGACTCTAAACAAAATTTAAAGCTTGAGAACTCACAAAATGATGGAGTAACAAAGTTCCCACTAAAGGAAGACAGGCAGGCAGACAGGAAGGGGTTCATTGTGGCATGCTGGGTGGGAGCCCAGACCAATGCCACATGAACCTGTGGCTGGAGCCCTGGTGCCACCAGAACAAGCTGTGGCTGGAGCATGAATCACTGGAAGCTGTGGTGTTATCCAGAATTTACCAATATATAAGAAACAAGAACTTAGTTAAAGGTCAGTGGAACTCAGATAAATTCTAGGGAGAGGGTCTGGCCAACTGCCCCAGGGCTAGAAGCAGCTGAAGTAGTGGCCCTGCAGCCACCTCCACATGGCTGCTTCAGAAGCTCTCAGCCTGCAGATTGCAGGGGGGCCAAGCAATTATTCAGAAGCTAAGTGCCCTTGCCTTGAGCTGCCTGGATCAAGATCATGGTCTTGGGTGGTGGTCCTGAGGTGCGTTTTCAGTGAGCCAAAGCTGGTGGAGGTTGCAGAAATGGTAGCCTCCTAATAGCTCCCAAAACTGCAAAAACCCCAGTGGTTTCTACTGAAACTAGATGTCAAATAATTGACTGGCAACATGAGTAGGCAAAGGAAAAGCAAACCCAGCAATACAACTTTAGATTCCTTTTTTAAGGACAAAAAGGATCAAAGCATGGAATGGGAGGAAGACAACACAGTCAGAACTCCTGCACCAAAAGCTTCCAAGAAAATATAGACTGGTTACAAGCCATAGAGCAGCTGAAGAAGGATTTTGAAAATCGAATAAGAAAAGTAGAGGAAAAATTGGGAAGAGAAATGAGAAAGATGTAAGAAAATAATGAAAATAAAATCAACAACCTGACTGAAGGGAATAACATAACAGATTAACTCAAATGGCAAAAAATGCCCAAAAAGCCAATGAGGAGAAGAATACCTTAAAAAATAAAATTTGCCAGATGGAAAAAGAATCTCAAAAGCTCTCTGAAGAGAATAACTCCTTCAGGGGGGAGGATGGAGGGGAGGTTAGGTTTGGGGGGGAGGATTGTTAAAAACACACACTTTTGTAAAGGGACAGGACAAAGCAGAGAATAGAACAAGTGGAGGGTGGAACAGGGAGGAGGGAAATATGCAAGTACTGGGGTAGGGAGATCCATCTTGCCCTACAAGAAAGTCAGAGGGGTGATAAGGGACAATATAGGAGAGAGCTGATTGGGGGAGGGGGTATATAGTCTGACGACTGTTTTGGGGTGGTGGGCAGGGGGAAAGATGGGGAGAAAAAATCCGTAAATCAAAATCTCATGAAAATGAATGATATAAGCTAAAAATAAACAAAAGTTTAAAACCCAATTTTCCAATATAAGCCTTACAGATATCAAGGCTCCATAAGAGTCTACCCAATATGGCAAACTTTTAATAACCTTTGCTTTCTTTTGAAAAAAAAAAAAAGAAAATATATTCTGCCCCCTAATAGGCTGAATGTGGTCACATGGAGTCTGTCGTGGGAAGTTTGTTTTTCAGGAATGCCCATACCTTATTTCTTTGTGATTGGGCAGTTGGTCAAGAGGATTGTGACCTTCTCTCATCCAGAAGAAGGCTCTATATACCCTGATGTGAGTTTTTGCTTTGGGGCTCATTTTGGGAAGAGTTGTGCTATTTGGCCAGATCAGACTCTGGGAAGCCATTGAGCCACCTGGCTTTGAAAACCCAGATGTTGGTGCTTCCCTCTCTGGTAACTAACTAGGTATGGATGTAATGGTCAGATGGCTGGAAGCCTTTCTGCTGATCTGTTTCTTTGTCTGCTTGTAACTTCTGTTTGTATTCTGTTTGTATTCTCTGAAGTTCAGGGTATTGACTTTGCCCCCTGAACTAAGTAAATGATATATGTTTGATTGAACTAAGATTGTTAACCCATTTTGAGTTGCTTTCCTTTAGAAAAGCAGATCTAAGAACCTGTGCTAGCAGTCATCCTGGGTATGCTAGGGTGCTTGCTATTACACCTGGGACGTGATTGTTTATATGAATACAATAGTTTTACCTATTTATGACCCACTTGGAATAAAGGGCTTATGGACTCAATATACAAATTTTTGAAAATATCCCTCCGATTCCTTCTAACTTGAAAAGCCTATGATTATATCTCATTAGATCCTCACAACCCTCTGAAATAAAGGTAGATATGAGTATCATTATACTCATTTGACAGATGAGAGACCTGTGATGTGGATGTGCTTAATGTTTCCAGACAAGTTCTGTGGTACTTTTATTTGGACTGCCTCCCTCCTATCCTATCCAGCTCTTTTTAAAAAACTTGATTTTCTTTCTTTTTTTTTTTTTTTTTTGCTTTTTTGAGGGCAGTTGGGGTTAAGTTACTTGCTCAAGGTCACACGGCTTGTTGTTTTGTGTGTGTGTGTGTGTGTGTGTGTGTGTGTGTGTGTGTGTGTGTGAAGTGTCTGAGGCCGGATTTGAACTCAGGTACTCCTGACTCCAGGGCCGGTGCTCTATTCACTGCGCCACCTAGCTGCCCCCAAAACTTGATTTTCTATCTAACAATGGGGTATAGAAATGGAATTCCATGTTTTCTTTTCACTTTACCTTGAAAGCAAAAATTGAATTGTTACCTCAGTTATCTAAAGATAGAAGGGTGAAAGCTAAAAGTAGTGAAACAATAAAACAATCCTTAGTTCAACCTTGCACTTTAATTGCTAGATGAAGTTAACTTAAATGATTTCTGAAATTCAATAATCATAGAGAATAGGTTAATATGACAAATGAGGTCAGAATCATAGGTTTGATTCTTTTATGGGCTAAGTGACTTCCTTTTGTTCTTTGACCACCAATGACTCCTCCAACTTCATTAAACCATCTTACAATTATTTATGCATTATTTAGAAATAAAGGAGCCCAGAAAAAAAGAATGAGAATAAGTGAATAAAAACTGATTTAACTATTATAAAAAATGAATAAATTGGTAAGTCTTGTTTACAGTACTGGCTTAGTACATGGGATACCAACCCTCAAGTCAAGAAGACTGAAGATCAAATCCTGACTCAGACACAGTTGTATGTCTCTAGGGGAACTCTCTCAGCCTCAGTTTCCTCATGTGTAAAGTGAAATGGTTGAACTTGGCTTCTAAATTTCTTCCAGCTTTAACTCTGTGATCTTATGACTTCCATCATCTTTCAAAGCACAGCACAGTCACCATAAATACTAAAAGTACAGGAGATCTTTTCTAGTTTTCAAGGAATCAGAGCCCTCTCTAAGTTACTCTGTATTAATTTGTGTCTACTTTGTATTTATTTAAATGTGTATACATTGCATACCTCTAGCAGAATACAAGCTCCAAGAGGGCAGATGCTTCTGTTATTGCCTTTGTACCCAGGTTATCAGCAGTTATCTTCAGTATAGCAGATACTTAATATATTTCTGTTAAAAATGAATTGAATCTTGATTAGAAAGGATAGGAAGTATATATGCAGTGACAACCACATTCATAATTTGAATTGGAAAAAGAAATAAAAGATTTTATTTTATTTTTAATGGGCTATTTGAATTTTTTCTTCATCTCTCTTTATGTTACTTGGTTCTAACACAGCTGCCTCTGATGTAGGTGAATTTGTAAATAAGAAGGCACCTCTTCTCCAGTAGCAGCCCATCTGGGAAACTGATGGGGAGGGGATGACCTGAAATGCCCTAGATTAATAATATATGAATGTTCTCAACCAATTGAGGATCACAAGTTGTTGTAGGCTTCTTGCACCACCCAGACTCCTGTTCTGATCTTCTTTATTCTACAGATTTATTGTTTTGGCCCTTGACCCTGGATCTGTCCTTATCTTCCAATGATTATTCCCCATTGGATCATTAAGTTGTGAGGACACACCCTTTGCCTCCACCTCCTTTTGGACTGTGTTTTGGCTAACTTTGAACTGATTGCTTCACTAAAGATTAGCTCAGTTTCTACCCCTCTCTTCAACCAGTAATATTGTATGCTGAAACTCCTTATTGTACTCTGAACATCCTGCCTGCCATAGGCCACAAACATCACCACTGAGTGGGCCAGCCCAGAGAGGACATTCTCTCCTCTATGTGGAGAACAATAAATAAGCTTATAGTTCTCAGAGCTGTGATGAAGATCAGTTCCCTTGTGAAAGGTCTCCTAGTTTTAACTTAGCCACAGTCATGGTTTTAGTTCCTATTCTTATAAACTGCTTTCACTGTTTTCTAAGAGTGCACTTCAGCTACATTGACTATGACTGCCATTGTCAATAAGTGGCACTTTGGATGGAGTGCAGGACTGGGAAATCAGGAAGACCTGAGTTCAAATCTAGTCTCAGACACTATGTTTTTGACCTTGGGAAAGTTATTTTACCCTTTGTTCCCTCAGTAAAATGAGGATAATAATAGTAATAAATACCTACCTCCCAGGGTTCTTGTGATGATCAAATGAAATAATAATTGTAAAGTGATTTGGTACAGTACTGAGAATATATTAAGTGCTATGTAAAAGTAAATGCTATGTAAATGTAAATGCTATAATGATGATGTTGATGATGATGATGATGAGGCTGACTATGATACAGCATTAGGGAAGACAGTGTATATGCTTTAAGACAGCTCGCTGCCAGACAGGAATAATACAAAAAATAAACAAACAAAGGATCATAAGATCATAGAAATTCATGAGTTAGAGAGGACTTGGGAGGTCACTAATTCTAGTCACCTCATTTTGCATATGAGGAAACTGAAGACTAGCGAGAATAATGAGTTGCCTAGTCTCACTGGCAATAGCTGAACTTAAGTCTTCCTGATTCACATCAAAGCCCTCTATATCCATTATACCACACTACCTGAATATCCTAATGGTGATAGATAAGATGAATTTTTTATATGAATAATGGTATTTGGATTATTGTTGTGATACTATACCTTATGTATTGGCATGTTACACATCTTTCACAAAAACGGTATTCAGGGAGAGGGAAGCCAGATCCAGTGCATTTACAAGACAGAATAAATCTCAGGAGGTCAAAGCTTGGAAGTTCAATAAAAAATGCTGTATCCAGAATCAGAGGAATTGGATTCAAATCCCAGTTGTGATGCCATGTGACCTTGAGCAAGTCACTTAATTACCACAGAGCTCAATTTTCTTGTAAAATGAAAGGACTTAGAGTATACAATCTCTGAAATCCCTTTCAGCTATAGGGCTAGTATCCTAAGACAAACTAGAGCTCTGGGCAGATCTTCAAATTGGGAAAAGGCCAGAGGTCTAAAAGAATGAATCAAGGGACCACTAATTTATTCTAGAAAATAAGCTTGAAGGTAGAGTGGTTTAAAGGTAAGGAGAATACGTATGTCAAATACAAATATTGTTTGCAAAAAGTCCAAATTGAGGCATAAATTCACAGAAGTAGAGTTGTGAGGGACATTCAAGGTGCTACCATTCCATTTTTCAAAATAGGAAATAGATCTAGAGATTAAGGGACTTTCTTAAAGCAACAGAAATGGTTGTGCCAGGAATAAAACTCAGGTCCTGTGACTCTTTGCATATTTGCTTCATATGATGCTGCCAAGTTCTGGGGTGAGCAGAAAAATAGCAGTTGGTCAGGTAGCAATTATTAGATCTGCAGAAGCATATCTTGAGGTTCCAGGACTGGGAAGCCTAGGAATAGGTAATCCAGTTGCTGGACTTGTAGACAAGAAAGTCATTCTCTTAAAAATTGGGAGAATCATAAGTGAGACAAATAAGACTACTAATGCAGTGCCAAGTCATTGAGCAGCTGTCATAGGATGTCTTATATTCCCCCTGCCCAGGGATACTACTGGTCTGGGCATCTGAATCTGAATTCAGCTAAACCTCCAGGTGGGGATTAAGTGGACCCAGCTGCTAGAGTTAGAGAGATTCCAGGGGCAGAGAGCCAAGCCAGTGTTTACAGCAGCCACCTGCCTTGTAAGACTGTAGATTGAGGTGATTATTCAGAGTTTCTTCCCTCTACTAGGTATGTAGCTGGGTGGTAGGGAGAATTCTAAAGGTAGCTAGCTCAACATCTTGTCCATTCTCATTTTCTAGGAGACAATGCAACAAATTCCTTCCCCCTTTCAAAGGAAAAACAAAAACAGGGCTAAGTATGCCTTTTAAGATGAACATCTTTCAAGTCTATAAGCATAATTGTATTGCTCTACTTTTTTCTTCTTGGTTTTACCTTTGTTTTCTGCTATGAGCAGCTGTTTTCCACATCCACTGAATGCAGGAGAAGGTAAAAAATGACTTAAATTGAATTAGGGTGGATTTTGGTTTGACATAGAGATGAATTCACTTACTGTGAGTTGTATAAAGTAGGATGCAATACCAAGGTTACTAGGAAAGCCTCCTCTCTGGAGGCTTAAGCAGATCTCTTTTTTGGTGATAGTTTGAGAGCAGATGTAGAAGAGGAAGGATCATGTGTACTCTAAAGGTCCCTCCCTGTCTGATGCTGTTACAAAAAAACCCCAAGTATGTGGAAAAACAGGGAATGGAATTTCAATTCCCCAACTCTTAAAGATGTCTCAGCATGGTGAAATGAAAACATTTGTGTTAAAGGTCAGGTTAATAAAACCATTAATTAACCCAGGGCTGGAACCCAGCATGCAGGACCCTAGAAAGCTGTAACCAAAGGGAGGTGCAAGTGTAACTCACAGCAGGGAAAAAGCAGCATTTTAATTGGATTAAATAGTGTCACCACCAAAGTCACAGTGAACTGACATCTAGGTGCCTGTTGAGGCCCTACAAGAGAAGTTGGCAAGTACTCGAGAGGTTTTTTTCAGGTGTTTAAAAAAAAACTCAGACAGCTGCAAAAAATTTGGCTCTAGTTACTGAGGAAATCATAGGCATTAGGCACAGGCACCCAGCTTCGATTTCTTAAGGGCCATCTCAGGTTATTGGGGGCACTTTCCATTGGAATCCCTTCATTTCATTTAATTCAACAAACATTAATGGACCTTCTGTTGCTTTCCAGGCACCATATTAGGTGCTAGGGATACAAGGGCAAAAACTAAAGCTATTCCAGCACTCAAGAAGCTTACATTCTATTGGGGGAGACAGATAGGTAAATTTCACACACATACACACACACAGAAGCTCTATTAAAAATAAGAATGGGAGGTGGTGGTTAGGTAATGCAGTGAATAGAGCACCAGCCCTGCAGTCAGGAGAACCTGAGTTCAAATCCAGCCCCAGATATTTAACACTTACTAGCCATGTGACTTTGGGCAAGTCACTTAACCCCAACTGCCCTGCTCTCCTAAAAGGAAAAAAAAAACTAAGAATAGGAGTAAGATGGGGTGGCTAGGTGGCATAGTGAGTAGAGCACTGGCCCTGGAGTCAGGAGGACCTGAGTTCAAATCCAGCCTCAGACACCTGACACAAAAAACTAGCTGTGTGACCTTAGGCAAGTTACTTAACCTCAATTGCCTTGCCTTCCCCCTCCAAAAATGCAAAAAAAAATAGGAATAAGGATTGGCTTTATGATTTCATTGGTATAGCAAAATTTTGAATGACAAACTTTCTTCTCTCATTACAGCTCAACATTTCCCCTAAATTTAAAAATCTTAAAGAGTTGCCTAGAACAAGGAGAGATTGTGATATACACAGGATCACAGACAGTTTGTGTCAAAGTAAGGATATAAAATTAGGTCTTCCTGGCTCTGTCACCAGATTTTTATCTATTACACAATGCTGTTTCTCATTCAGATTAATCAAATGATTCTGGCATATGAGAGGAAATATCAAAAAAGATGTGACGTTTGAGCTGTCTTGAAAACACCTAGATATTTTATTATATCTAGTGGTGGTGGAGCCAAGATGGTGGTAAAAAGGCAGGGACTCAACTGAGCCTTTTCAAATTCCCCTTCAAACAACTTTAAAAGAATGTCTCAAAACAAATTTTGGCATAGCAGAACCTAAAAAAATGGGATGAAACAATTGCTCTATTCAAGACAACATAGAAGATTGGCAGAAAAGATCTGTTGTACCAGGGTGAGAGTAGAGCTCAGTCTGAACCAGGCAATGCCTTGGTAAGCCAGCAACAGGCCTTGGGGGCAACTGATTGGCAGTAAGGGCTTCCTGAGGTCTCAGACTACAGATGGTAAGAGGATCTGATAACTGGTCAGAAAGAGATTTTAGGGTCACTTGGCTGGCACTAGGTGCAGGAATCTGTTGCATTGACTATATGCCATAGGATCACAGTCCCAGGGTTAGAAGGAGTACTAGAAAACCAGGGCTTGCCATGGCAGGAAAGTAATGACATTGGTCACAGTTCCAGGACAGAACAGAGTCCTTGTGGTCTCTCAGATTAGAGCACAGACCAGGAGAGAAGTAACCATACCTGTCCTTAGATCATATAACCTTGGAAGAACTGAAAACTTACAGATATGGCCCCCCTCCCCTAAATATATTTGAAAACAGTAGCACAGAAAACCTGAAACTTTGGACAGTGTCCCCTTTGCTTTGGGAGTAGAGCCCATTTTAACATAAAGTTAAAAGTAAAAAAAAATATATTGTAAAAACATGACAAAACAACAAAAAAGAAAATGACCATCAGAAATTACCATGGTGACAAGGAAGCTCAAAACATAAACTCAGAAAAACACAATGAAATTAAAGCAGCTATCTTCAAAGCCTCAAAGAAAAATGTGAATTGGTTTCGGGTGTTGGAGGGCTCAATTAGTATTTTTAAATCAAATAAGAGGGGGTAGAGAAAAAATTGGGAAAATAAATGAAAGTGATGCAAGATAATCATGAAAAAAGTCAATATTAGTAAAGGAGGAACAAAAAATACTGAAGAAAAATAACACCTTAAAAAATAAAATTGGTCAAATGGTAAAAAAGACACAAAAATCCATTGAAGAATTCTTTAAAAAGCAGATTTGGCCCCATAGGAAAAGATATACACAAATTCACTGAAGAAAAGAACTCCTTCAAAAGTAGAAGTGGTTGAATAGGAAAGGAAGTACAAAAGCTCACTGAAAAAGAGGCCATAAAATCAGAAATCAGGCAAATGGAAGCTAATGACAATTAGACATCAAGAAAGTATAAAGCAGAATCAAAACAGTAAAAACAATAGAGTGAAAATTAAAATATCTCACTATCAAAACAAATTAGATTGAGGAAAGACAATTTTAAAGACTTTTTTGACTACTTGAAATCATGATAATAAAAAGTGTGTAGATATCATTTTTCAAGAATTTGTCAAGGAAAACTGCCCTGATATTCTGGAACCAGAGGAGAAAAGAGGAATTTTAAACATCCACCAATTATCCCCTGACAGGGATTCCCAAAGAAAAACTCCAAGGAATATTATAACCAAATTCCAGATCTCCCAAGTCAAGGAGAAAATTTGCAAACAACAAGAAAGAAATAATTTGAATATAGTAGAACCACAGTCAGAATAACACAAGATTTAACAGTTTCTACGTTAAAGGATTGGAGGGCTTGGAATATGATATTCTAGAGGGCAAAGGAGCTAGGATTACAGTCAAGCATCATGTACCCACCAACATTAAGTATAATCCTACATGACAAGAATATAAATATTTAATTAGAGGATTTTTCAAGTATTCCTGATGAAGACTGGAGCTGAATAGAAAATCTGACTTTCAAATACAAGGCTCAAGAGTAGCATAAAAAGGTAAACAGGAAAGATAAATCATAAGGGATTCAATAAGGCTAAATTGTTTGCATTCCTACATAGGAAGAAAATAATTGTTAACTCCTAAGAATTTTATTACTATCAGGGCAGTTAGAAGGAGCATACATATAGAGAGGATATAGAAATGAATTGAATAGGATAGAGTGATTATCTAAAAAATAAGATTAAGGGGTGAGAAAGAGGGATGCAATGATAAGTGGGGGAAGGGAGAGATATAATGGAGGGAATTATCTCATATATAGGAATCATGCAAGACCTTTCCCAATGGAGGGGAAGATGGGGGAGGTAGAAGGGAATGAACCTTGAACCTTATTGTCTTTGAAATCAGCTCAAAGAGGGAATAACATACACACTCTATTGGGTATAAAAATCTATCTTACCCTGGAGAAAAGTAGGTGGCGAAGCAGATAAGACAAAGGGGGGATTAATAGAAGGGGCAATATTAGGGCAGGAAGTGATCATGAGCAAAACACTTTTGAATATGAACAGAATGACAGGAAAGAGTAGGATAAATGGGGAGAATAAGATGATGGGAAATACACAGTAATCATAACTGTGAAAAAATACATTAAGTTTCTCTGATAAAGTCCTCATTTCTAATATAGAAACCTGAGTCAAATTTATAAGAGCACAAGTCATTCTTTAATTTAAAAAAATGTCAAAGGATATGAATAGGTAATTTTCAGATATCTATAGTTATAAAACATGTTTGAAATCACTACTGATTAGGGAAAAAACTGAGATGTCACTTCACATCTATCAAATTGGGTAAGATGACAAAAAAGGAAAATGACAAAAGTTGGCTGGAATGTGGGAAAACTGAATCACTAATACACTGTTAGTAGAGTTGTGAACTGATTCAACCATTCTGCAGAACAATTTGGAGCCATAGCCAAAGGGTATAAAACTGTTGCATATTCTTTGACCCAGTAATACCACTACTAGATCTCTATCCCAAAGAGATAAAAAAAACAAAAAAGGAAAATGATTAATATGTATAAAAATATTTATAGCAGCTCTTCTTTTTGTGGAAAAAATTAGAAATGAAAGGGATGCTCATCAATTGGGAAATGTCTGAACAAGTTGTGGTATATAATTGTGATGGAATACTATTGTGCTATAAGAAATGATGAACAGGATGCTCTCATAAAAAGCTGGCAAGTCTTACATGAAGTGATGTAAAGTGAAATTAGCAGAACCAGGAGAATATTGTCCACAGCAACAGTAATAATGTATGATCATGAACTGTGAATGGCTTAGCTATTCTGAGAAGTACAATGATCTGTGCCAGTATCAAAGAACTTATAATGAAAAATGCTATCCACCAAGCTTATGTTTTAAAACTTCATTTTGGGTTCTTTTTTGGGTCTGTGTATGCTTTTATGACATGACTGATTTAGAAATATGTTTTACATTACTGCATGACTAATCTATATTAAATGGCTTGCCTTCTCAGTGTTCAGGGAGAGAAGGAAGGGAATGAGAAAATTTGGAACTTAAATTAATTAAAATGGATATTAACAATTAAGAAACTAAAACCCATGTATATGTAGAACCTATATCAGATTGCATGCTTCCATGGTGGAGAGGGAAGGACTGGGGGTGGGAGGCAAGAAAATTTGAAACTTAAAAACTTGTGGAACTGAATGTTATAAACTAATAGTAAATAAATTTTTAAAAATGAAAAAAAAGAAACTAAAATCCTTCTATTTTGCCTAGTGAGTGGATAAAGCAATACTTACAAAGATGATAATTTGATCACATATGTGTACCATGCTGTTGAAAGTGAGGTTAGAAAAAATGTTTTGCAAATTATTTGATGACAATGTGAAATCAAAGGAAATGTTCAATCTAATTGATGGATTTTTAAAATAAAAAAAGACATAATTATGGGGAAAGAGTTGTAAATAAAGAAGAGATTTATTCCTATTGAAATCATCCTTGATATAATTGGAAACTTTCAGTGCTTATCCTGAAACAGAGGCACCAGAAACCACAATTGTTCAGTCACCAAAGATTTATTAAATTCCTGGCACTGTTTTTGGTTCTGGGGATAGAAATAAAAGTTATGAAATGATCCCCCTGTAAAAGGACAGATATTTGGTAATGTAAATTACAGAGAAATTAATATTGATAAAGAGAATAGAAGGATTTTCCTGATCTGCCTTCATCTGGCATTCCTGACGAAGAAAATATGCACACAAGAGATGTCAGGGTCATATCTTGTTCATCTTTTGACCAGAATTTTCCCTATACATTACTAAAGGTGATGATCACAATTCATTAATTATGCCATGGCAAAGTAATTTTATAAGATCTACAGAGATGACCAGTAAAAGGATAGAGTAATTATTATTGTGATATTTTATCAAACTTAACCTTGCTTTCAGAAAATTTCCTAACAATTGGAACTGTCCTGAATTAGAACAGCTTGATTTGAAAAAGTATTGAGTTCTTCCTCACTGGAGGTCTATAAGTAGTCAGGAGAATCAATTGTGTATGTTACTGTGGGAATTCCTTTCACATATGGGTTGGACTAGATGCTGAGGTTCTTTTCAACTCTCAGATTCTATGATTCTGTAATACTTAGAAATCAAAAGGAAGAAGCTTGATTTAGCCATGAGCAGTACTATTATCACTTTTAAAAATGAATTAAAAATTAAGCCTATGCAGTAATTAGACCCTATCTGCCTCAGATATTTTTTTTACTGGTCTGTCATAGTCTTACAAATTGCTGTTGGGTCTAATTTTCCATAATGACAAGATGCTAGTAATTTTGGAATTTTGCTCTTTTCCTGGTGAATAACTGGGTCATAGAGGTTGAATTGGCTTATTGTTGTCCTTTGTGCTTGAAGAAGACCAAAATGACATTATGATGTCTGCTGAGTACAGCATAGTGGAAAGAAACAAATGCAACATATATTTATTAATTTACTTCAAATTCTTTGAAAGTGTTATATTTATTTAAAAAAATAAATTGATTTATTTACTTTTAGTTTACAATGTTCAGTTCCACAATCCCTGGAGTTTCAGATTTTCTCCTCCTTCCTCCCCTCCCCCCACTTCTTTGATCTCTTTGGGATATAACTCTAGAAGTGGCATTGCTGGGTTAAAGGGTATGTACTTATTTATAGCCCTTTGGGCATAATTCCAGATTGCTCTCCAGAATGACCAGATCAGTTCACAGCTCCACCAACCATGCATTAGTGTTCCAGTTTTTACACATCCTTTCCAGCATTTATCATTTTCTTGTTTCGTCATTTTAGCTAATCTGGCTGGTGAGATGTGGTACCTCAGAGTTGTTCTGATTTGCATTTCTCCAGTCACTAGTGATTTGGAACATTTTTTCATATCTTTATAAATATTTTTAATTTCATCCTCTGAAAACTGCCTGTTCATATCCTTTGACCATTTATCAATTGGGAGTACCTTGTATTCATTCATTCATTCATTCATTCATTAATCTAATTATGTATCTGTCCATTCATTCATTTATCCATTTATTTATTCATTCATTCATTTATCTATCTATCTATCTATCTATCTATCTATCTATCTATCTATCTATCTATCTATCTATCTATTTATTTTTATTTTCTTGTTAACATCATTCATTTACACAAGATTTGGAGTTACAAATTTTCTCCTTGTCTTTCCTCTACCCATGACCCCAAAACAGTAATCCCACTGTAAAGCCCCTCCCCCAATCTGCTCTCTCCTTGGACGCTCCATTGGCCCTCTAACTTTCTCTTAGGGCAGGATGGGTCTCCCTGCCCCAGTGCCTGTATATCTTAATTTCCAGTTGCATGTAGTTAATAATAATGATAATAATATATACATATATTTAACATTTGATTGTAGAACTTTAAATTCTAGATTCTTTTGGTTCCTCCCTCATCACCCACCCCCACTGGAAGGACAAGCAATTCCATACAGGCTGTGCATGTGTAATTACACAGAACACCTCCACAGTGGACATATTGTGAGAGAATGATTATATGTCCCTCCTTCCTATCATGTCCCCCCCTCCTTGTTCTATTCTCTACCCTGTATCTGACCCTTTACAGAATTGCGTGCTTCCAGCAGCCCTTCCCCTGCCCCCTCCACTCTGCCCTCCCACCCATCATCTCAACTTTCATCCCCATCCCCCCTAATCTCCTGTGTGGCAAGATACCCAGTTTAGAGTTTATGTCATTCATTCCCTAAGCCAAAGTCAATGAGAGTAAAGTTGACCCTTTCCCTTTTGCCTTCCAGTTCTTCCCTGCCATTGTAACAGTTATCCCTTGCCTCTTCTGTATTGGATGATTAATTTCATTCTGTCTTTCCCCATCTCCTCTCATTCTAATCCTCTCCCATCTCAGATATTCACCTTTAAAACTATCATACCTTCCTATTCAGTTGATCCTGTGCCCTCTACGAAGTCATATACACACATGCTCAGATATGTATTCATACACATATATACCCTCCTATATAGATATACATATAGGTATACATATATATGTATACCTATATGTACATATATATGTGTGTATATATATATATATATATATATATATATATATATATATATATATTTCCTTCACCTATCCTCATACTGAGAAAAGTTTCATAAGTTGCTATTATTGTTTTTCCATATTGGCATGTAAATAGTTCAACTTTGATAAGTTGCTTATGATTTATTTCCCATGTTTACTTTCTCATGCTTCTTGTATTTGAATGTCATATTTTCTGTTCAGTTCTGTTTTTTTCAGCAAGAATGCTTGAAAGTCC
>CM053598.1:166337160-166366393 GCA_028646575.1 Pseudocheirus occidentalis | reverse complement strand
TCACCAGTCAGATTGGCTAAGATGACAGAACAGGAAAATGACAAATGCTGGAGAGGATGGGGAAAAATTGGAACACTAATGCGTTGTTGGTGGGACTGTGAACTGATACAACCATTCTGGGGAGCAATGAGGAACTATGCCTAAAGAGCATAATTTATATTGCATCCCCTTTGACCTAGTAATACCACTTTTGGAGTTGTATTCCAAAGAGATCATAGAAGTGGGAGGAAGACCCATATTTACAAAAACATTTATTTCAACTCTCTTTGTGGTTTCAAAAAACTGAAATTAAGGGGATGCCCATCAAATGGGGAATGGCTAAAAAGTTGTGGTATATGAATGTAATGAAATGCTATTGTGGTATAATAAATGGAGAGGAGATAGACTTCATATTTATCTGGAGAGGCTTATACAAACTGATGACAAATAAGTCAGAACCAGGAAAAATTTGTACACAATCACAGACACATCGTATGTGTGATGACTAACTTTCATAAACTGGACTCTTCTTAGCAATGCACAGTTATAAGACAACTCTACAAGTCTCAGGATAGAAGGAGCTATCTACATTCAGAGAAATATCTAGAAATAACTGAGTTTAAAATGGAGACTGAAGCAATCTACATACTATCATTCTTTTCCATGTTTGGATTTGTTTCTTTTTTCCCATTGTTCACTCCATTGGTTACAGCCCTTCTATACAACCAGACTGTCTAATGTGAAAGTATTTGCAGATCCTATACTTGATTGCATGCCACCATGATTGGAGGGGAGAGGGGGAAGAGAAAATGTGAAACTCAAAGGATTCTGGAACTGAATCTTATAAACTAAAAGTAAATAAACAATTTAATTAAAAATATAAATGAAATATTTTAAAAAAAGGTTTTCCTTTTGACTATCACCTTCGTCATTATTCCCTCTATATACACCTCCTTCCCTTTATTTACCCTTCCCCCTTAGTACTATTTCCCTCCCCTCTCACCACCCTTTCTTTTTTCCCCCTTGCCCCTCCTACTGCCTGTAGGGTACAATAGGTTTTGGTACTTAAGAGAATATGTTATTCCCTCCTTGAACCCAAACCAATGAGAGTTAATTTCTTACAGTGCTCCTCTCCCTCCCTCCTTTTCCTCTACTATAATGATTTTTTGTTTCTTTTCACATTAGAATCCTCAACTTAGCTGAACATGTTAATCCCTCCTTGAACCAAAATCAATGTAAGTAAAGTTCATATGATTGTCTCCATTCCTTCTTTCTCTCTACTATAGTATGTTTTTAATGCCTCTTTGTGTGTCATAATTTACACTTTTCTGGCTCTTCCCTTCTTTTTCTCCCATTGTAATTCCTTTGCTTCCCTTAATAAGGTTTTTTTTTGAATCATCACATTAATTCATTCATACACATACCCTCTGTCTATGTATATCCCTTTTAAATGTCATGATAATTATATAAATCTCAATATTGACCGTATCAGCTTCCCATATGGGAATGTAAACAGTTTGCTCTTATTGAATTACAAGTTGTGTGTGTGTGTGTGTGTGTGTGATTGTATGTTTTCCTTCTTTACCTTTTTATGTTCCCCTTGAGTCTTTTATTTGGAGATCAGATTTTCCATTGAGTTTTGGCTTTTCATTAGGAACATCTGGAAGTACCTTATTTCACTGAATGACCATCTCCTTGCCTGAAAAATTATGCTCAATTTTGCTAGATAGTTGATCCTTGATTGCAGTCCAAGCTCCTTTGCCTTATGAAATACTGCATTCCAATCCCTCTGATTTTTTAATGTAGAACCTACTAGGTCCTATGTGATCCTGACTGTAGTTTCACAGTATTTGAATCATTTCTTTCTGTCTGCTTTCAGTATTTTCTCCTTGACTTTATAATTCTGTAATTTAGCTACTATATTTCTTGGAGTTTTCAATTTGGGATCTCTTTCTGGAGGAGTTCATTTTTTTTGAAAACTGTTTTGCCCTCTGATTCTAGGATCTCAGGACAGTTTTCTTTGATAATTTCTTGGAGGATATTGTCCAGGCTGTTTTCTTCATCATGGCTTTCCATTACACCAATAATTCTTAGATTATCTCTCCTGGATCTTTTATCCAGATCAGTTGTTTTTGCAACGAGATTTTTACATTTACTTCTAATCTTTCAATCTGTATGTTTTGTTTAACTGATTCTTGATGTGTCACAGAATCATTAGCTTTGATTTGACTGATTTTAAGTTTTAGTGAATTTATTTTCCTCAGTTAGTTTTCAACTCTACTTTTCAATATGTCCAGATTTCATTTTAGGGAGGTATTTTCTCCAGGTAGATTTTGAACCACCTCTCCTAGTTCACAAATTTTACTTTTTAAGGATTTATTTTCTTCAGTGAGATTTTTTTCCCTCATTTTGGCCAACGTAATTTTAAAAGAATTGGTCATTTTATCTTGCACCTCTCTAATTTGGCTTTTAAAATCTTGAGCTCTTCCAAGAATGCTTTTTGGGCTTTAGATCAATTCATATTTCCTTCTGTGGTCTTAGGTGTGGCTATAGAGTTGATCGCATCTCCTGAAAGTGATTCTTCTCATTCACAATAACAGAGATTCAATCATCTTTGGTTGCTTCTGGCCCATTGTGATTGCCTGTTTCCTGGCTTTTAAAGTGGATTTCTGCTTCTGGGATACAGAGGGCTCTGACCCATACTTCTCGAGCTGGAACGTAAGGGCCTGGTTCTTGACTTTCTGTACTGTAGCCTCTGGGTGTCTAGACTGAGGCCAAGTTCAGGACTCTTAGTGTTTCCCCTGGGTTACCCTTAGGCTCTTAGAGTAAGGTGTAGGGGAGGGGTGGTTTGGCTACTTCAGGTTTCTGCCTTTGTGCTCCTTGGATAGAGCTCGGGCAGGCTCTGCAGCTGGCAGCCTGCCATACTGGTGTCTGCAAATTTCCTTGATTGTGCTTAGGTACAACTTTGCTTCTGGTATTTGCACTTGCTGGCTCAACCTCCCCTGAGCTTCAGGATCTCCTGCTAGTCATCTCATATGGGGATTGTTGGGACACCTCCTCTCCTTCATTTCAGGCTCAGAATAGCTTCAGTCACATCCTTCCTCTAAGATTCCCAAGCCTGATACTGCTTCCACTATTTCAGGAATTTACAACGGGGCAATAATCTCTGTGTTTTCAGGGTCAGAGAGGGAGATTAGAGCAGCTCGAGTTTACTCCACTATATTGGCTCCTAGAAGTTCAGGTAGGTGATTTTTAAACACCCACACTGTGGACTAATAGCCCCAGGAAAAGCTGCTGTCACTGCTATGGGCTCTGTGCTTTCTCTTATCTAGGTCCTACCAATCCCGCATCCCATCATGAGTGGTTTGCAAAGCCAGGGCTTGCTCTTGCTCTGCTGTGGTCTGGTCTCAGTTCTGTGCTGATGGAATCCTGATGCTTTCTACTCCCCCTGCCCAGTCCAATGTGGGCATTTTCCTGGACTGGGAAAATGTCACACTCTGTGTCCCAGTGGATTCTGTCACTCCATTCAGATTCACTTTTTGGAGGTTACTCATGGAATTCATGGAGCAGCTCAGACGAGTTGCTGCTTTCTCTCCTCCATCTTGGCTCTGCCTATCATTTCTTATAACATATTAGTGTTTCATCGCAACTTGTTCAGTCATGCCCCAATTCACAGTCATCTCCACAATTTCCAGTTCTTTTCTAGTACAAGAAGATCTGCTAAATGGCTTATGACATCTCTTCAACTATTCCAACTATTGCATTCTGTGGTTGAAACCCCCTTTAAGATCAAAGTTATTTGTTCTTTGTAAAATTTTGAAACAATGGATAGATGAAGCAAACCAAAATGAAACTCTCCTCCATGAGAGTCTTCAAATGGTTTTGCTTATCAAGAAATATGTACATTTTTGGTGTCATTTATTATTCCATTCACATGGAAATTTCTAGCATGAATGCATACATTTTTCCAGATCAGCAACTTGCCTATAACTAAAAGTTACAGAGTTGCCTAGGACACTGAAACATCAAATGATTTGTTCGTAGTCATGCAGCTAGTATATGCTGAAGGTAGGACTTGACCAAGTCTTTCTGCATATATTATTAGATTATAATATTATCAATATATTATATGCTTATAATACAACATCACTTTATATATTGAATATTTTGTATATAATATGCTATATAATAATATTATAAACATATGATGCTATATTATTATTACTAACATATGGAATTACATTAATATTATTGCATATTTTCATGTTGTCCCACACTTCACTTCTTCCTCTAATTCACCAGTGTAAAATTAGTATTTCTCAATTGCTGGGGGAAATTCATCTTATTGTTGATATAAATACTTTGTTGCTATTGGATGAAGAACTCTAGACTCTGGATATTTGAAATTCATAATCCTGGTTGTTCTGATGCTTAATTCACATTTCTAAGAAGGGTAAGACTTAAGTTAGTCAAACATTTTCAAATAATAGATAGCTGAGATATCAAAGGCATGTTGTTTTCTCAGAAGTCAACTTGTATCAGGAATCCATAATAAACAAAATAATCTTAAAGTTAGTAATTATATAAACCAGAAAGACAGAAATCCATAGGATGGTCCTGATGCAATTTTAACACCCACATAATTAAAACTCAGGTCAATTCATTTTGGGACCATTAAGGAACAAAAATAAATTCACTATGAAGTTGAGATGAAATATTTGCTGGGTCTACCAGAGTAAAATCACCAGACTGTGTCACAGATAATCTGATCACTGGGGGGCTGTTAACAATCAATGAGTTTTGCTATTCCTTCACTCTGGCCATAGCAATTGGGAATGATTGTTAAGATGACCAAAATGACCAGGTTGGTCATGCTTTGGTTCAATTCACTGGCCAAACAGCTCTAGCACTGAATGTTTGTGTATGTGAATTTTGAAAGAAGAAATGGCTCCAATAATCTTAGTGCTACAGCTGTTTGCCTGATCTGATAGGGATAAACCAATCAAAACATTGGGTGAGATGAATAGCATTTTTATGCTGAGGTATAGGGCTTGTTTATTTGGTTTTAAACCAGGACAGTTTCTTAAATAGAACTGTGAAAATAGGATTTAAAATGTAAAGAGGAGCCCTAGGGCATAGGAGATTTTTTTCTTCCCCCTTTTCTTGCAGACTCTGGAGTACAGTGATATTAGCTGGAATATCAATTGCAAAAACTTCTCATTCTTTCCAAAGTATAGGCAAATGGAGGATTTGTGTTTATATTTTATTTTTATGGCTCCACTTTTAGACAATGTCAGCTGTTTTTAGATTGACAATAAAAATCCTTATTGTTGTTGGTGGCATTATACTTTTGAAGTTTCTTCTGTCAATTTTTCCATTTGTAGGACTGTTTGCCATGGAAAAGGCTGTTTTCTTGCTTTTGTGAGAATTTTAGCCTGTGACATCATCAGTGGGAGTGAAACTATGGTATGAGGAAATAGATAAACCTTTGGTCCTTTTATATATTGTTTGGCTGTGCTTCTCCTCATAATACTGGCTATGGTAGTACTGGTTACCATATCCTTTTTTTCCTCTCAAGAGAATAAAGTCTCACGAAGGCCTTGATTAATTTGATATGACTTTTCTGACATATTATTTCTCTATCTTTTGATATAATGAGTTAGACCAGCTATGGAAATAATTGCTAACTCTTTTACTGAGACACTAAAGAGAATGAGATTAATGGTATGTTGAAAAGAAAAGTGAATTTTAGGGGAGGTTAGGTGGTGCAGTAAATAGAGCACTGGCCCTGGATTCAGGAGGATCTGAGTTCAAATCTAACCTCAGACACTTAACACTTACTAGCCGTGTGACCTTGGGCAAGTCACTTAACCCCAATTGCCTTGCCTCCAAAAAGAAAAAAAATGTGAATTATGGAGTCTAAGTATATGGGTTCAAATTTTACCTCTGTGGGACCTACCTGTATATCTTCATTTACTGTCTCTAAGCCTCAGGAACAACATTCCTCCTGGGAATTTCACTAAAAACAAACACCCCAAAGGTTGAATCTGTTACACCTTAAAGTGGCAGGAATGTCAAATCAATGATGATACTGAAAATGGCCTCCCTGCCTCTTTACAGGGAAACCAGTTCCATATTTACTAAAAAAGGTGAGGCTCCTACTGTAGGGAATAACTGATGACACTGACAAGACTTATACAATGATGATACTTTGCTGAGAAAATTACTTCCCCCCCCCTCCCCACTTCTTGTCTCTGGAAGAAGGAGGAAGAAAGGTTAAACGTGAAACTTTGAAGTTTGAGGCACGAATCCTCTCATCTCCACTTGCTATGCCTGTTTCTGGCTCCATTCAATGTATATTTATTTGGCAATAAATGTGCTCAATCATAATAATATCAATAGCCCACATTTATATGACTCTTTAAAGACTTTAAAGTACTTTATATGTTAGCTTGCTTGATCTTTATAACAACCTTATGAAGTAGGTACTATCATTCCATTTTACCTATGAGATAACTAAAGCTCAAAGAAATTAAGTGACTTGCTCAGGTGCCCCAATTAGCTAGTTTCATAAGCAGGATTTGTTCCCAGGTCCCCTTTGTTTATTGCACAGTATTCTGCTTGGCTCTTTAGGAGATGCATACCCTGTCCCTCTCTTCCTTCCTTTTGGCATTCTTTTTCTTTACTCAGATCTTTAGTTATTAAGGACACCACTTCCATGGAATATAGGTGTAGCAATCCAGAAGGAAATAAAGCCACATGTATTCAAGATGGGTTTAGCAATGGACTATATATCTGTAATGAGAGGATTAGACTAGCTAAGATTAGAAAAAAACCATTACCAAGTTGTTAAATTTTTGGCCAGAGAAATTAGGAAGAATTTACACTAAAGTATAAAGAGATCATGAGATCCATTAGGGGAAGAGTACATATGTGGGTGAAATTATGGATACACTAAAGCACTGAAAAAACAGTGAAAGAGATGACTAATATATAGTAGTAGGCTAATATCAAGAAGAGCCAAGAGAGAAAGGTGAGAACACAGGTTCAGCAGTACCTTTGCAGCCTACTTGGTTGAGATTATTCTCATTTACCACTTTGCCCTCATGCAGCACTTTAATGAGGCAGCATGGGACAGTAGATAGAGAACTATAATTGTAACTGAAAGTTCTTGCTCTGCTACTTACTACTGTTCTTGGGCAAGTCACTTAATAATTCTGGATCTCAAACTTTCTCATCTATAAAATGAAAGGCCTGGACTAGGTAGTCTCTAAATTAACATCCAGATTTAGCACTGCATGATTCTAATTAGGGTATAAAAACTAGTGGCAGATTCAACTCTGGAAGTATTAATCTGTTGATTAGGAAGCCATTTGTCTTATTGCCCTGATAAATTCTTGTAGAGTGGTTGCCACGTACTTTGCAATTATGATATTGGATTAAGGCCATGCAATTAAGGATTTCTAACTCTAATAATCACAAACATAAAATCTTAGCCTTGGAACAGACCCCAGAAACCATCTGATATAACTTGCACCTGAATAAGAATTGTTTCTACAATATCCCTCAAAAGTGATCATTCAGTTCTTACTTAGAGACTTCCATTGAAGGTAAAGTCACTACTACCTCTCAAGGTAGACCATTCTGCTTTTGAATATGTTGAGAAGGTTTTTCTTAATTCAAGGCTTAATCCATTCATTGTTCTTGGTTCTTCCCTTTGTGGCCAAATGCAATTACACTTGTTAGGTGTTTTTTTTTTAACTTGTCTTTTAATCTATTGGTATGTTGTTCATATAAGAAAACTGAACTTACCAAGGATAATGAAGTGCTCTTTAAACATTTTCTTTCAGTTATTTTGTATTTTGACTTGTGAACCATTTTTATACCATCATTCCAAGTCTGAGTCCTTAATACAGAAAACAAGATCTGTAGCTCAGTTCTATCTCCTCATCCCTGATGATTATTCTCACGTCCTGAGAAGCTAAAGCCCACTTGTTTTAATTTTCATTCTTTCCATATTTGAATCTTCTATTGTCTCATGGCATAAAAATAAGTTAATGTGTCCCTAATCCTAAAATTAAAATTTCTCTCTTAATCCCGCTTCCCTTAATATAACTGCTGTCCAATATCTTTCCTTGCTTTACCTAACATATTTATACAAAGAATATTCTATAGAATCTTTGGAAATTCAGCCGAAAAATTTGTGTTTACTCCTAGCTCTCAAAGATATGCACAAAATAGAGTAAAACAACCATAGCAACAAAGGAGCAAAGGGAATAAATTCTCACAAGGAATATCCTATTAAAAAAATAAAGAGATGGAACAAAAACATAAAAAAGTTTACTGAGTTAAGAAATGACATAGAACTAAATAAAGCAAAAAGAAATCCTCAGAACAAAGGAATGATGCTACAATAGCTTAGAAATGAGATCAGAACACCTGCAAAAGCCCAAGAATAACTGAAAAACTTTTAAAGAATTAGTCATTTTCAGCAAATTTAGAACTTTTAGAGATCTAGTGGAGAAAAAATGGTTTAGAAGAAAATGTGGCAGAAATTAAGAAAGCATTGGAAACTCTGAAAAAGAGAATGACAGAGTCACAAGATACAAGAAACATTAGAGCAACAACAAAAGACAGTACAATTGAAACAAACACTTGATAGCTCTACATGTCAATGGAATTGACCTTGAAGACTAAATACATTGAAATAATCTGGTAATTGTTAGTTATCCAGATAAAAAAATAAACAACAGCAAACTTTATCAAACAAAATCTTGTATGCCATACTCTAGGAAATAAAGAAAGAAAATAGAACAGAAAAAAGGAAGCAGAGACAAAAATCAATAGATTCCACATATTTCCAGTGAAAGAGTCTCAAGTTCAACTGACTCAGAAATATAGTGACCAAATGAGAGTGAATCACTAAACAAACAAAATTCTTGTAAACATATGAAATTAAGAAGTCTCAATTTGTTTAAGTAGTACCTAAAGAATAAAGAAAGAATGTTTAGAGACAAAAACTTGTGAAATGGGATTGGAATCTATTATAGGGATTATAAAGGGTAAAGAAATGAATTTTTATGTAAGTCAGTGAAAAGGGAAAGATAAGACTGCTATCTTTCAGAAGTCTACTTATCTGAGAATCATTAAGAGAATGGACATTTTTGTGTTAAGTCAATAAAAGAGGGTATGGTAGAACTATCCTAGATCAAAGTACAACCCTCCCTCTCCCATTTGTAGATTGAAGACTAAAAGGTTCCAGGTGCATGAATAATAGTATGGGTGATAAATGGCAGAGTCTAGAATTAGGGTCAGATTATATTTATTTTTCATTGTATTTTTATTTATTTATTTTTGCTTTTTGGAGGGCAATTGAGGTTAAGTGACTTTCCCAAGGTCACATGGTTAATTTTTTGTTTTAAGTGTCTGAGGTCGGATTTTAACTCAGGTTCTCCTGACTCCAGGGCCAGCTGGTGCTCTATTCACTGAGCCACCTAGCTGCCCTTAGGGTCAGATTATCTTACAGAACAACCAGGGCTTGTTCCACTACATCTTTTGTGACTGAATCCTGGTACTGAAGGCACTACAGTTGAAGATCTTTTAAAAAAAAATAGGTGGGAGATAGGGTAATGAGAGAGGTCTCTGGAACCACAAACTTCTCTGGGAAAGGGGTAGTAAAATTATTCATTAGATGTCTTTCTTTATGTAATAATCACTGAGGAAACATTTATAAGTGACTTATATGAAAGGAGATCAGTTTGTTCTATAGATAAGAAGTGGGGCAGGAAATTAATGTGCCTTGGAATATGATGCCAAACATTTTCACCAGCCTCTGAAGTGTTTTGGTATGGTTCTGTCTCTTTAACTAGTCGGAACTACATCTCTGAAGATAGGAATGCAAGTCCAGCAAATCTTTAGTGGCCTGGGAACCCACTGGCTGACTCATACAACTTTCTCTTCTCCTATGAAATGGCTTCTAAAATTTGTTCCTTGGGTTTTTGCTATAACAGTTCCAATGACCAAATTCATGCACCAAGACGCCTGAAAATCAGTTACCCCTTAGTAACCAAAAACTTCTGCTATTTCTCTGCCTTGTGAAGAAGAGGGGATAAGTCTCAAGTACAAAGTAAAAGAAGGATCTAATCCAGTATGCTTATGTTCTGAATTCTTCATGAAAGTTCTGTCCTCTCATGATCTCCAGTATCGAAATCTCAAAACTTCTCTCTGCCTTCTTGAATTTCTTTATTCTTTCTTCAAGCAAACAAATGTTCAGAGACATTTCTGTTTTTCATAATTTTACTAGTAAGAGAGGGAGAAAAACATGCTAATTTTCAGTGCTTAGTTATCTCTATGTTCCCTAAATGATTGTGTCTTTAGTCTCTAGGACAGGTGATTTTTAGGGACTTGGGGAGTATTATGGGTAAGAGAAGGTGTTTGCATTAAAAAAAAATTCTGATAAAAGTCTGATATCCAAAATCTAAAGGGAATTGACAGGATTCCATGAGAATTAAGAGTCATTCTTCAGTAAACCAATGTAAATGTAAACTAACAAAAGTAGATGTATAGTCTAAAATATAGAAACATAAGCTATCTATAGTCACATGAAAAATGCTCAAAATCACTAATAATCAGAGAGACTCAAACTCAAACACCTTTAAAGCATCCGTTTACATATATGAATACGGCAAAACTGTTTAAAATGGAGATGGCCAATGTGGAGGGGTTGGGAGAAAGCAAATCAAATCACTGCTAAAGGAACTGCAAATTTTTCTGGAAACACTTTGGAATTGTACAAGACAAGTTACCAAAGTGTTCATAGCACCTGATCCAGTGACCTCACCATTGAATTGATAACCTAAGGAAGGAGGTACTAAAATATTCAAAGCAGTACCATTTTAAATAGTAAAAAACTGGAAACAAATAATGCATTCAATGATTTGGGTATTACTGAAAAAATTGTAGCATCATGAATGTAATAGTACACTATTGAATCTTAAGGATTAAGAGATATGGGATAAAATGGTATAAACCAAGTGACCTTACTCAGAGTACAAAAACCAAAATCAAAAGAATATATACAATGCTTTCAGCAATATGAATGAAGACAGTACTCAACAAAACTCAGATGGAATACCATGGCAATATGGACTCCCAATTATCAAAATTTTAGTACCAGTCCTTTCCATTCGTAGAGTACAAAAATACCAAACCAAAAAACCAAACAAAACCAAAAAAAAACCCTAAACAAGCAAACAAACCAAAAAAGTAAAGTAATGTTAGGATGGTCAGCTCCAATGATTATTTTAGAAGTTTTTGCTAATTTTTTTCATAGGGGAAACATGGAATGTGTGGATGCATAAAATGCATAAAAACTGACACATCTATACAAAATGCATATCAGTAAAAGAAAAAGATTAGTTTATATTTGATTCTTCTAATGCTCTAAATATTCAATCCTCAACCCCTTTAAATCTACTTCCTGTCCCAAGCCACTTACTTGAAACTCCTTATTAAAAGTTACTAGTTGCTGTCTCATCACTAAACACCATATCCCTTTTCAATCCTTGTCCTTCTTGGCTATTATTCAGTGTTAGAACCTCATTCTCAAGACTCACCAACTTTGGCTTCTCTTACTTTATACACTTTGGTTTCTCTTCATCCATTTTCATTTGCATGCCGAATTATCTCCACCTAGACTCCATACTGGTCCTGCAAACTTAAATGTCCAATACTAAATATATCTTGCCCTTCAAATTGATTCCTTTTCCTTATTCCCCTATTTGTGTTAATAGCACTGCAATTCCATAAATCCCCTGGGCTCAAAACCTTGAAGTTGTTTTTGCCTTCTCCTTCTTCCTCCATTGCTAATCATTTGCTAAAACCATGTTGATTCTCACTCTTCAACCTTTGGAAATTTGTGCGTTCCTTTCCATAGCCATTGTTACAAGTATTGTTTTTTTTTTACTTGATCTATTTTCATGTACTTTTAAGTGGTATTCCCATTCTGCCTTTCTTGTCTCCAATTTATTATAAATGGACTTTCAGACCAGTCTTCTTGAAGCACAACTGAAATAATGTCATTTGTCCGCATAAACTCTTAGTGTCTTTCTAGCATCACAAAATAAAGCTAAAACCCTTCAGACTAGCCCTAGTCTATTTATGAACTTGAGCCTCTAGAGCAGCAGTTCTCAGCCTGTAGGTTATGCTCAATTTGCAACAATGAAAATACATCCTGCATATCAGATAGATTCATAACAGCAGCAAAATTACAGTTACGAAGTATCAATGAAAATAATTTTATGGTTGGGGGTCACCACAACATGAGGAACTGTATTAAAGGGACATGGCATTAGGAAGCTTGAGAATCACTGCTTTAGAGTATGACCCTAATTTATGTTTTCATTCTCAAATAATCCATTACATATCCTTTATGCTACTATCAAGCAGAATTATTCAGTATTCTCCATATATTCCCTGGCTTTTCTTGCCAATGCACCTATGTTTCTGTTCTTGGAAGACCCTTCACTTGAAATTTTCATTCCCCACATTTCTGTCATCAACAAATATTTGTTAAGTACCTAATATTGTGGTAAGACATTGTGGTAAGTGCTGGGGACACAAGTAAAAGAAAAAAAGTAAAAACCCCAAACTCAGTTTCTGCTCTCAAGTTGCTCATAGTCTAATGTGGAGACAACATTAAAAACCCCATATGTGTAATAAGATATATAAATCAAATAAAGTATAAATAATCAACAGAGAAAGGACTAAAATTAAGGAAGATTGAGGAAGGCTTCTTATAGAAAGTGGACTGGGACTTGAATGAAGTTATGGAATCCATGAGATAGAGATGAAGAGCAAGATCATTCAAGATATGAAGGATAGCCAGGGGAAATGCTTAGAAATGGGAGACGGTTTTTGGTGTAAAAGGAATAGCAAGGGGAATAAGGTATAATAATACTGGAAAGGGAAGAAGGGCCAATTATGAAGAACTTTAAAGGTTAAATAAAAGGCTGTATGTTTGGTCTTGAAAGTAATAAGAAGTCACAAAATTTACTGAATAAGAGGGATATATGATCAGCCCTGCATTTTAGGAGGATTAATTTAATAGCTGATTGGGGATTTGATTGAGGTGGAGAGAGACTTGAGGAAGGGAGACCAACCAGTAGGTATTGCAATAGTTGGGCCATGAGGTAATGAAGACCTTCATCATTGTAATGGCAAGCAAAGAAATAGTTAACACCTTGTTTCAGGTATTTAGTTAACACCTTTTTTCAGTTCTTGCCCATGATTGTATCAAGTCTTTGTTGAGAAGCAATGTGCCTCTGTTAAGCTTTGTCTTCTCAGAAACAGAAACTGTGAAGGACTTGAGGTGAACTGGACATTGTAAGTTTCAATATGGAATGGAAACTATACGAGAAACTGGACATGGAGCTGAGAGCTGATTGCCTTTGAATCCAGGTGACAGTTGGGCAGATCTGGGCAGGAGCTGGGACCATGGAAGAGGAATCTTGGAAGCTGAGAACCAGCCTTGATTCAAGATGAAAAGACTTCTTCTTGAGTACCTGATGCTGAGAAGATTATGATTTACTGTGCCCTAGGGTGGAGAACTTTGTCCTTTATACTTTGTGTCCCTTAAGGAGGCTTGCTCCCTAGGGATAATTGATTTAAGGACTTAGTGAATGATATCTTTTGTTTAAAGCTATGTGGTCACTTGGTGAAAACTATGTGGCCACTCTAGTGATAACTTGTTATGCTATAACATTGTGAATGCTGTACTTTAGTTTCTGTCAATGTTTTGTCTTAGTTTGTTACTGAATAAATAGAGAGTGCACTATACTATGCAATCAGAACCTTGAAGTTATTCGCAGCAGCTACTCATTCTTGGCATGTGTCAGAAGTGTCAGAAGACAGAAGGAGTTGCATACAAGAGTTTTTTGAAAGAAAAAATAGATAGAATTTGGACTTAGCAACAGTTTGGATATGGAGGGTGAGAATGAAGAGTCAAGGATGCCAAATTGTGAGCTTAGGTGATACTCCCAACAGTAATAAGGAAGTTATTAGTGTGTGTGTGTCTGTGTGTGTGTCTGTGTGTGTGTTTTAAATTTCCATTCAATTTTATTTTCAGGTCCAGTTCTTTCCCTCTGCCACCCTTTCCCCATATCTTAAAAAGTGAAGAAATTCAAAACCCGTTACAAATATGAAGCCATGAAAAAAAAGGTTCTGCATTAGCCATGTTCTTTTTTGTTTGTTTTGTTTTTTTTTTTGGAAGGGCAATTGGGGTTAAGTGACTTGCTCAAGGTCACAAGCCAGTTTGTGTGTGTGTGTGTGTGTGTGTGTATGTGTGTGTGTGCTGTGTAAGTGTCTGAGGTCAGATTTGAACTCAGTTTCTCCTGACTCCAGAGTCAGTGCTGTATTCACTGCACCACCTAGCCACCCCAGAGATGTTCTGAACATAAGTAAACAAACAAATAAATAAACAGACAAATAAATAAATAAATAGATGAACAAATGAATGAATGAATGAATGAATAAATAAATGGATAAATGAATGAATGAATGAATGAATGAATGAATGAATAAATAAATAAATAGATGAATAGAAAAAATGCTTCAACTTGGTCTCTGAGTATATCAGTTCTCTATCTGGAAGGTGTATATCATTTTTCTTCATGAATTCTTTGGACCAGTGGTTTGTCGTATTGATCAGAGTTACTAAATCTTTCACAGTTGATTATCTTTATAATATTGATGTTAATTGTGAAAATTTTGCTGCTATTTCCGATCACTTCTGTTTCTATCAATTCATAGACATTTTGTAATTGGGAAATCATGAAAAGGAGAGTTTTGGGGAAAATATAATAAGTTGTGTTTTGTACATTTTGTTTTTAAGATATCTACAAGATATCCAGCTTGAAATGCCCAATAAATAGACATGCAAGTTTGGAGGTAAGAGAAAGGTTAAGTCTGGATAAATAGAAAACATGGGCTCAAGCTACTTCTTGTACCCAGCAGTGCAAGAATTGAAGAATATTCTAAAAAAAAATTGTTCTGCTCTTTTTAACTTTCCCTTACAATGATTTCCAGTGGTAGGTACTGTAATGTACTCTGCCTGATTCTTTCACTTAAATGTTTACTGAATCTTGTTTCACATTTTTTAACATAAAGAAGCCAGGGATTAGCTATAAATAAGCATAAATTTGTATTAGATTACAGGGACCATTCCAAACCTCTGCCTCAGTGTTAGAATTTTCCTGGCTCTGAGCTATTATACTTGTGTTACTAACATTTTGTCTGTATAAATTTCATAAAAGAGCAGAAGAAGGGACATAGTAGATCTAAAAGGCCTATATTACCTATAGTTTAGAAAATGAAGTACATATTGCAGCAGTATATGACTAATTAAAGTATATGGATAATTAAATTTACATAGAGAAAGGAGGTTGAAAGGAGAAAATAGTGAGTTGAGAAAAAATCCTAGCCTAACCTCATCCCTGGGAAGGAAATTGGAAAGGCATGGGAAGGAGTGAGCATAAGTGATTGAGTACCAGCTAACTGAACTGACATAGCAGTGTTTCAATGAGATGTTATAGAGAAAGAAATCACAGGTTAGGCAACTGCCTGAATATATGAAGTGAATGAGAGAAGCAGAGTGAGGATTGCATTGAGTTTGCAAGCCTGTGTGACTAGAAGGGAAGTGCTCCTCTCATTCCTCAGAAGTGCTTTGTTTCTCTTTCTTTTATAACATATTTCATTCTGTAGCCCAACATGTCTCATTTCCCATGGTTAAAATTCTATCTCGCCATTGTACTTTAGTCCCTCATAGTTCCTCCAGCTCTGGGCCCATCTCTTCGCTCCTTCTCTCTCCAAAAGGTTTTGTTTGGGAATGGAGCACTGTCAAAAATTGCCTTTCCATTCCTTTTTGATGCCTCATACTTCCTTTTTGCTGAAATCCTTGGCCACTCTGCCTGACTTCCACTACCATTTATAGCATATGTTCCCTTCCTCTCTTATGGCCTTCTCATTGAACAGCTCTACCACTGACCCTACACAGATCCTATTAGTATAAGGTTATTAGGATGCACCAGCTTTTGTTCCTTATGGAGGCATCAGAATGCATAATTTGATCTCTTTTACCTTTCTGTGACTCAGTTTCCTCTTCTCTCCAATGAAGGAATTGAACAAGATGCTCTCTCAAATTTTTCCCACCTCTAGATTTCCACAATTTGCACTCCTTTTTACTTTTTAAAAAATCATTCTTGTTGTTGAATGCTCACTAGAATACATTCTACTTAAAAAAAAGTCTCATGACAGTTGCAGTCAGTTTGGAAGGTTGTTATAAAAACAGGCACACTGACTGAATACTTCGTATACCTTGCTACATGAATTCAGGCTTGATCTTGCTGGGAAGCATTCATGGAGATCTCTAAGATGGCTGTTTCTCTACTGACTTACTCCACATTCCAAAGGCTGTTCCTTAATTGGCACTTGTTATGGCAGACAATACTAATAGCTCAGTGTAGATTTTGTGTGTCAAGGGGGAAAAACAACTAACAAACTCCTATTATGTATATCCTTGCTGTGACTGTCAGCACTGATAATTATGACCCAAGGTAACTGACATTTCCTGATTCTTTTGCATTGCAAATACTCCATTACTGATTTTAGGAAGGCCTTGAATTTTTGTTGTGAAGAAGTACCATTTATTGAAAGGAGAACTAGTATAGGAATTGGGATTCCTGGGTTCTAGTCTCAGATCTTTTGCCTACTAGATACATGACACCTTGACACTTTCTTTTCTGTGTCTCAGTTTCCTTGCCTATAAAGTGGGGTGAAAAATTCAGCCTCATCAGATCCCAAAGATCAATGAAATCATATGTAAAAATTGAAGAAGGTTAATCAGAAAAGCTTGGCCAAGTCAATGAGGTAAAAAAATATAAGACTGTAGTTTCAGACTTTGATTATGTGGGAAAGATGCTGATTGTTTTGCTTAGAGTAGTGGGCGTATCATCACAGAGCAATTAAATCTCTGCCCCAACCATAATTTTATCCTGGTCTTATAAAAGAGGGCAAGAATACCTGTAAAAATCAGAGAAATACAGAGAGAAACAGATAGAGACTGATATATAGAGGTGGTGCACAGAAAGACAGACAGAGAAAAGCAGAGTGGAGAAAGACAAAAATAAGGGAGAGAGAGAGAGAGAGAGAGAGAGAGAGAGAGAGAGAGAGAGAGAAAGAGAGAGAGAGAGAGAAACTTTCTTCTTAGCAAAATTGTAATAATTTAAAAAATAGTATTATCCTCTAGTATCTTTCCCAATTGCTTGTAGAAGTACCTTGGAAAGGTGTGTAATACATCAAGAAAAAAGTTTAAAAAAATAACAAGGAATTCTTATTAAGTGAATGAACTGAGAGTGATTATTAAATTTAGCTATTACTCACATAATTTCCTCCCCTGAGGTAGCTGGTAGCATAATTGATAGATTATTGGGTCTAGAGTCAGGGAGATCTGATTTCAAATCTGACCTCAGATTCTTATTAGTGACCCTGGGCAAAACACTTAATTTCTGTTTGCCATAGTTTCCATAAACTCAAAATGGGGATAATAATGCCACCTACTTCAGAGGGTTATTGAGAGGATCAAATGAGGTATTTTTAACAAAATATAAAATGCAGCACAATACTTGGCTCATAGTTTGTGCAATATAAATTTTTATTCTTTTTGCCTTTTCTTCCCACCCAATTTGGTACTCAGTCAAAGTGGTCAAGGAGAAATATGATAGTGACTTGTTTGCTCAATTCTATAATGTTTTTGTTTTTTTGCTTTTTGGAGGGCAATTGGGGTTAAGTGACTTGCCCAAGGTCACACAGCTAGTAAGTGTGTCAAGTGTCTGAGGTTGGATTTGAACTCAGGTTCTCCTGACTCCAGGGCCACTCCAGGCCTGACTCACTGCACCACCTAGCTGCCCCTCAATTCTATAATGTTAATCTAGATTGCATTTTAAGGGTGATGGTCTGGGAAAACATGGTGGGATAAGGAGGATGTAAGCATTTATTTAACACTATTATGTATTCGACATTGTGCTGAGTAAGTGAATTACAAATGTTATCTCTTTTGATCCTTAGAACAACCCTAAGACATAGGTGCTATTATTCTCCTCACTTTACAGATGAGGAAACTGTGGCAAAAAGAGACTAAGTGACTTGTCCAGGGCCACACAGCTAGTGTCTGAGGGCAAATTTGTATCCAGATTTTTTTCTGACTCCAGTCCTAGTGCTTTTTCACTGTGCTACCTATTTGTCTCCATAAAGAACTGGCTGTAAAATGGAAGGGGAATAAATTTAGGAAAGCTGAGGCAGAGAGAGGTATGGAAGGATATGAGGTTATGGGGTCAGATTAGAAGAACTGTAGGATTTTAAGGTTGGAGTAAGTGTGGTGATGAGAAGATCAAGATCTCTCTCAAATTGGATCTTCCCAGAGAAATGCTCCACCCGATTAAGCTGTATTCCTGTAAAGCTAATGTCAGACAATCTGCACCCTGATCCCTGACAAAATCAGAGATTGCTTATTTAAGTACCATTTTTTATTTGTTAGCCTATAAAAACATAAAAGAAAATGTTCATTTCAGCTTTAACAATATCTAATTAGTGACATTTCCTACACCAAAGTTTTCATCTCTTTTATTGGCTTGGGTTGCACTGCTTTATGTGTCCTACAAAATGTCTCATCTTTTTTATTTCTTTTAAACTTCATTATCTTTTTGATGACACAGTAATTTTCCTTTCCATCTTTTATCTCTGTTTAGCTGACTTTTTCACTTTGTCTTTCTCTACCACTGTACAAGCTTTTACCCACTTGTTTGCATAACTTTTAATGGAAATTTCAATTTCTATGAAATATATGCTAGCATTTTTAGACTGTTTAATGAACTTTTCTAGAGGCTAGGAAAAAAGATTAAATAGTAAAATGAGTAAATGTGTGGCAAGACAGACAGCTTGTCCAAAAGAAGGGAGCTTTGAAGAGTGATTATTGACAATTTTAAATTAAGCAAACATTTTATAGGTGATGAACATCTTTCTTCCCTTGCACAGAGAGTGTAAAGGCTTTTGTATTGTTATTTAAATCTGAGGTATAGAAATACTTATGTACCATGAAACACCAAAAATGAAGTGTAGTGTTGTTGACTGTATGCTGGTCATGGAATTGGGAAGATCTAAGCAGCAGTTGAAAGGTGATGCCTATGTAAGGGAGTTCCTCTAATTGAAGCCAGCTAGGTGATTCAGTGGCTAGAGCAGGCCACTAGGCCACATGTGGCAGTCTAGGTCCTCAGGTATGGCCCCTGGACTGAATCTAATTGTCACAAAACAAATTCCCTTAATAAAAGAATTTGTCTTGTAAAACTCGGATGGAGTCAACAAGCCATACCTAAGGATCTAGAAGGTCACATGTAGCCTCTAGGTCCTAGATTCTACACTCCTGAGCTAGAGTATTAGACTTAAAGTCAGGCAGACTTCAGTTCAGTTCCAGCCTCAGGCATTTAGTAGATATGTGATCATGGGTAGATAACTTAACCTCTGTCTTCCTCAGTTTCCTCAATTGCAAAATCAGGATAATAATAGCATTTGCCTTCTAGGGTTGTTGCAAAAGTCAAATGTGATAAAACTTGAAAAGTGCTTTGCAAAAATTAAAGCACTATATGTCAGAAAACACAAGTAACTTGTTAAAGAAAGTAGGAAGCTATTGTTTGTTTTTCCATTAAGGAGTCAGTTAAAAGCTTAGAAATCACATGATTTGCATTACTCCTAAATCACTGCTTGGGTACTCAGACAAATATATTTTTCAGAATCATCAGATCCAATCCATTTTTTTCTGAGCTGCATAATTGGCAACTTACATTCACTAATGCAGTTTCTCTTTCCCTTTTCAAAAACTACCCATGTCTCTATGTGGAGTGAATACCTAACTTTCTCATAATTATTTGCCCTCACTGAAGACACTTATTGTTCTGCCACAAATAGATTTCTATTAAGATCAAGCTCAAACAGAAGGGAATGTGTACAGGGTATCAGATCATTTCCTTAGTTCTTCAGACCTCATTTAACATTTTATGGAAATAGAAGGGGAGGCAGTAGAAGAAGATACTTTTCTTTCAGCATAGACGAAGCAGCATCTCTGTGTCAGGGTGGCTTCCACCACCAAAATGGTATTGTACTCATTGAGATGGGGGTAAGTGTTTGAAAAAGTGTAGTACTAATATAGCCCAGGGCTGGAAGGGAGTCAATAACATCACAACAAATCTGTCAGTTCTCCCTCAGTGTCCTTGGAACAATGAGCATAGATCTCTCAATAATGAAGACTCGAAAAGGATGCATATTGCTTTAGTGACCACCAGGATTAATAGGCTGATTATCTGGAATGTTTTCAATGCTGGGTTCATCAGGAAGAAACTCACAAGAGCTTATTTTAAAATTTTCAGTACAAGCATTTATACTTCATAAATTCACATATCAAGGTTTATTGTTTTGTGTGTTAGACTTAAGAAGATGATGAAGAAAAGGTTACTAACATGCACTTAAAAGTGTGTCACACACACAGACCTAGAGAGCTGGTTGTTAAACATTTACTAGCTTACCACTATTTTTTGCCCATCATCAGACTCTTGTGGCAGAAGTAGAATATTGTTCATTGAACCTTGCAAGGAAGAACACATACATTTAGAGTATTCCCACATATTGAAATATCCTATGAGGTACAGGAATCTGCCAGAGACTGATCCTCCCCATACTCAGGAGTCATGGCCACTTGTAGAGCAGGGATATAAGGTTTTTGAGCCTGCTTATGGTGTATGAATTGTAATAAACCTTGTGAAGTTGTAGGGATACAGAGTATATGATCTTGAAGAGTATGGCAATGCGACTGATTCTCTGGATCTCTAAATTCTAATTTCACTGACAGTGCATCTATTTGCAGATCAGTTTCTTGTAATACATGTGATGATGAAATTGGACTTATTAAGAAAAATAATGCTCAGTAGATCTGGCATTTGTTATAGTATCAGTAGTCTGAACGTGTTATTATTATTAATCATTATCATCACCCCATAACTATCTATTTTTTAATAATCAGATCCACAGTAGATTCACAGTACTCTGTGGACAGAGTACACTAATCTGGATTCAAATCCCATCTCTGACACATGGGCAAATGAGAAATTTTCTGAGCCTTAGTTTCCTCATCTGAAATCTGGAGATAATAATGCTCTTGCTATATCTACCTCACATGGTTCTTGTAAGATTAAAATAAGATCATGTCTGTTAAATGCTTTGCAAAATTTAAATCTTCATGTACATAACAGTTATTATTTTTATTGACCACAACAGTCCCCTGAGGGTTGTTCTCTGCCCCTGGAAAAGACTTCCTTCCAAATCCAGTTTGTAGGCTAACATTGTTTATTCTGTCAATTATTAAGTAAATTGTTTTTGCTGCACTAGCAATCTCATTGTTGCCTGTTCCTGTAAGATAAGGAAGAGACCGATGAGAAAGAAGATAGAGGGGGGAAAAATCTGAATTTACCACAGTGAATGGAATTTCCCCAGAAAATGGTCCTTATTTGAGCCCTGAATCTATTTCAGTTTAATCATTCAGACACTATGTTCAGAAGCTATTATACCAGAGACTTTAGACAGATTACTTATAATTTTATATTGGCTATGTCACTGCACCTTTTTAATAATCACATATTGAGACTCATCTTGTTTCTTTGAATTATTATGTACATATACATATATACACACATACACATATCCATATACACACATATATAGGTACATATATAGAAATAAATATGGGATATATATAATATAATACATAAAAGATATATGCTTATATTTCTGTGTTCATATATGTTCAAATATATTAGGTTACTTTTGTATATACCTTTATATATATATATATGTGGATATAAACATATGTAGAGGAAGAAAGAGATAAATAAACCTTTGAAGATTATATATAGTCATATACACATATATCAACGTTTGTCGTTAGGCAAGAATAATTAGTATGATATTTTCTTCTATTTAGCTTTTTCTCCTATCTAATTTTTTCAAATAAATAGTTCTTCTGATTTAAATAGCACACTTAGTATATTAGAACATATAAAATGCCCCAAATTTTCTTTAATGATATCCCACTGGTTTTCCCAGGGAATGACCTCACATATTTCCAACACTAGAGAGACTGAGAATATCAAATTACTTCACCCATAAAGTAGCAACAGTAGAGAGTTTGCAACAAAAACACAGACCTTCACACCTAACAGAACCATACTTTTTTATTGTTTCTTAAACAGTTTTCCTTTTATTTTTTAGTACTAATTACACATTAGTCCTAAAACAATATATTTTCTCCTATTGCAAGTCAATTCTTATATTTAAATGTAGGACTCCATTCCTTTCCATAACTCTAGTTCAGGATGCTACCTATTACTTCTGAATTTTAAACTATTTATTTCTGATAGAGTATTGTACTACCAATACATTCCACCAAAGCACAAAATTATAATGAAAATGAGTTATAATGTAACTGAAAAGAGGATGCTTAGAATATTCATAACAAATGAAAAGAAAAACTATACATAATTTGCTTTGAAAATTTTTTTCTTAAATTTTCTTTTTGTGTCACATTTTAAGTCTCCAACTGTCTTACACTACATTCTCCCCCTCCCCAGGCTACCATTTGACACATATACACACACACATAATATATATATACACACATATGTATGCATGTATGTATGTATACATGTGTATACACACAGTCACCATATACACATATAAAAACCATACTACGCATACTTCTATGTATTAGTTCTTTCTCTGGAGGTGGGAAGCTGTAAGGCCAAGCATGAACAGCTCTTCTCCAAAGGACTAATGCTGTGAATAGTTCCAAGCTTCTGATCACATAATATAGTAGACTCTCTATTTATTCCGCAGTAAACTAAATAAAAACATTTACAAAAACCAAAGTACAGCATTCAGAATGGTATAACATAACAACTTATCACTAAAGTAGCCACATAATTTTAAACAAAAGATATTATTCAGGATACAAAATACAAAGGTCTCCCACCCCTAGGTTACAGTGTCTTAATCTCTTGGTAAGAAAGTCTTCTTTCTTCTTTATTGGAGACTAGCTTCCAATCACCATTAACTCAATCATCCTTAAGGGATGGTACAAAGGACAAAGTCCTCCCACCCCTAGATAACAGTAAATCATGATCTTTTCAAACAGCATTGAGTACCCAAGGAGGCATCCTTTCATCTTGGCTTGAGGTTGGTTCCCAAAATCCATGGTTCCTCTTCCATGGTCCCAGTTCTTGCCTGAATTTACCCAACTGTCACCTGAAATTACAGGCAGACAGCTCTCAGCTCTTTGTCTAGCTCCTCATCCAGTTTCTTGTCCAGTTCCTTGTCCAGCTCCTCATCCAGCTCTTTGTCCAGCTTCCCTTTCCATATTGAAACTCACAGTGATCAGTCTACCTCAAGTCCTTCACAGTTTCTCGGAAGACAAAGTTTAACAGTATCAAAACAACAATTATTGTCATGCTAACACCACATTAATTTTACTTTCTGATTTGAAATCAGCACAGACCCACAAACAAGGACTGAGAAATCAACACAAATCATCAGTATAGTCCCAGGACCTCTGAAAACATCAGTAAAACCCCACTCTAAGGTTTCTGTAAGCAAACAAGAAAATCCTCTTTCAAGGCTTCTGAAAAAGCAGTAATGTCCTAGGGATTCTGTAACAGCAGCAACATCCTCTATCAGCAGACAGATCTGACAACGTAACACAAACAACAGAGAGAAAGCTTCTGTCTGACAAAGTAACACAATTCAACAGACAGAATGTTTCTGTCTTACAAAGTAACAAACACAAATCAAGACATATAGAGCAGACAGAGAGCTGGCCATCACAAGTGTTCTTCTCAGTTCTGCTTAGTCCCACCTTGTGCTCCTCCTTTTATATAGTGGTTCTCCTTGCTGTCCACCATTCCTGTTGCATCAGCAACTTCCTCTCTCCTTTAAATCACAAGGGGCTCAAACAAGGTGCTAAATATTTAAGTAGCTAAAACAAGGTGCTAAGTGCTTCTTTGTTTGCCATTACAGAAGCTTCCTCCTTTGATCTGGATATCTATACTACTCAAAATAGCATAGTCATTCATGATTATTCTTCAAACATTGCATTTTCTAATGGCTTCTTGTATGTAATAGTTTCTGAATCAATACATGCATACATACATATATATGTATATGTGTGTACATATATGTATATCTAAATCTATAGATATATCCACCTACATATATATAGATATAAATACATATTTATATATCTATATCTATCCATCTATATCTATCTATCTATATGAATAAAATTTCTTGGATTGAATAGAAGGTGGTATGGAATATCTGAAGAGTTTGATTGCAAAGCTTTTATTTTTTAGATACAACCAGAGGCAGATAAGCATATGTAGACAGTATAGAATAATGGAAAGACTACTAGGGGAAAAATCAAGACCTGGGTAGCATTCACACTACTGAATAAGAACCTTTCTGTACGGCATTTTCTTCAACTAAAAAATGAAGTTGCAATAAATGATCCAGGCAGTGTGGTGAAGTGGAAAGAGAACTAAATGAACAGGAAGATGTAGTTTGTTTGAATCTAGTCTTGACTACTTACTCCCTGTGGCATCCTTGGAAGATCGCCTAAACTGTCTGGGCCTTGTTTCCTACAGCTATATAATGAAAAAGGGCAGCAGTGGATAGAGTGACAGACCTTGAGTTGGCACAGTCTAGGTTAAAATATAGCCCTAGATACTTACTAGCTGTGTGACTCTGGGCTAGTCACAAAACTCTGTTTTCCTCAGTTCTCTTATATGTAAAATGAGATCGAGAAGGAAATGACCAACCATTCTAGTATCTTTGTCAAGAAAACCCCAAACGGGGTCACAAAGATTTGAACACAACTGAAATGACTCAAGAACAACAGCAAGAACAACTTAAAATGAAAGGTTTGGATTAGATCATAAGTACTTTCAGTTCTAAATCTTAGCTCACCTGTGAATTTAGAAAGAGTTGTGAAGATGTCAGACAACTACTTGGGAAATATGATAAAATGAAGAAAGGATATTTCTATGAATCTTTTATATATAAAGGAAGAAGTGGTTCATTAGATTAAGTTTAGAGGCTGTGTCCCTTAGACAGGTGCTACAATGGGGTAAGAGGGTGGATTAGATAACCATTAAAGTCCCTTCCAATTCTTAAATTCTGTGATTCACTGTATATTTAAAAACAAATTTTCAATAATATGAACCAGAAGGGTCAAAAGAAGCAGAAAACCAATATGGTGTAGTTCTTGTATCCTCTCACTCTGGGCTCTCAGTTTAGTACTGAGAAACTCAAGTTTCTAGGTGTTTTGCAGAATCCTTTCCAAATCATAGCTCATGAACTCTCTCTGGAGAGAAGGGAGCAGAGCCAGGATAGTGGTGTAGAAGCAACAAGGTTCTGCAGCTCCCACATAGCCAACTCAAATACCCATAAAATATGACTTTAAACAAATTTTAGGGCTCCAAAACTCACAATAGTAAAACACATCTCCTGCTGAAGGCAGCTTGGCAGAAAGGGGCCATCACAGTATGCTGGGAGCCAAAACTAGCCCAGCCTGAAACTGTGGCATGGCCCCAGGGTGGCCAGGATGAGCTGCAGCTGGAGCCTTCAGGAGAGTGAATCAGCGGCAGCTGCAGCCGTTTCCAGAATTATCAAGCCATAAGAAACAAGGACTAAGTGAAAGGTCAGTGCAACTCAGCTAAATTTGGGGGAAAAAAGTGGTCCAGCCAAACTGCCTGCAGGGCAAAGAAGCAGCAGAAGCAGCGGCCCTACAGCTGCCTCCATGTGGCTACTTTAGAGCTCCTGGCCTGCAGACTGCAGGGGGGCCAAGGGATCGATCAGAGGCTAAGCGCTCTTGTGTTGAGCAGCCTGGATCAGGATCATGGTCTTGGATAGGGGTCCTGGGGTGCATTTTCCGTGAGCCAAAGCTGGTGGGTGCTGCAGCAGCCTCCCAATAACTCCGGCAGCTGCAAAACCCCCAGCGATTTGGGACAGAGCTTTCCCCTCTGGAAGCAGAGTTCCACAGAGCTAAAAATCAAGTAATTCACTGGCAACATGAGCAAGCAAAGGAAGCAAAGGAAGAACAGCAATTGAAGTCTAGAATGCTTTTTTTGGGGTCAAAAGGGATCAAAGCACGGAATGGTAGGAAGACAACACAGTCAGAACTCCCACACCAAAAGCTTCCAGGAAATGTGTAGACTGACTACAAACCATAGATGAGCTTAAGAAGGATTTTGAAAACCAAATAAGAGAAGTGGAGGAAAAATTGGGAAGAGAAATGAGAATGATGCAAGAAAATCATGAAAAGAGAGTCAACAATCTGACTAAAGAAAATAATACCTTAAAAAAACAGATTAACTCAAATGTCAAAAGAGGTCCAGAAAGCCAATGAGGAGGAGAATGCCTTAAAACACTGTATTTGCCAGATGGAAAAAAGAATCTTAAAAGCTTTCTGAAGAGAATAATTCCTTCAGAATTAGAGTGGAGCAAATTGAAGCAAATGACTTCATGAGAAACCAAGATACTATTAAAAAGATCCAAACAAATGAAAAAAATAGAAGGCAATGTGAAATATCTCCTTGAAAAAACCACTGACATGGAAAATAGATCCAGTAGAGACAATTTAAAAATTATTGGACTACCTGAAAGCCATGATAAAAAAAAAGAACTTAGAAAGCATCCTTCAAGAAATTCTGAAGGAAAATTGCCCTGATGCTTTAGAACTAGAGGGCAAAATAGAACTTGAAAGAATTCATCAATTACCTCTTGAAAAAGATCCCCAAAAGAAAACTCCTAGGAATGTTAAAAAGTTAGCCCAATGACATTCTCAATTCCTGGGAAATGCTGTATCATTAAATCTTCAGTTTGCACTCTCTTGAATACAAAATACATACAAAATGAGATGGTTTGATCCTAATAAGGATAACGTGTGATGTAATCATGCATGGGAACATATAGGCATCCAAATTTGAAGAGACATGTTTGCAACAAACATGTGTAAATAGGGCATATTCATAGAGGGATAACTCCTTTATCTGACACAGTAAAGTTGCTGATACTTTCAACAGATGTTTTTGAGCTGCTTTTTGCCAGACCTACTTCTGGAAAGGTGTTGTTGTCCTAATTTGATCTGCTTAGCCACTTGTGTTAGAATGGTAACTAGGAGTAGAAACCAGTGGAGTGTGCAAGCTGTCCAATTAGCCTTCTGCTGTAGGCTGATTTCAGAAGATGGCAGCAGTTTGAGTTAATACCACCACTGGTGCCACCACCAGCACCAACAGCAGAAGCAGGAGAAACAATAACAACCAGGGCCGTTGTGAACCAGTTCACTGTAGAACAGACCCAGGTAGTTTGAATTAGCTTGACCCCCAAGTGGATTGACCTGAAATCCAGCTGAGAGTCCTTTAGGCAAAGAGGTTTAAGAATAAGATGGAAGTGTGTCTTAGAAATTTTTGGGAAGTCTTCTTTGGCATGGATCACAAACCAGGCTGTTTGAATGGGATGGGAAATGTTGTTGTTGTTGTTTTTTCTGGTGCCCTAATACTCTAGGTGGGCAAAAAATGGGAAACAGGAAAGATGTAGGGGTAGGAGAGTCGATCATGGGAAGGGAGATCATTGAGAGAAGGGCAGTGCTGAAAGTAGCCAAGTAGCCAGTGCTCTTTCAAACTTGGCAGGATACCCCTAAAGAAGATCCCACAATTATTCTCACAACTGCCTGGTTGAGATCTTGAAGGGGCAAGGTAAGCCCCTCTGTAAGGAATAAGATTATACAAACCAAGGCCCTAACTCAATAAGACATTTCTATTACCTTGAGTTGTTTCGGAACTGAAAATCCTGGGAACATGACGGCTGCTCTTCTCCTGGGACCTTGGCTAGGACCTTGAGAAGATAAATGGTTAACTGCCCAACTCCTGGAACTAGCCATTCCAAGGAAACATTATTCTTGGGGGGGACCTTGGAAGGATTGGCCTCCATCCCTGGCCTCACACAAGATGATGCTTGCTAAAAAACACCTGGCAGTATGCCTTTTTGTTCTCAGCACTACTTAAACTGTAAGATTCAGACCCCAAGGGGGCAGAGCCAAGATGGCAGCATAGAAGCAGCAAAGCACTTCAGCTCCCACACAACCACCCTACAAACTCATAAAATGGGACTCTAAACAGATTTTTGAGCTCCAAAACTCTCTGAAATACAGAAAACACATCTGTTGCTGCAGGCAGCTCAGCAGGTGGGGCTCTTCACAGCAATCTGGGAGCCGTGGACAGCCTGGCCTGAAACCCTGGCCGGCCAGGCCCTAGAGCATCAAGTGGAGCCCAGTCTATAGGAGAGCAGATCAGCTGCACTGGAGGCACAGTTACAACATTTATAAGGCCAGAAGAAAAAAAGGCTAAGAGAAAGATCAGTGGATTTTGCTAAATTTGGGAGAGAAGATCAGTCCGGCCAAACTGCTCCCAGGGCAAGGAGCAGTGGGAGGCAGCTATGCAGCAGGAATGGCTGAGAGCAGCAGTGGCCTCCACTGGGCTGCTTCAGAGCCCCCGGCCTGCAGATAGCAGGAGGGCTGAGGCGATCAATCAGGGCCAAGCACTCTTGTGTTGAGTGGCCTGGATCTGGATTGTGGTCTTGAGTGGTGATCCTAGGGTGTGCTTTCAGTGAGCAAAAGCTGGGAGGGGCTACAGCACCCCACTAATAGCTCCAGCAGTTGTGAAGGCCCCAGGGATTTGGGACAGAGCTCTCCCCCTCCAGGAAGCAGAGTTCCACAGAGCTAAAAAAAAAACCAAGCAATTAATACACTGGCCAACATGAGAAAAAGGAAGCAAAATAAGAACAGCACTAAAACTCTAGAATCCTTTTTTTGTGGACAAAAATGATCAAAGCATGGAGTGGGAGGAAGACAACAGAGTCAGAACTCCCTCACCAAATGCTTCCAAGACACTGGAAGAATGCCTACTAGCTATACATCAACTGAAAAAGGACTTTGAAAACCAAATAAGAGAAGTGGAGGAAAAACTGGAAAGAGAAATGAGGATGATGTGAGAAAGTCATGAAAAGAGAGTCAACAACCTGACTGAAGAAAACAATACCTTAAAGAGCA
>CM053598.1:166321041-166336660 GCA_028646575.1 Pseudocheirus occidentalis | reverse complement strand
GTGAGGGTTATCTTTTTGGGTCAGGATGTATAAGGCTTACCTACACCCACCTCAACAGGCCTCAGGCATCCCCGGCTCCCGTCCACTCCGGGAGAAACAGCTGTACAGAGAAACTCAGGACACAGGACTTGCTTCTAGCTTTTATTGAGAGTTCATCCTCTATCTTAGTATGGCTGGACTGGACTGGCCTGGCTGGACTCGACTGGCCTGGCTCCACCGAACTGCCCCTGCCTCCAAGTAGCCTGTATTTAAGTCCTTTCTCCAGGGTCCCTTAGGGCCCCTTCCCTGGCCATGTCCTTGCCACAGTGAGCCAATGTGTCTCACCCCGAAGGCGGAGAGATTATCCCGCTTATTGTAAGCAGGTGCAGCCTTTGCAGTCTGCCTCCAGGTGATCGACCACGTGCACTCCTGTTAGCTGAGGATCGGTTCAACCCGTCCATCTCACGTGGAGTATCAACCACCCTCTTTAGGAGTCTCCTCCCCACGTGACGTATCAGAGACCTAACAGAAGAGTATATAGATCTGCTTGGTTTCACCTTTGCCTTAATCTTTGGAATTTGGAGAAGATGACTTCTGAGATTCTGCCTAACTCTGGGTTTATGGTCTTATATGTATATTCTGTCTTGGGTGCTATAGTTGTTGTTGAAACAACAAATGTGTACTCTGTCTTGTGTGCTTTAGGGCAAAGATAACTGGAAATCGTATTTATTGTCTATATAACTTCCATACATTTGCCAATGGGGACTTTCACATTTTGAAAGTTTAAATATTGTGTTTGAAATCTAGACAAATTATATCTATTGCATTACCCTCATCTATTAGTTTCATAATAATAGGTGATATATTTTTCATGAAACTGTACTGATTCTCTGACTTTTAGTTCTGTTTGAAATTTTTATTTACCTTTTCTTTAATAATAAGCTAGGTAGCACAGTAGATAGACTTGGAGTCAGGAAAACTCTGGTTCAAATCTTGCTTCAGACACTTCCTGCTTTTATGACCTTGGGAATGTCACTTCAGCTCAGTTTCTTCATCTGTAAAATGGGAATTAACAATAGCATGTATCATCTCACCTGTAACTCCAAGAATCTGTATCATGTGTAGCAGCCACAGCCCAGTAAAACTGTCTTGGCAGATGGGCTAAACCAGGTTGAGGGTAATTGACAGGCCTTAACTCATCTGTGAGTTAGAAGGGTGTCTACCCTAAGTATATGAAGATTCCACCTAATGGAATGGGCAGATGAGAACACTTGGTTCCTACTGTCATTAAGGTGGCTGCAGCAGGTGCTGTGTTTAGAGCTTGGTAGGCAATGAAGATATCAAAATCGTCTCCTACATCCTGGGTCATCATCTGTCTTCTTGTCTTGTATCTTACCACTGGACTTTGATGACTTTGGGAGAGAGAGAGGCTGACAGCTTTGGGTAATTCTGCTTCACTTAATTCCAATTGATGCATGAGCCATGAACTCACCCTGTAACATCACTGATCTTCAAAAATGAAAGATGAACAACGTTTCAAAGGTTGGTTGAAAAGGTTAAATGAGAGCGCATATATATATATAGCCCTTTACAAATCTTAAAGCCCTACATAAATGTTATATTTTATCTTTTTTTTACTGGATCTTTGATTTTATCTATATAGTAAATAGAGAGTATCTTCCACAAGTTCAAAATGGCACCTCTTCAATTTATAGTCTGTTTCCTGGAGGCCCTGAGAACTTAAATGACTGGCCAGTGTCACACAGACAGAGTGTTTTAGATATGGGATTTGAATCACTCTTCTTGACTCTGAGGCCAATACTATACTCATACCAAATTCCTAGTCAGACTATCAACAGTGAATCTCCTTTGAAGTACTTGAGTCTTCTTTGATTTTTGTAAGCAATGTTTTGAAGTTGTATTCTTGAAAAGTCCTGAGTTACTGAATCAACATCAATTTTATAGAAGCTTTAAATTGAATTTCTTTTCCTATCTCCTCATTTTAGTTTTGTTAGTAATATACAAAAGGACCAGTGACTACTCTAATCTTCCTGAGCCTAGTCTGGCATTCTATTCACTGTACCATATAGCTGCACCTTTATATTGACATCAATATTCTTGGTTTTTTTTTTTGTTTTTTGTTTTTTTTTTCAATGAAGCATTTATTATCAAGCACTTTTTCTTTTTTTTTTTTTGCTTTTTTTTTGGAGGGCAGTTGGGGTTAAGTGACTTGCCCAAGGTCACACGGCTAGTTTTTGTGTTAAGTGTCTGAGGCCGGATTTGAACTCAGGTACTCCTGACTCCAGGGCCGGTGCTCTACTCACTGCACCACCTAGCCGCCCGACATCAATATTCTTAAAGGATGTTGTTCTATACTCTTCTTTCTTTGTTTTATCTTATTTGCCTTTACCTATTTTTTGCAAATAACGTAGGCAGCATAGTAAATAATATTTCTAGGAATATTGGGTAAAATTCTTTTATAAGTCCATATGAGCCTGAGATTTTATTTCTTTGATGATTCATTTGTGGATTATTTTATTAGTATTTCTTTCATTAAAAACCATTCTCTTTAGCAGAGAAAATAGTATCAAAGAAGAGTATATCAGTGTTTCCCTTTTGTCCGTCATCGCTTATTCCATCTACCCCATTCTTAACCCTTCTTTGATCCTTCTGTTTTCTTGAATAAAGTTGATAAATTTAAAAAAAATCTTTAAAATTCTTTTGTAACATCAGACCATTGAAAGTTTTAGTACTATTTACATTTTTCTTACAGAACCTTAACCTGATTCTATATTCACACACCATTATCTGCCCTTGATCTCATATTCTGCACTTGTCTTAAAATCTTGATTGTTTGTTGAAATTTCTATGATTCCACATTGGCATCTTTAGACAATCTGCTTTTTTCTTATTAAAATTATTGTTGTCCTCAAATTTTTATGTTTAAGTGATTCCCCCTAATCTGGATGATCCTATAAAATTTTAGACCATGGAATCCTGCATTTTCCCCCTTTTCTTCAGGTTTGTTTATTTTTTTACTGTCTGTCTCTATCTCCTTTCTCTCTGTCTCCCTCGCTGTCTGTTCTCTCTCTCTCTCTCTCTCTCTCTCTCTCTCTCTCTCTCTCTCTCTCTCTCTCTCTCTCTCTCATTTTCTTCTTCTCCTCTGCCCCCTCTCTCAATGGGTCTCCCCTATCTCCCTTATCTTGCCCAGACTGGAAGTGTAGCAGCCTCTCCTAAGTCCATTTATACTGCTGACTGGCACAGAAATTTTAACCTAGACTTTAAGCAGATACATGTCACAATATGTTTAGCTTTCCTCTCCTCTGTTCGAAAGTCCCATCGTCATTTTTCCTCATGATTCCCATCATTTCTACTCAAGCAATCAGTTTTTCATTTGGTTCAAAATTAAATCTAAATTAGAAGTTCTCATCATTTACTCTATCATCTTTTGAAGCATGAAATTATCATGAAGACAAGTTAAGAAATTATTAGGTGTCCTGATTTGAATGGAGAGAACTCAATGATATCTATAAAGTGAAATTTGCCTCTATGAATTAAGATCTTTAATTCACTTTTTTGTTACCATATATTGTACTTGTATATCAGTACCTTGGGTTATGTTTTTTTTTTATTGCTAGCCTGCATAGTAACTTCATCATAAATGTAGGAGGAGCCATTCCATGGATCATATGTGGGGATGGGTCTGTATTCTGGTCTCTTGCTAAAGGGCATGCAATACTCATTAACTCTTACCTTGTTTTGAAGTGTTGTTAATGCTGGAGGTTGTATGGGAAAGGTCTCCTGACTGAGTTAGGAGAAGCTATCCTGTCAATAAGGAATAAAAGTCATCAAAAACCTCTGCTTCCCTATTTTGATAGGACAGAAAGTATTGAGAGCATATCCAAATTTTACTTTAACAAGCAAATAAGTAACAAGTAGGTATTAGTGGGGGGGGTGGTGAGGGGGGTAGAGAGGAGCAGAGGGATATCTCTTTCTTCCTCACATGGTATCCATGGAAATTCATGGCAAGCATGTGGCTATAGGCAAGCCAAAAAATGTTACTCAAGCCCTAGTTGCCTCTTTTTTGTCTTTCTTTATCTTAATACTTTGCTAAATATTATGGTCAAATTATAGAGCTCCCAGGTCAAGGGGAAAATGCAGTAAGCAACCAGAAAGCAATAATTTAGATATCATGGAGCCACAATCAGGAAATCATAAGATTTAGCAGCTTCTACATTAAAAGATTGGAGGGCTTAGAATATGATAGTCTGAAGGCAAAGAACCTTGGATCATAACCAAGAATCACTTATCCAGCAAAACTGAGTATAATCCTTGGGGGGGGGGGGCAGATGGGGAGGGGAATTGATATTCAATAAAACAGAGGATTTTGAAGCATTTTTGATGAAAAGACAAGAGATGAATAGAAATTTTGACTTTCAAACACAAGACTCAAGAGAAACATAAAAAGGTAAACAGGAAAGAAAAATCATAAGGGATTCAATAAGGTCAAATTCTTTACATTCCTATATTGGAATATGATACTCATAACTCCTAAGAATTTTATCATTATAAGGGCATTTATAAGAAATATACATAGAAAGAGGACATGGGTGTGTGTTGAGTAGGATGGGATGTTATCCAAAAGAAAAATAAAATAAAATTAAGAAGCAAGAAAGAGGGATGCAGGGGCGGCTAGGTGGTGCAGTAAATAGAGCACTGGCCCTGGAGTCAGGAGGACCTGAGTTCAAATCTGGCTTCAGACACTTAACACAAAAACTTCCTGTGTGACCTTGGGCAAGTCACTTAATCCCAACTGCCCTCCAAAAAGCAAAAAGGAAAAAAAATTTTAAAAAGGAAGAGGGATGCACTGGGAGAAGGGGAAAGGGAGAGGTAGAATGGGGTATATTATCTCATGTAAAAGAAGCATAAGGAAGGTTCAACAGCAGAGGGGAAGACCAGGGGATGGGGGGAGGGAAGGTTGGTACTTAAACTTTACTGTCATCAGGATTAGCTCAAAGAAGGAAAAACATGCACTACATATGCTCTCATCTGGGTATAGCAATCTATCTTACACTACAAGGAAGTAGGAAGGTAGGGAGATAGAGAAGTGGGGGACTGAAAAAAAGCGAGTGGCTTGAGGGGAAGTAGCAATCAGAAGCAAGACATTTTTGTTGAGGGACAGGGTGAAAGGAGAGGAAGATAAGGATAAATAGTGGGAAAATAGGATGAAAGGGAAAACACAACTAATAATCATAACTGGAAATGTGAATGAGATTAACTCATCTGTCAAAAAGAAATGGACAGCTGAATGTATTACATGGTTTAGACACAGAGGGTAATGCCATAAGAAAATTAGAAGAGCATGTAGTAGTTTACCTGTCAGACCTATGGAGAAGGGAAGAGTTTACAACTAACCAAAAGATAGAGCATTACAGGATATAAAATTGATCATTTTGATTACAATAAATTAAAAAGGCTTTGAACAAGCAAAACCAATGCAATCATTATTAGAATGAAAGGAGATAATGGGATGGGTGGTAGAGAGGGAAATTATAGGAAGTTTCTCTGATAAAGGCCTCATTATTCTAAAAGTCATTTACCAGTTGATAAATGGTCACAGGATTAGAACAGGAAGTTTATACATACATACATACATATATATGTGTATATATATATATATATGTGTGTGTGTGTGTGTGTGTATATCCATGTGAAAATTATCTAAATCACTACTAATTAGGAAAGTGCACATTAAAACAACTCTGAAGTAACTCCTCACACACGTCAGATTGTATAACATAACAGAAAAGGAAAACGACAAATACTGGGAGGGATATGGGAAAATTGAGGCACTAAGGCAGTATTAGTGGAGTTGTAAATTAATTCAAACATTCTGGAGAACAATTTGGAACTATGCTTAAAGGACTATAAAACTGTACATACTCTTTTAGCCAGCAATACCACTACTAGGTCTGTATCCCAAAGACTTAAAAAAAGAAAAAGAACTTATATGTACAAAAAAAGGAAATTATTGTTTTGTGTTCTAAGATTTTTTGTGTGTGTTTGAAGAAATAATTAGTTGAAATCCACTACTTTGTACAATGGGTACCCTTCTAAAAGTGACCCTATTAATCTTTTTTTGTTTTGTTTTTTTCAGGTTTCAATGGACTTTATTGGAGCATGGCAAGGAGATGCCCGGGCCGGGGCCTCCCGGGCAGAAATCACCAGGTCATGATCGTGGGGGGCGGAATGCAGGATGAAGAATGTGGGAGCGCGTGGTCCCCAGGTCAGGGGGCGGGAGGCCGGGCCTTCACTCCTTCTTCTTGCAGCTGTCCAGGTGGGACAGGATCCAGCCGGCGGGCACCAGCAGGCACAGGAAGTTGGCCGTCATGGGGAAGGCCTTGTCCAGCAGGCTCAGCTCCTCCCGGGCCGGCCGCGCGTGCAGGGCCGCGCGGGGCACGCGCAGGAGACGGCGGGCGGGGAGCGTCAGGCCGCTCAGCAGGCGCAGGGCCAGCGCAGACATGGCGGCGTCGGGGCTCGGGCTGGGACGGGAACGAGGCCGGGACGCGGCGCAGAGGAGCGGGGCCAAGGTCGCGCAGGAGGAACCGCTGCCGACCTTGTTAATCTTTTTGGAGGATTGTCATGTCTGGACACGAGACACTACTGAGCTTTAAGATATTTTTACTGGAATTCCAGGGTCGGGACAATAAACCAAAAAACCCAAGAAATTCTGAAATCTTTCCTTTAAGGATCAGATTCTTCTGAGAATGGATCTGAGTCTAGTTAAACCCATCGCTAGAACCTCTCTTTTAGAGCAAAGTGTGTTTTCATGTAGGGAGAGATAAGAACTGGACGTCTGATTACATTGATAAAGGAAATTCTCTGGTAAGAAAAGTCTCTCTGTCAATGCAGAGATACACTTTCTCTGTAATATAAAGCATTAGAAAGTAGTTTGGATGGGGCAGCTGGGTGGTACAGTGAACAGAGCAACAGTGCTGTAGTCAGGAGGACCTGAGTTCAAATATGACCTCAGACATTTAACATGTACTAACCATGTGACCTTGGGCAAGTCATTTAACCTCAATTGCCTTACCTTCCCCCTCCAAAATCAAAAAGAGAAAGAAAGAAAGAAAGAAAGAAAGAAAGAAAGAAAGAAAGAAAGAAAGAAAGAAAGAAAGAAAGAAAGAAAGAAAGAAAGAAAAAGAAAAGAAAGCTTGGAGATATCAAACATGCAGGCTACATGCAGCCGACAACATCCCAAGTGTGGGGGAAGTCAAATTAGAATGTCATTGGGAAACATTTAGCAAGATTTTAAAAAATGAAATAAAAAATTTAGAAAGATTAATGTATGTTTTTTAAAGTGAATATGCAGTTTACAAGGTCCCTCATACACAGTTCAGTGGGCCCCATATCTATTTGAGTTTTTCACTACTGAACTGGGACACTGAGAGGTTAAGTGTCTTACCCAGGGTCCATAGAGTCAGTATGTATTACTGGTGGCAGTTGAGCTCGGGCCTTCCTGCCTATGAACCAAACTCTCTCTTATCTACTACACCACCCCACCTATAATTTGCATCTGGATATACTATGAAAATAAAATTTATGTTTTTCTTTCTGTTATACCCAATCACCCTTACAAGTTTCTAAACAGTGAGATCACATTAAAATATTAATCTCTAGGCAGACTAGAAAAGTTGAGGTATGGGATGGGGTAGAGGAGTTGAATGGTGCTATGCTTTTTAATATCAATGGAGTCCTTTGAATTTTCTAAGAGCTTTGATCATTTCTGATTCATCATGGGAATTTCAAATATGGAGGTTTACTGTAAAGGATTTTCTCTCGGATTGGCTTTACGACAGACCAATTCATCTTAGGCACAGAAATCTGTTTTAATATCATTAACTACTAAACTGGTGAAGTAGAATATATATTGACCTACATTTTTTCCAATTAAAAATTCTTTGGCTTTCCAGTAACAAGGGTTCAAACCTAAAATCTACAGAAGTATTTAAATCTACCTCACAAGTCCTTGTTGGCTGTTATTCATCAATACTTCTTTCCTAGGACCTTTCTGCCGATGCACAGAATGAATATAAAAGTGGCAAACAACCTGCAGTTATAAGTTGGGCATTAATGAACCAATAAAACACAATTTGAAATAATGCAATAATAACCTTATAATCTAAACATTACACGGTTCCTAAATGTAATTAAAGTAATATATTGTTCAATTATGGAAAGTAGTTCATATTTGAAGAGGAAGAATTATGAGAAAAAATAGTCAAATATCACTTTCTTCTATTTTAGTTTTATAAACAATTTCATAGCTTAGAATTAGTAATTATAAATTTAGGTCATATCTTTTTGTTCTATTTGTATCTTGTTTTCAAATTCTCTCTCTTTTCACTCTTTGTGTCAGTCTTTGCCTCTGTCTCTCTGTGTCTGTATGTCTCTCTCTGTCTCTCTTTGTTTCTGCCTCTTTCTCTGTCTCTCTCTCTGTATATATCTCTGTCTTTCTTTCTCTGCCTCTTTCTCTATCTCTCTCTCTCTCTGTCTCTATGTCTATATCTCTGTCTCTGTCTCTACCTCTTTCTGTCTCTATGCCTCTGTCTCTGTTTCTGACATGCATGCATACACACACACACACACACACACACACTTTCTCTAGGAGCATCACCCAGGCAACTTGTCTGGTCTGCTTTCAAGATTGTTTTTCCTATTAAATAAAGATATATTTGGAGCTAACTATACTCCTAATTTAGCATTTTTAATAATAATAGAAAATCTTGAAATAATCCTACACATTAATGCAGAGTTATTGTAGAAGTAATAGTAGCCAAAGAAAAAGAATCTCTTTACTTGGCCTTCTATTTCCAAGTATTTTTCCTACAAGAGAGGCAGTATATTATAATAAAAACAGAGCTAAAAGAAGTAACAAGACCTAAATGCTATTCCAATTCTGCCACAAATTTACTGTAAACTCTTGAGCAATTGCTTAACCTCTCTAGATCTGTTTCTTAACTTTGAAAAAATATATCATTAGACTATATTACCTTTTAAAAATATGATTTTCCTTTGTTTCTTACAGCATAGTCATATGTCATGCTCATGTATACCCCACCCTCACCTCACCTTGTAACAAGTACTTTTTTAAATCCCAGTATCTCATGGGGTCTATGAAACAAATATTTCACATCCATCATATTATACCATCTATAAAAATAGCTCTTAAGGTTTTAGTGTCATGGTCCCCTTTGGCAGTCAGATGAAACTATAGATCCTTTCTCAGAATGTTTATTGCTTATGCTGTGTTTGTTATCTCATTTCTCACCTAGCTGCACTACCTTGGGACTTTGCTGACTGACTTCTCAACCATGCCCCAGGAAGCTAATTTTTGTGACCCCCTCATCATCCTGTGATAACTTAGCATCCTTGTCACTCCATGTTATCACTACCCTCTGCCTTTCTGATTGGAGCATGGGACCACTAACTCTAAACCTCTATTGGAGGAGAAAGCTCAGTTTAAACATCTCCTCCTCACTCACCTGCCTCTTTGTCTTGGGAATTCTCTGACTGACTTTTCTACCTTCTCCCTTATCAGGTATCACTCCCTTACCTAGGTTTTCTGCTTCTTTTTTGTGTGCCATCTTCTCCCATTAGATTATAAACTCCTTGAGAGCAGAAAGTCTTCCTTTTTTTTCTTTTCATCACTTAGGCCAGTAACTAGAACATACTAGCTGCTTAATAAATGTTTATTGTTGACTGTTATTGATTACATTCATAATTAAAGAAATGCTAAATTTCAGTTAGATATTAGTGAAAATAAAAATGAATATTTTTCCCACCCAGGTTTATGAGCCCCTTCAAATCTATTCATATGCTGTAGGGGTCTGTGGCTACCATGTTAAAACCCTCTGAACTATAAGGTATCTTCGAGATCTATGCTTCTATTATGACATATAGACCAGTGGCTTTGGAGTAAGAGCAATTCCATTCAAATTCTGCTTCTGTCATTTACTATTTGTATGTCATTTGGACAAATCACTGAACCTCTCAGGGACTCAGTTTCCCCATATATAAATGAAGGAGTTGAATAAGATGACACTGAAGGTCATTTTCAATTTTAAATCTATGACTCAATAAGTCCAAAGTGTCAATTGATTGTTAAATAATGGTAGGGATAAATCTAGCCACCAAGGAGGCTAAGATGTTACAAGATGATGAGGCAATTACAAAAATTAGCTTCCTGGGGAATGGTTGAGAAGTCAGTCAGAGAAGTCCCAAGGTAGTCCATCTAGGTGAGAAATGAAGTAACAAACACAACATAAGCAATAAACATTCTGAGAAAGGGTCCAGATATTTCATCCGACTGCCAAGAGGGGTCATGACACTAAAACATTAAGAACTATTTTTATAGATGGAATAATATAATGGATGTGAATATTTTTTTCATAGGCCCCATGAAATACTGAGTTACAAGGTTAAGTGGGGATTGGGTATATATGAATGTAACATATTACTATGCTGGAAGTGACAAAGGGAAATCGTATTTTTTTTAAAAAAGATAATATGGTCTAATGCCTTGTTTTTTCAAATGTAACTTACTTCTCTATAAGTGTTCAGTGGTTTAAGAAAAGCACTCTATCATAATCACTTGCTTGAAAATACAGGTCAGCTGAGAGGAAAAGAGATGGAATTATTTGAAGCAAAGCAAAAAGAAGTGATAATAGTTGGTCTTTCATCTCTGTTGTGTCATCAAAGGTTCTATCAACAAGTGGTTATTTAATTATCATCTTTACAAAGAGGATTCACAGAACTATATGTCTAGCTTTAGCTTGCCTTTTGAGTTTCCATCTTGCTTTACTAGTTGCTTATTGGACATTTTGAAGTTAACATCCTACAGGCATGGGATGTGCTGGGGCCACCTTGTAGGTGAGAGTCAATTATTGAATTTTCAGCTTGAGTGTTAAAACCTCAGAAATTGGCAAACACTATAAATCAGGATTTAATTTATTGTTTGTTCGTTTGTTTTGGTTATATATACTTTAAAAAGTGGTGGAGAAAATATTGAGAAGGCAGATTAAATTTTAAAGTGTGCTATGCATATATTTCCCACCCTAGACTCTGACAAAGCTGGCAATTAAACGTTGACCAGCACACACCTCCATACAGGATCAACACAACATATCCACCACACAGTTCAGTACCTTTTATCCCCAAAACACTCTTCTCTCTTCCAAATTTTGTTTCTATCAAGAGTTCCTCCATTCTTCCAGTCATCCAGCTTTACAACCTTGAAGGTATCATTAACATTTCTCTCACTGCACATAAACACTTTGTTGCAATGTTCCGTGGATTTTAACTTCACAACATCTCTCATACCCATTTCTTTCTCTAAACTAACACAACCATTGCTTTGCTTCAAACCTTCATCATGTTTAACATACACCATTGCTACAGCTTTCTAATTGTTCTCCTTTCTTCCAGTTTTTTTTTCTTCTCCAATATGTCATTCACACAGCTGCCAAAGCGATTTTGCTAAAGCACGGTTCTAACCTTATTCCCCTCATCTATAAAGGCTACTGGTTCTATTTAGCCTGTAGGATAGAGCACACATTCCTCTCTTTGACACAGTCCTTTACAGTCTCATGCCTTGAATGTAGTCCTCTTAGTATCCTTCAAAGGTCAGTCCTAGTGCCACATTCTACATGAGATCTTTCTTGATACCCTAGTTAGTGTCTCACTTCCTTCAATTTTCTTATATTCATTTGCTATCTACTTTGAACATGTATGTTGTTTCACTGAATAAAATGTAAGTTCCATGAGGGAATGGACTTTTTTTTCTTTACATCCCCAAGGTCTAACTCACCATTTGGAACATGCTGTTAAGTCATATCCAACTTTTCATGACCCAATTTAGGACTTTCCTGGCAAAGATATTGGAGTGTTTTGCTCATTTTACACATGAGGAAACCGGGGCAAACAAGGTTAAGTAACCTCAGACACTTAAGGTGTGTCTTATGGTTAAGTAACTTGCCCAGGGTCACATAGCTAGTAAGTGTCTGAGGCCATATTTGAATTCAGGTTTTCCAGACTCCAGGTCCAGCCCTCTATCCACTGTGCCACCTAGCTAAGGCACAGTAGGTGCTTACTAAATATTTTTGATTGATTATATTCACTTTAATATTCTATGCACCATAGAATAAAAGGGCAGGGACATTGGAAAAGCATACACATGGCCCTAAGATATCTAAAACAAGCATTAAAATGAGCTTTAAATTTTAATCTAAGGAAGAAAATATCATAGGGGTAATAACAATTTAATGGGATATGACTTTCTTGTATATATATATACATATATACATATAAACATGAACCTGAGTTAAAATTTAAAATCTAACCTTAAGTACTTAGTAACTATGCAACCCTGAGCAAGTCAACCTATATCTTCCTCAGTTTCCTCAAATGTAAATTGAGGATAATAGTACCTCCCTCACCAAGTTGTTATGGAAATAAAATGAGAGATTTGTGAAGCACTTTTAAACCTTAAATCACTATAAAATGCTAAATATTATTATACACACATATATATGTGTGTGCATATATATATATACACATACACATATGTATATATATATGTACAATAGTAATAGTTCTACAAGGAGAGAAGATGCTTCCTTTCCACATGTAACTCAGAGAATTTCAAATGACGCATACCAGTACTGGGACAAAGCAAACACTGAGTGCAAATTGTGCAAGATAGGAACTAAGAACAAAATAGATATATTCCAAGAGAATATATATATATATACATATATATATACACACACACACATATGAATGTAATATATGCACATGTGTATATATGTATATTTATATATTTGAGTATAAACACTGAATCAATATGGACCCTCACCAAACTCAGAGTGCACAATCCAGCACGATTTGTCCCTGGATTATCAACCAATAGATAATGAAATCCTATGACATCTCACTGATTTAAACCCTTTTGATGACTCAGAGTATAGTTTGCTATCTCTGAAATGGAATCTCATTCTGTACCAGTTAAATGTCAAATAACTGTTTTTCATTATTAATACTGATGATATTTTATTCATAGTACTTTCTAAAGAGATCAGAGTTTTCAGTTATTCCATCCTTATCACATCTTCATGAGAGAAGAAGAGGTGAGAAATTATTATTCCTTCCAATGTACAAAAAAAAGAGGAAATTGAGGAGCTTTGCATTATTAAGTGACTTAATCAAGATTATTGGGTAAATCACTATCATATCCAGGAGATAAAAACTCCACAGAGAGAATTCCTGACTGATGTTCTAAATGTAAAACTATTTTGTTTTGTAGTGAACAGACCAAGTCCTAGTAGAGTTGAAGAACTCAAAAGACTCATTTGTTCCAAAACCTCTTCAACCATGCATCTATCCTATTTCTTGAAATTCCCTCTTTAATCACTATTTGGATTAGAACATGGAATTCTTCCATCTGGAGCAAAAACAATTGCACAGAAGAAAAGATGGGTTACCCAAAGAGGCTGTGACCGGGCCATAGATGTGTCACTGGCTTAGAGTTTCCAGAACTGATCTCTGACTCCTGCTCTATCTCAGCATGGACTTGGTCCTGGTGCTGGGAGGAAGAAGAAGTAGGAGATGGTGATGGTGGAGGTGGTGGTGTAGGATGAAGATGGTGCCAGAGCTGGGAACTCTATAACCATAGATGCTTCCTCAAGGCTCCTTACTGTGTGGTAAACTTTACCATCTGCTGTTTATGATATGTTTGCAATAAAGATCATCTTCTGAACCACCTTAAAATCAAAGATGTATGGTGTGTTACTTGTGGAAAAGTTCAGAAGGCTCAACAGATTTGTGAAGAATGTAGCACTATGTTTGGAAAATATATTGCTATATATGTCACCTTTTTGACAAAGACAAGAAGCAGTACCATTGTGATAAGTGTGGAATTTGTAGAATTAATCAGAAGGAAGAATTTTTCACTGTTTGAAATGTAACCTATGCCTATCCTTGAGTCTCCAATGGCATCACAAGTGCATCAAAAATGTCTCCAGGCAAAATTGGCCTGTACGTTTAGGGGGCATTCATACATCCCATGTTGCCAATGTCTTGCCATTTGGGGATCTTCTCCAAAGAACATGTTGTGAAGAAATGTTAAAAGAAGGAGACAGGTGTCCATTATGTATGCACTCTACACATGACTCACTATTGGTTACAGTTGGTTGATGAAGTAACACAAACTCCAGTGCCAACAGAATATCAGAATATGACTGGAAATTTTCTGCATTGATTGCAGTGCCTGCTTTACAGTCCAGTTCCACATACTAGGAATGAAGTATAAGAGCTATGAGTCCAAGACGCCCAAGATGGAGGGTGTGGAATTCCTCTAGAACAGCAGCGACTAGTTTCTCTAGACTGGGCTGTCTCCAAAGACTCACCATTGTTTCTGAAATAAGAGACATTCCTTAGTATCCTGTTGCTATGCTGTCACAAACATTAATGTGAAGTGTGTGGTCATGTCACAACATGACCTCCTACTATGGTGACTCAGTGATCAGGCTCTCAACAGAATTATCTCATTTATATTATTGTGCAAAAACTGGAGCTCTCCCATCGAGTAGAAATTAATTTAATGTTACTTAAGACCCAGATGACATTCTGCTTTAAAACTGATGTTCATTAAAATGTATAATTTCATTACATTTCTTCTTAAGCAAAGCATCTAGAATTGATAAATGATTCTTAATAGAACTTTACTTAACATTAAAACTTTCTCTTAAGGGCTGTTTTGTAAAACTAAGGTTTATCTTATTGTCTAACTAAACTTTAGAATTTTATAAAGAAAATAAATAAAGGAAGATAGGAAGTATGGTGACAGCCTGGTTGTGACAGCCCGATGATAGTAAAGAAGCTGGATCATATTGTGCAGAAAGTGTTGAAAAAGTATGACAAGGCAAAAGTTTACATACATCAGTCTCCAGACATCTAAAATGAAGAAGGACCTTCATCTAATTTCAGAAGACTGGGTCAAAACACAAAACACCCCATGCTAATTACAGCTCTGCTTTTGGACAAGGAATTAAACACTTTTATTAAAATGAAAGTATTTTATCTAATACATCAAAGAGATCTGTTGTCAGCAAGAGATCAATTACTTTATATATTACTAGTTTAGAGCTAGACTTTTGTAAGGACAAGGTAACTTTTTTTTAGTCTTTTTTTTAAAATTTGTTTTCTTGTTTACATTATTCATTTTCATTACATTTTTGAATTACAAATTTTCTCCCTGTCTTGCCCCTGCCCCAACCCTAAAACAGCAATCCCACTGTAAAGCCCCATCCCCTGCTCTGCTCTCTTATTTTCTGGTAGGGCAGGGAGGGTCTCCCTATCCCAGGCCCTGTATATCTTAATTCCTAGTTGCAGGTATTGCAGAACTTTAAATTCTAGATTCTTTCAATTCCTCCCTTGTCCCCCACCCCCACTGGAAGGACAATCAATTCAATACAGGCTGTGGATGTGAGATTATACAGGACATCTTCATAGTGGACATATTGTGACAGTGATCATTTGTCTCTTCTTCCTATCCCTCCTCCCCTTGTTCTCTTCTCTACCC
>CM053598.1:166298352-166320541 GCA_028646575.1 Pseudocheirus occidentalis | reverse complement strand
AGGGTTTTTTTTAGCTCTGTGAAACTCTGCTTCCAAGGGGGGAAGCTCTGTTCCAAATCACTGCGGTTTTCCCAACTGCCGGCGCTATTAGGGGGGTGTTGCAAGTGCCCCCAGCTTTGGCTTGCTGAAAGTGCGCCCCAGGACCACCACCCAAGACTACAATCTGGATCCAGGCCACTCAACACAAGAGCACTTGGCCCTGATCAACTGATTCAGCCCCCCTGCTGAGTCCGCAGGCCAGGGGCTCTGAAGCAGTCTGGTGGGGGCTGCTGGTGGATCCAGCAGTTCCCTTCCCCCACTGCTTCTTTGCCCTGGGGGCAGAATGGCCGAACTGCTTTACCCCCCAAATTAATTTTCAAAGTTTCACTTTCATTAACCGTATCTGAAGATTTAAAGATCCCCTTAGGCTGGTGCTTTAGATTTTCTTTGAAGTAGACTCATGCTGTGGTTTGGGAGGCTCTCTGCTCCTCGTGGCCACCCTGAGGTCTTGCCTGGCCGCAGCTGTGGCTTTGGGCTGGCTGGGTCTCTGCTCCGCTTAGGTGCGAGCTGCCCCTCTCCCGTCCTGCTCCTCACGCCTGAGCAGATGTGGGGGTGCTGGAGACTGTAGAACCTCTGCAGGCTGGCCGGGTCTCAGCTTCTGGCTGTTTCAGCCTTCACTCCAGCAGCCACACTGAGTCCCTGCTGCCGAGCTGCCTTCAGTGAGAGCTGTGTTCTCTGTATTTTTGTGAGTCTGAGAGTCCTAGACTTTCTTAGACTTGGTCTGGGCTCATATTTTATGGGTGTTTAGGGTGGTGGTGTGGGAGCTGCGGGACCTTGCTGCTTCTACGCTGCCATCTTGGCTCTGCCCCCTTAAGGTTCTGATTAAACAGTATAGTGAACACTCTATTCCATAACAAATCAAAGCAAAACATTCACAGAAAATCAAGGTACAGCATTCACAATGTTACAACTCATCACAGAAAATCACAATATAGTATTCACAACAGCTTATCATTAAAATGGCCACAGTTTCCACCATAGTGGCCACAAATTTTTGTACAAAGAATAATCATCTGGTATCCCTAAGGACGTTTATCTCCCTACTCAGTCATTCAGTCATCTCAGAGTACAATAGTCAAAGTCTTCCACTCATAAGGCAATTAAGTTAACTCAGTCACTTATTCAACAATCAATTAGTAAGTATCATTAATCACTAAGTACAATCATTAGAAAATACACAGACCCTCCACCCCTAGGTCATTAGTACATTTATAATTCCTTAGTCAGTATATAGTATCCAAGTAAAGTCTTCTTTCAGCTTGGATTCCCTGGATCCCCTTCCATGGTCCCATCAAACAGTCACCTGGATTCAGAGGCAGACAGCTCCCAGGTCCTTGTCCAGCTCTCCAATAAGTCCTGCTCCACATTGAAGTTCACTGGGTCCAGTCCATTTCAAATCCTTCAGGATTTCTGTTCCTGGGAATTCAAGGCTCAATCAAGCCCCAAACAAAGTCTTAAATCCCTCACAGTCATGCTTCCTCAGTCTTCTGCAGCTCATTAAAATAATCAGAATCACCTTATCCAACCTGGTAGGGAGGGGTTCCTGGACTCTGGACTCTTGGGCTACTATTCAGCCTCCTCTGGCTTGCTCCAAGATCTAACTCAATTCTTAACTCTCAGTTCTCTTCTGTAGCTGCTCTGCCACTAGATGCTGGTCCCAAGAAATTCTGACCCTTCCTCTCTGGGGCTTTTCCTTGTATACATACACCATTAGCTTCCTGTTTTAGCCAATCCCTTCGTTTTACATCAATAACAGGAGACAGGAATTCATACCTTCTGTTTCTCCAACAATGGCTTGATCAATTACTTAATGCTAAGGACCTGATACCTTTGCTTAACTTGAAACAAAATACTAAGTACCTGCTTACTTGACAATACAAAAAGGGGTCTTCAAATTCAAATTAATTACCATTATAAATATTCATAGTTAAGGAGTATGATATGGATGATTCCAGCTAAGGGAACTGGGAAGTAATTGACAGATAGGAATGCAACTGGTTGTAATAAAAAGAATCTTGGATCTGAATTGAGAAAAAATGCTTTGGAATGTTGTTTGTCCCACGTCCTTTGTGACCTTGGGTAAGACACTTTGCTTTCCTAGGTTTTAGTTCCCTCATTTGTAAAAGGACACTTACTTATTTTGAAGAGGAAATTACTCATAATGGCCCCCTATTGTTTGAATATTGATATGAAATAAAATTAAGTACTCATAGATTATATAATAGTTTAAAAGGAGATTTACTTAGGTATTGCAAGAGAAAGATTCTTATGATGAAATTCTGAGTTGATTCAGGTAAGTAAACTCCCTTGCTTGAGTTGTGCATTATACTCTACTAAGCATCAAAGAGCCCCTGAAATTTTTTGTGGCTCTTTTGTACTCTGACTACTAGGAAATTATGTCAACAGGATGAGCCTTAGATCTCTGAGTGAATAGCTCAAAGTTACAGTAGTTACAAAATCTTTTAAGAAAAAAGCACAGCTTAACTTGGGGAGGGGAAGGTTGGGACAGGTGTCCCTCTTAATAAAAGATAAATAATATATAATATTTATATATAATGCTAAATAACATATGATGTCTCTTTCATCTCTAAATACTGACATTTTGACAAATAATACTAAAAGGTATCTTTTCAAAATACTAAGAGAATCAATAAGCTTTTAGCCTAACTGATCCAAGAGTGAAGAAAATTAAATTATTAAACAAAAAATGAACAACACAAATACAGAACAGAGAAGAAATGTAAAAAATTATGAAACCTACCATATGCATTATGGATTGTATGATAGCATGATTAAAAATGTAAAATTAATCATTACACACAAAAATTAAAAAAACCGTTGACATTAATGAATATAGGTTAGAAATTTTAAACAACTCAACTTCAGAAATGAAAATTAAATTCAACATAAGGATTAAGGAAAAATTTTTGTTCCAGATAAATTTGTGGGTACATTTTATCAAGTATTGAAGAAGTTATTAATGCCTATGCTACACAAATTATTCTTAAAATTGAGAAAGGAAATATTCTACCAAACTTTTTAAATTTAAGTAGTATTTCTGCACAATTACATATAAAAAAATTAGCATTCATTTTACAAGATTTTGAGTTCCAAGTTTTCTCCCTCCAACCCCACCCCTCTTCTGAAAACGATAGGCAGTTTGATATAGTTTATACATATGCTGTCATGTAAAACATATTTCTATACTTGTCACAGCTGTGGAAGAAGAAACAGATCAAAAGGAAATATAACCATGAGAAAAAATAAAGTGAGTGGAAACAAATGTTTCAATTTCCATTCTGAGTACATCAATTCTTTATTTGGATATGGATAGCTTTTTCTTCATGAGTCCTTTGTACTTGTCTTGGATCATTGTATTGATGAGAAGAGCTAAGTCATTCGTTGTTGATCATCACATGATGTTGCTGATACCATGTTTTCCTGCTTCTGCTCATTTCACTTTACAGCAGTCTGTACAAATTTTTCCAGGTTCTCCTGAAATCTGCCTGTTTGTCATTCCTTATGGCACAAAAGTATCTCATTACATTCATATACCCCAGCTTGTTCAGTCATTCTCCAATTGATGGGAATCCCCTCAGTTTCCAACATTTGTTCTATCACAAAAGGACTGCTATAAATATTTTTGTACATATAGGTCTTTTTCTTTTTTTATGATCTTTCTGGAGTACAGCTCTTGTAGTGATATTGCTCCAGGAAAAGGTATGCATAGTTTAGTTGTCCTTTGGGCATAGTTCCAAATTGCTCTCCAGAGTGATTATATTATTTCACACCTCCACCCACATACAGTGTATTGGTGTTCCAATTTTCCCACATCCTCTCCAACATTTATCATTTTCCTTTTTTGTTATTAGCCAATCTGATTGGCATGAAGTAATATTTCAGAATTGTATTAATTTGCACTTATCTAATCAAAAGTGATTTAGAGCATTTCTTCATATGCCTATAGATACCATTGATTTCTTCATCTGAAAAATGCCTGGTCATATCCTTTGACCATTTCTCAGTTGGAGAATGGTTTATATCCTAATAAATTTGACTCAGTTCTCTATGTTTTTGAGAAATGAGGCTTTTATTGGAGACACATGCTGTAAAGACTGCTTTCCAGCTTTCTACTTTCCTTCCAATCATGGTTGCATTGTTTTTGTTTGTACAAAAGCTCTTAAATTTAATATGATCAAACTTATTTATTCTGCATTTCATAAAGTTTCAGATCTCTTGTTTGGTCATGAAATCTACCCATCACCATAGATCTGACAGGTAGGCTATTTCTTGCTCTTCTAATTCAATTGTTTCATGGTCTGTGGTGCCTTTTAGAAAGATGTGTTTCCTTCCTTATCTCTTTTAATTAGGTCTATTTTTGCTTTTGCTTTGTCTAAGATTTTTTTTTACTTCAACTGAAGCATAATAGATCCTGCTCCAGCCTCTTATTTTTACTTTGTGTGTGTCTCTCTACTTCAAGTGTGTTTCTTATAAAAACATAATTGTAGGATTCTGTTTTTTTTTTTGTTATGTACTCTGGTATGCATTTATTTTTTATGGGAGAGTTAATCCCACTTGGATTCACAGTTATGATTACTACCTGTCTATTTCCCTTCATCCTATTCTTCCTCTTGTTTGTCCTTTTTCTCCTTTCGTCCCTTTCTACCTTACCAATATGTTGCTTCTGTCTACCACTTCCCCTGCTCAACCCTCCCTTTTGTTAGTCTCCACCCCTATCCTCCTTTACTTAATCTCTTCCCCTTCCCTAATGGGTAAGATAGATTTGTATATTCAGTTTATGCATAATGTGCATATTATCCCCTCTTTCAACCAATACTGGTTAGGGTAAGTTTCAAGTGATGCCTATGTCCCCCTCCCCTGCAAAAGGTCTTTCTTGTCTCTTCATGTGAGATAATTTGCCCCACTCTATCTCTCCCTTCCCTATTGCACCCTTTGTACTCCTTTCTCATTCTTTAATTTTTTTCTTTGAATTTCTTCACATTCACCCTATAACTATGTTGTGAATCTATGTATATCCCTTCTGTTTGTACCTTTAGCGATACAATATTTAAGAGTTACAAGTATCATCCTCCCAGTTAGGGATGTAAACAATTTAGCTCTAGTGAATCCATTCTGTTTTCTTTTCCCTTTTGAACTGCTTATGTTTCTCTTGGGTCCTGATATTAGAAGTCAAAGTTTTGGTTTACTTCTCATCTTCTCTTTATGAAGGTTCCAAATCCTTCTATTTTGTTAAATGACTCTTTTTTTATTTTATGTATTATGCTTTATTTTTCTGGGTAAGTGATTCTTGGTTGTAGTCCTCACTCCTATGCCCTCTGGAATATTAGGTTCCATGACCTCTGATACTTTGATGTGGAGGCTGCCAGGTTCTGTGTGATCTTTATTGTGACTTTCCAATATTTGAATTGTTTCTTTCTGGCCAAATGTAGTATTTTTCCCTTGACCTTATAGATCTAAAATTTGGTCATAATATTCCTTGGGGTTTTTATCCTGGGATCTTTTTTTTTTTTGCTTTTTTTTTGGAGGGCAGTTGGGGTTAAGTGACTTGCCCAAGGTCACACGGCTAGTTTTTGTGTTAAGTGTCTGAGGCCGGATTTGAACTCAGGTCCTCCTGACTCCAGGGCCGGTGCTCTATTCACCTCACCACCTAGCTGCCCCCTGGGATCTCTTTTTTGAGGTGATCAATTAATTCTTTAAATGCCAATTTTGCCCTCTGGTTCCAATCAGGGCAGTTTTCCTTGATAATATTTTGAAAGATACTGTGAAGAAGATACTGTGAAGATTCTCTGTGAAGAACTGTGAAGGTTCTCCTTTTGATTATAGCTATTCAGTATTCCAATTCTAATATTATCTCTCATGGATCTATTTTCCAGGTAAGCTGCTTTTCCCATGAGGTATTTTACACTTTTTTTCATGCTTTTGAATTTGTTTGATTGATTCATGATGTCTCATAGTGTCATTAGCTTCCTCTTCCCCAATTCTAACTTATAATCTGCTACTTCCTCAATTAGTGTTTATACTTTCTTTTCCATTTGGACAATTATACTCTTTAAGTTGTTTTCTTCAGTGGTTTTTTTCTATCTTCTTTTCCATTTGACCAATTCTACTTTTTAAGCAGTTTTCTAGACTTAGGCTGTTGACTTTTTTTCTTAATTGTGTTGCATCAGTCTCATTTCTTTTCCAATTTTTTTCTACCTCTCAAATAATTTTTAAACTCCTTTTTGAACTCTTCCATGAGATCTTTTTGTGCTTGAGACCACTTCCCATTTTTCTTTTGTGATTTGCCCATAGACTTTTACCTTTTAAATTTGAGCTCTGTTCCTAGGGTGGCAAGGGCACTCTCTCTGGCTTCTTGTGCTAGTGGCTGCAGGGACTAGCTGTTTACCTGGTGCAGCACTGATGTTTCTCTGAAGACCACAGGGACCCTCATGTATGGTGCTGGCTGAGGGCATCAAGTGAGGGTTGGCTGGTGCTGCTGGAAGCTGTAGAGGTCTGAGAGTTTACCTGATGCTAGTGATGGTGTCTGGTATGTGTTGAGGCCAGCTGAGGTGTTTCAGTTTTCCCTGGGGCTCCAATGAAGCATGTGGTAGTCTGGGCTCTGGAGGTTGCCTGTTTATGCAGAGTTATGCTGAAGTGTGGCAGGCTAGTGCTGGCTGACAGCTGCCTGTTCACTTAGGTATATGTAGGGTAGGTATATACCTATTTACCCTGGGCTGTGCTGAAGGTCTGGTTGCTGGAGGATACCTCTTTGCCCAAGGCTATGCTGAAGCACATGTAGTTCTCAAAGCTGAAGTCTGCCAGTTCTCCTAGCTATACTAAACTACATGAGGAGTCCTTGTGTTGGTGTTTACCTGCTCCAACACACAGGGGTTCAGGATCTCTCATTGATTTGCTGACATGGACCTTGCAGCTGTATTGTTGGGATGCTTCCCATCATTCCCCTTTCACTTAAGTGAGACAGACTGTTTTTGCTGATCCTCCAAGGTTCTTGGGTTAAAATATTGCTATATCCCATCTTTTTGCTGGTTCTGCTGTTCCAGGACTTGTGTGGGAGCTCAATTTTATCTTGTTTGGAAGTGAGTGTGGGAGAGTTTCAGCATTTTACTGCTTTTCCCACCATCTTGTCTCCCAAAAGTCCCAAACTTATTCTTTTGAAATAAATATGGTCCTAGTACCTAAGAAAAGAAAAGATCACAGAAATAAAGAGAACTAGAGATCAATTTCATTAATTAAAATAGATGCAAAAAGTTTAAATAAAATCTCAGCAAAAAGGCTAGGACAATGTGACCCTTCTCTCCAAACCACTTATTTTGAAAAAGTTTTATTTATACAAGGGAGGCAGGAATGATTCAATGAGAAAAAAACACATTCTATATATTGAGTATATTAAGAAGAAACAAAACAAAACCCATATATGATTATATCAAAAGCAAAAGATGCAAAATAAGCCTTTAAAAAAATACAAAACATTTGTGCTCAAAATCCTGAAAACTTAGACATAAGACCATTATAATATCACACGCAAAAAAATTCTAAAACCACAAGCTAATATAATTTGTAATAGAGAGAGACTAAATTCCTTTTGAATAAATAAAGAGATAAAACAAAGATACTTTCTTTTTTTGCTATTTTATTAGTGGTATGCCACAGACCTAGAGCACCTAAAATAGTGTCATGCACATGGAAGAAACAGCTCCCCTAGCATCTTCCATGTGGATGAGGCCAAGTTAGCGGATCTAAGCATGTGCTAAACCTCTATTACACTCGTATATAATAATGTAATATGTTATACCATTCCATACCTTTTAATCATAGCAATAAGAAGAAAGGACAAGAAAGTTAAAGAATAAGTATTGGAAAAGCAGAAAGAAGATTATTCTGATATGCATAAAACAAAAATTTATTTAGAAAAGCACAGATAATTAATGAACAAATAAATCAAAATAATTAATACCTTCACAAAAGTATTAAATGCTTTAAAATAAATCCACAAAATTTTCAACCATATTATATAAAAATAACAAATACTAAGAGGAAGTGTGTATCAGCAAACACCCTAGCATACCAAGGATGGCTGCTAGTACAAATTCTTAGATCTGATTTTCTAAAGGAAAACAACTAAAAAATGGCTAAACAATCTTACTTTAATCAATCAAACATACATTATTTACTTAATTCGGGTGGAAAAGTCAACACCCTGAACTTCAGAGAATACAAACAGAAGTTACAAGCAGAAGTTACAAGCAGACAAAGAAACAGATCAACAGACAGGCTTCCAGCCTTCTGACCATTACATCCATATCTAGTTTGTTACCAGAGAGGTAAGCACCAACATGTGGGTTTTCAAAGTCTGAAGTCTCAATGGCTGCCCACAGTCTCATCTGGCCAAATCCCACAACTCTTTCCAAAGTGAGCCCCAAAGCAAAAACTCACATCAGGGTATATGTAGCCTTCTCCTGGATCAGAGAATATCACAACCCTCTTGACCCACTGCCCAATCACAAAGTTATAATGTGTGGGCATTCCTGAAAAACGAGCTTCCTGCCACAGGTTCTATGTGACCACATTCAGCCTATTAGGGGGCAGAGTATATTTTCAAATCAGGTAAGGTTCTCAGTGTCACTTAAGTCTATCAAAGGGCCTAGGGGCAGGGAAGATTTTCAAATTCTCATAACAAAGTGGTAGAAAGAGGCTGCTTCAAAATTGCCACAAAATGCATTAAATATCTGGGAGCTAATGTACAAAAATACTCTAAAGACATAAAATACAATTACACAAATACTCTTCAGAGAAATGAAAGTAAGTTTAAATAATGGAGGCATATTCATTACTAATGGTTGAACTGTTTTAGGAAAAATAAAAATAATAGGAATTCCTAAATTAATTTACATATTTAATGCTGTGTCAATTAAACTACCCAGGGCTACTTTGTTTAGATAGACAAAATAATAACAAAATTAATTTGGAAGAATGAGAAAGGTCTAGAATCTCATGAGAAGAAAAAATGACTAAAAATAAGGGATTAAGGAGACATAGCACTTTCAGAAGTCACAGTATAATAGAAAACATTTCTTGTCAAAACTTGGCTACTCATTAAAATAGAATAAAATTAAATACTCAGAAAAATAGAAAACTTTATCAGTGTGTCTGATAAGAATTAAAAAACAATGAACTCAATAATACAGTGTGCAATAAACCCAAGAACAAAATAACTTGAGGAAAACTCCATATTTGATGGAAAAACAGTATTCAAACAGCAAAATTAATTTATGTTCTTAAATATTTGGATATACCCTCTAAGGATGCATATCATACCTGCCCATCCTTTGGAAATGGTCCGTGTACTCTCATAAGCCTATCATAGGGGATCCTCCCAATGAGTTCAGGGACTTTCTCTAACATTGTGAGGGTTGTCTGTGATATCTGGGGACCACTTATATCATCCACTCTGATAGACCTTGTCTTTGCCGCATGATGAGTCCACCTTCTCTTTCCATCATATATTTCCTCAATGACATTATGTCAACAAGCCTTTGTTAATTATTTAATATGCACCAGGAATAGTGCTAAATGTTGGGAAAACAAAGAAAGGAAAAAGTAAAGCATTTATAAAGGATGATAAAATCCTTTACTTCTTTATTTTATTTCAAAAAGCTTTTATTTGTGGCTCTCCTAAAGGCAAAATATCAGAAAACAATCCACTGGAGAGACAATATTTTATAGCAAAGAAATAGCATCTTTATCCCTTCCGCTCCTTGAGTATACATGCTTTCTTTCATCTTTATGAACATTTAGAGCAGTTTTCCATGTCTAGGTATGTGACTTGTTTAAAAAGACACCCATAATTATGGCCCTCCACCATTCTCTACATCACTAACAGGCATTGTGCAGCTTCTCTGTTGTCTCAACCACATACTCCTAACATAATTTTAAGGTTGTATTCTAGTTCCCTTTATTGGCTGGAAAGAGAAGAATCTCCAAGTTTTTCCTGTGGTTAGAACACTCAACATTATAGAAAGAAAAACCCCACTATCTGAAACACCTAAAATTTTTTCAAGTTGTTGGTCAGAAATTTAGGGAGGTGAAGCTCAAAACCAGACATGTTAAATTGTCTCCTACCTCAAATGGATAATCAGAAACAGAGATGATTTGTCTATTAGGTCAGTTAAAGTAGTCCCTTTCCTAAATACCAACCATAATAGGTGGCTGATGATGGAGATTGCAACAGATCTCACAAGGATTTGAAGTCCCAAACAGTGTCATCCCAGAGATAGCCAGCAGTTGAACAAGAGAGTTCAATGACCCAAGTAAAATGCTGGTAAATGTACAAGGAGAGGAACCATGGGTGACTTTTAGTGCTATTTTCATTTAACAAGCCATTAGTAGAGCAGCCCAAAGACTCCTGACTTTCATTACCCCAAGATGTTTAAATCAATTACTGAAGGAAGACATAATTGGCAGGCTGGTATCTCTTCTGGCAGAGATCTTCAAGGGAGCCCCAGCCAGACTCCAACATGGTCTTGCTGGAGTAACCTATGGCTGAGGGGTGTACCATAGATATTTCTTGCCTGAAGGGAGCTCTTTCGTGAAGACACCTTTAGGAAACAGTTTTTTGGTGTCCTCTTCAGAGATAGGTGGAACAACCATGACACTATCCCCACATGTCCAGTCAACAGGAGTAGCAAACTTCTTGTATGTTGTCAACTGAAGGGAATCAATCACTGAGGATCTCTACCCTCCTGGGTAGAGGATAGACATCTTCAACTTCTTATCTGGGCAAAAAGTAAATACCACATGAGCTGTCAGAGGCATGCCCTGCACATCCTGTTCATCTGGGTCTAACATGCCCAAATTGACTGCAAGATCTCATTTGTGATCAAGTCAGCTTCTCTGTGGGCTCCTCTCCATTGTATGCATTGATATCCTTACTCCAGGAAAGATGGTCTTGGACTGAGTCAATAGTAAGGTAATCAGCTTAACATTCAGCTTCGCAAATTCTGGGGCCAGCTTTGCAGCACAGCACAGTTCTGCTGTGCACACTGGAGTAAAATCCCGAGGATGGGAAAAGAGAATGCCCCATGAGTTTCCAAGAGATCGTGGAAACGGATGCGGCCAATCGTGGTGTCTGCTTTGAAGCTGGGGGCCTCGTCTCCGAGCATCAGACCTCCAGGCATGGCTGCGACTAGGGGCAGGAGGACTACAGGGCAGCGGCAGCGGAGGAGCAGCAGCCAACATGGGAGCTCGTTCGTGCTGCAAAATCCTTTACTTCTTTTATGTTACTTATTTGTTAAAGTTTATATCCAGATCAAGTCAATCATATTCCTCTCTATTGTTCTATATTCATTTTCAGTTCTACAGAGATTGTGATGTTCTATATTTTGTAGCCATGCTGATATTAAAATTATAGGCCTTTGTTTATCTGAGAAGATTAGGTTATTTAAAGGAGAGATACACTTTTCTAAAGTCAATTCATTCTGCTCTTCTGCTATTTAATTCTGACCCCATTTATTGTCCATTTGTACTGCTTATTTCAGATATATGCACTGGTAGACAAGTTGTATAGGTTGTTCATCCAACTGAATCTGCACAGCAGACATTTTCATCTACTTGTTTGGGTTTAGGTTTTTTTTTTAATTTTACAGGTTGGACTAAATCCTTTAGAGTGATTACAGGTCATACTACAACACTCCAGGGATTGATGCAACAACCAGAACAACATAATAAACAAACAGGGGCATCGAGAGAACCTCACAATCAACAGGAAATGACTTTGCGACTTAGCCTCTGCCTTGAATGCCTAACATCTCCAGTGTCTCTGCTGAAGATATAGTCTTCCTGTTTTCTGACTTACCTGATGTTTATGTTCAGTGGGTCATCAAGCAAATTTAATTTCATCTCTCTTGTTATATCTTTTAAACAGTTTTAAATGACTTTGTTGTTTAAATAAGAGATTCTTTAAGGTGAAATAATGCAAATATATTTTTGTGTATATACATATATGCACATTCATATAAAAATGGATACATATACACATATAATACAAATATATAAATAATATAAATGGAAGATATTCTCTACCAATGGAAGAGATGCTTTAACAAATCATGTATACTCTAACTTCCCCATCATAATCAACAGACAATAGAGTGGCTCCTGTATTATCTATAATTTTCAAAAACCTTATTGACAGAAAAAATGTGACTGAGAAATAGAGCTTACAAAAGCCTGTCTATTCCTAATTAATTCCCTTATCAGTGATGCCCTCAGTACATATGTGTAAGATTTTAATAAACTTTTAAATTGGTGGTAAAGTAAGCACAATGATCAATAGGTGCTAGTATTATCTCAGGCATTTGTTTTGGTATTAATAATGTAATAAAAATAATTAAATTTTCACAATATAAGTATTATATTGTTGTATATAATAATTAATAAAATAAAACTAAATAATGGGATTTTTTATGCTTTCAGTAGCCTCCTTCATATTCCTTTCTGAATAGCTCCTCCATCAAAATGCACAATTGTGTCACTTCCAAAATGGATTTTATATACAAACAATATGTATCCATTGTCTCATCTAAGTACTATTACCACTTTTGCTCTCTTTAATTCCATTTCTGGTTCCTTTAAAGGCACTTCCAGGATTAGGGTTCAAATGTTGTGACTCTTTTCCTTTCAATGGGAAAAACAGCTTTGTTATTGCTGTTTTTAAATTAGTATATTTTTTAAACTTTCCAATTGTTTTCTCTCTTCCATGTAGATCTTTAAGTGAACTTGGAATGTGTTTGCTTAGATTCATTTCTAACTGAACTTTCCTCTAAATAGTTCTAACTTCTACTGCCTTCCCCTGCTTTCTGAGATATTACTCATAGTCTTTGATCACTTTATTATTTAAGATTTTAAAGTAAGTTTATATTCTAAACTCATGGTGTCTTTCAGTTTTATCTTCTCTTAGCAAATGAGTCATGTGTTTTCAAACCAAGGTACTTCTTATGTTCTTTTGGTTTCTTTTTATGAGAAGTGATTTATATTGGTCAACTTCCCATGTAAATTATGATAATTAATTCCCATGTCCTTTTTTCATCTACTACCAGTTAAACAAATAGTTTGAGATGGAATTGTTCCTCTTAAATATCAACTTTGTTCTCTTTTTGTACGAATTTTATCTTTGATCTAAGTAGTTATCTGACTGCATACAGACAACTTATTCAGAACAGATTCTGTATTAGTTATTAGTCACTTTCCATATTTTAAAATGTAATAAATGTCAATTTTTAGAATGGTATTCTACTTTCCATATTCAACACCTACTGATTCTTTCCTAGAATAAAGTAGTCATGACATAGAGGCATAATTCTCAAAAGAAGCCTACAGGTCTTTGATCTAATTCAATTATTATTCTTGAACTATGTTTGTCAATACATTCCTTACCATCTTTGGTCATTACTTATTTGACACCATAGTGTGCAAATATCAAAGCATATATCAATTTAATTTGGAAGTTCTTCAAATTCCCCTCCCTCTACATCCTCTACCAGATATGGTGGTACATTACCTTCAGCTATCTTCTTCGTGGTCTTTTTTGCAATAATTTATCACAGGCAATACAATGCTAGATTGTCAAATTACATGATGCTTCTTATTACCTTGAATGCTCAATAAAACCAACTCCATCAGTTTTTTTTATTTTCCTCTTAAGTACTGATGAAGCATCCTTCCATTTAGCTGTAAATCCCCTTTTTTATGGCTTCATTTATAGTGTGAATATCAAGATATTAAATATTGGGCTTCTCCAGTAATATGAGTGGTATGCATGCTTATATTAGACATTAAACAAGGATCTCATATTTAGCTGGCCAACTGTCAAAGTTAAAGTTTATAAACTGTCTCAAAACTATGTAGGATCTATCAATCTTCTGTCCAACTCCACAATGCACACTTTTTCCCTGCAATTCAGCCACTGTTGCTATAAAAGTGTAAGAAGATCATGAGGTACTCAAGGCAATGCCGTATTTTTTCTTTGGTTCAAGGTTTGCTATCATGAAATAATTCATCACTAAATAGTGCTCAACCCTTTTATTGGTGATGAGCCACTCTGGAGTAAGAGAGCTGATGCTCAGAAAGTAGAAATGATATATCCTTAGCGTAATTCTAGAAGGCTTTTAATGACAAAAAAGATGGGTCATTGTTTTGTGTACAAGTATGTCAAAGGCAATCTGACCCATTCTCCTTCCTCCTTTTCAAATTTGAGCCAAATTTATTGTTCATTCATAGTCCTTGTCTAAAATCTATGTAAAGATTGACCAGCTTTGTGGGTTGTCCATGAAAACATACATCACAGTTTGGACAATTAGTAGGGATTAATATCACGATATTTGTTTACCAGTTGAAATTTAAAGTCCCATGCAGTAATGGCAGTAATAAAAACAATTTAAATATTTAAAGAATCTGTGAATTCATCAGTGTTGAAAACTCCCAGAGTGGGAACTTTCTCCAATTCAGATTTAAATCCTGTCTTTGATAAGCCCTGAAACATAAAAAGTTCAGGAGTACATAATCTCTTTATGGCATGAACTGTTTCATTTTTTCTTCTTTATCCCCAGGGTGTAATCCAATTGCCAGGCACATGGTAGGTGCTTAATGAATAGTCATTAAATAAATAGTGATTGATAGACTTGTCCAGGGTCACACAGCTGATAAAGTCTTTCAATTCATGCATAAATTGGATTTAAGTGAGGTAGAGTTGCATAAAGTAATCAGGCTCACTCTCTTCCTCACATTATAGTCCACTGAAAGGATAGAATCAAGATTGATGGTGATGGCTCAAGATGTAGTGGATGACTTTGGCGTCTTCAATATCTAACCAAGCTCCAAGCATTCCATATGACCTGCTTCAGCTGCCTTCATGGCCATTGGAGCAAATTGTTCTCATCCACACATTCCACCCGGGGAAGTCTTCACATGCTTGGATAGAAACCATCCTAACTCACCTATGGATTTGAGATACCTTGATTACCTTCAACCTATTTTACGCCATCTGCCAAAATGGTTTAACAGAGCATGGCTGCTGTGCATGCTATAGCTTCTTGGAGGCACAGGTGAGAGTTGGGTGAAAGGTAAACACCAAAGGTGGAAAGCAGCCCTGCAAAAGGTTCAGCAGCCATCACACCAGAGCTATTAGTCTTCCCTGAACATACCCTACACCTTTTCATAAAGTATCAGAGTCTATCTGACTTCAGGCCAGACATTTGTCCACAATGTTACCCAACTTGTTATAGTTTTGATAGGGTTTTAAAAAAATTAGAACAACCTACTACAAGGAGGAAAATAGTTAAGATGATCTCATATCTCTTCGCTAGATGGAATTCTGGGAGAAAAAAAGTCTTTAGAGTAAAATTTTTCTGTAATCCTATCCTACCCATCAAATCTTTAGGTGAAAAGAAAATCCTCCAAATAAAATATTAGGATATACTTTCATCTTAGATGCTCAGAAGAGATTTAGACCTTGTTCAAGTGCTTTCTGAATTCTTCCCATCACATATGCATATCTACTAGTTGTTGGGTATTTTTTTTAAATTAAAGAGTATATTAGTATTGAAAAGGACTCTGTGACTCACTTATACACCAAGGTCAGACTATATGAGGAAGAGAATGACCAAGCAGGATTTACTCTCTTCCTTCTTCAAAAGATAAATGATAAGACCTTTCATTTTTTCTTTCCAATATGAACTTTCTTTGTATAAAATAAAAAAGTCCATTGACTGAACTGGCATGCTTTGCTCATTTTATAAAATGCAAATATGCCCTTTAATTTTATTTAAATATGAAACCTTTTTAATGTGGGCAAATTCTTACATGAATTGCAAATTTGAAACAAACTTGTAGCATTTTCCATGTCAACAAAAGCTACGCCCATTTGCACTTGTTCAAATATAATCAATTAAATTTAGTAATTAACCAGTATCCATGTGAGAATAACATAATCACGTCATATTGCAAAATTTATTTTCTGTAAATGATATTATGTATTATATAACAAATTTTGAAAGTATTTATAAGAATTCACGTTTCAAACTAGTCAATCTGACTATAGCAAACTATACAATAGGTTAACTTTGTCTATTTTGTGAAGTGTAAAGCCAAGTCCTAGAAGCTTTTCAGAAGAATGATACTGTGAACAACTTTTAAAGTTCTGATTACACAGTACAGTGAACACTACATTTATTCCATAACAAATCAAAGCAAAACATTCACCGTAAATCAAAGTATAGCATTCACAATGTTACAACTTAATCACAGAAAATCAAAATATATAGCATTCACAACACCTTATCACAGAAAATGGCCACAGTTTCTACCACAGTGGTCACAAAGATTTCAACAAAAAACAATCAGTTAGTAACTCAATCATTCAATCATCCTTAAGGAGATTTGCTTCCTCAAGGAACACAAAGTATGATAGTCAAAATTCTCCACTCATGGGGCACACTAAGTTAACTCAGTCAGTAACTTACTCAGTCATTAATCACTATTACAATTTCTCAGTCAGTACACAGTATCCAAGTAAAGTCTTTGTTCAGCTTGACTTGGAATTGTTTCTTGAATTCTTTTGATCCCCTTCCATGGTCCCATATCCTACCTGGATTCACCAAACTGTCACCTGGGTTCAAAGGCAGACAGCTCCCAGGTCCTTTTCCAGTTCTCCCTGCAGTGTCTGTTTCACCCTGAAGCTCACAGTGCCAAGTCCATGTTAAATCCTTCACAGTCTCTGCTCCTGGGAAGTTAAGGCTCCACAAAGCCACAAACAAGTCCATACAAAATACCAACATCACAATCATGTTTCCTCAGTCTTTTGGCAGCTCCAGCTGGCCCTCAGAGTCAGCAGAAGTTCCAACTGGTTCCCTGAATCAAGATCATTTCATCTAGGCTCTCCAAATCAAAATTATTCTCTTCAGCCTGCGGGTGGTGGGAGAAGGTGGGGAGCTTTCCTCTTCAGCCTCCTAGTGGCAGCAGCTTCTGCTTCCATGGAACTTGGTCCAAGAAGATCTGTCTCTCTCTCTCTGGGTTTTTCCTTATATACAGTATTTTCCCTCCCTGTTCAGCCTCTTCCTGTTAAATCAGCAACAGGAGACAGGAGTTCATACCTTCTGTTTCTTTAAGAGAGGCTTAATCTGAACTAGGTGCTAAGTACCTCTTAGCTTAGAAATACAAAAGAAACTTCAAATCTCATTACTGTTACATGAAGTTAGAAGGAAATCAAGCAAATTTGACCAACAAGACCTCCAATTTCTGTGTTTTCCAATTAGGTTCCGTAACAAATCTCTTGACCAAATTCAGCTCTACTCATTTGTCCTAGCATTGGGCCTGAATTCATCTTCATCCTCTCACAGTCAATTTTAATTAATTTCCTAGCATTTCCTCCTTCCATTCTCCTTATATACAGGTACATTGGTAAATGTTTAATGAGTGCTTTAAAAATTAAAAAAATACCCTCTCACTGCAGATTAATCGACATTATTAACACTTTCTCCATTACTTTCTTAAATCTACATAATCAACAAAATAAAGTTCTTATTTGTAGCATTCAACAATTTTTAAAGTGTCATTCACACTGAAAATTTAACAATTGACTTTCATGAACTAGTATGAACTGATCACTGTTTGTATCCCAAGTCTCTCCTGTATATTCCTCCTGAACTTACAATGACAAAGACTTCATGTTGCTTGATTTTTTTTCAGTTCTTTTTCCCAGATATTGTTCTAGTCTATTTTTTGTTCTTTGGCACTATTTTACTTCAAATGGACAAAAAAGGCCATCACAAAACTGTAGAATATCAGATAGGACTTTAGAGGTCATCAGGTCCAACTTATGCCTATACAAGCATTTATTCTACAACACCTGTGTCAAGTGACTATCTTGTCTCTGCCTAAAGACCTCTAGTAATGAGAAACTTAGAGCTTATTAAGGCACTTCATCACACTTTTGGAGAGCCCTAATGGTTACCTAGTTTCAACTTGCATAAGCCTTGAATCTACCTCTCTACAAATCCATCCTATTACTCTTAGTGCTAAAAACCTATTTGCTATAGAAAGGAAAGAAAAGGTTAAGGTAGAGCTGAAGAAGGGAAAGGGAAGAATCACTGAAAACTCTATGAAGCTTTAAATGGATGGGTCTCTTTTTGACCTATATGTAGCTTACGGAAGATAAAAGACCTCTGCCCTACCCAACAAGTATACTGATTTAAAGAGACACAGGAAAAAATAAATGACAATACATGAGTTGTTTCTAAAAGGAAAATGCTTCAACATTGTAATAAAATAATATTTAACCATGGGGAAGAAAAAGTATTTCCCCAAATTATAGGAATGCCTTTTTAATTTTGACAACAAAATTATTTTCCCTATATCTCTATTCCTCATAAAACTCCCCATTGCAATAAAGAAAAAACATATGATTAAGCAAAACCTGCCTGTCAGCATACATAACAATCAGCATCTGTGTTCTCTGTACCTAAGAGGAAGGATTTGGATTTTTTTTCACCTGGCTCTGAAACCAGTATTGGCCATTGCATTTAATCTGAGGTCAGCTGTTTTTTAGAGTTGTTATCATTTCTATTACCATAGTCATTGTGAATGCCTTTTATTATGGTTGTTCAGCTTTTTTTACTCTTCATCAATTCATGTATTTTCATATTTTTTTCTGAATTCCTTATATCTGTTTTTGCTTACAGTGCAATAAAATTTGATTACATGTGAACATCATAATTTGTTCAGCTTTCACTAACCAATGGAAACATATTTTGTTTCTAATTTCTTGCTCTTACGGAGAGTGCTTCTATGAAATTTACTAGTATATTATTCTGTCTGTCTTCCTTCAGGAACATATATAGTAGTAGTGACATTACTCACTGGACCAGAAATTAAGAAATTTAATTAAGCCACCTTTAACTAGGAGAATTCTCAATTGTTACAATTCAATCAATTCATATTTCTATCAATGGTGTTAGCATACCCTTGCCATCTTATGACCCCTCCAAAAACATTTTCATCTTTTGCCCTCTTGGGCATTTTGATGGGTATGAGTTATTTCAATTTGCATTTCTCTTATCACTAGTGATTTGAAGCATTTTCCATTGGCAATTTTTTTACAATTTGCAATTATTCTTTTGAAAAGAAGTTCATTTTTTTTTTATTTTTTGGTGACTGACTTTAAGTCACATGTGTCAGTTCCCTTTTTGACTTAGTTTTAGACTCTTAGCCAGAATACTTGATACAAATATCTTTTTTTCCCCTTGTTTGGCAGTTTGTCTTATTCCAATTACTTTCATTTTACTCATGCAGAAGCTTTGGAACTTGTCTGTTATTGTCTGTTTTGTCACTTGCACTTGTGATTATCCTTTTGTTTTGTTTATAAACATTTTCCCTAACTATACTTTTGAAAGAGACCTCCTTTTTTCCCACCCATTAGTCCTAGGAAAGTGTACTTCTGAGTTGCTTGAGAAAGATGATAGTGGACCCTTTGTTTAAAAATCTCTAGTAGAGGAGGCTTCAGAGAACCTATCTTGGCATTATTCCAAAGTACTTAGGAAGCACTTTCTCACATTTACTCAGAGACTCCCTGTGTGAAATTTCATGTCACTCCCTTTTGACCAATCTTCAACTGAAATAGAGAACAGTTGTGGACCATCCCCCTTATCTTTATATCATCTAGTGCCTTAGATCCTGTTCAGTGATATACATATGTTATCAGTGCAAGTCATTGATTTTAAACCTGAATTACACAAAATAAGCAATCTAATAACAAAATTAATGGTATTCCTCCTCACTAAATATCTCAAAAGGATTTTAAAATCCTGTTCACACTGTCCCTCAATGTACACACATGCATGTGCACACACACACACACACACACACACACACACAGCCAGAATCTATTATACAGTCCAAGGTCACACAGTATATTGTGAGAGGCGGTAGGAATCAAACCTAGGACTTCCAGCCTCCTGTTCCAACTGCTTGAATGCTCACGCTGTCATTAAAGTTCTTTTCCATTCAGGTGAGACACAGTCCTATGGGACTCATTCCCCTTTTGTGCAGTGTGCTAGACTGTGCCATACATTTCTATTGGCCCTATTGATTAGGCATCTGCTTCTTCTGCAGTGATGGTTTGCTCTTGTGGAACCGTGTTTAGCAGCTGTTCCAGTTCAGATGAGTGTTGACAGGATAAAAATTAAATTAACACCCAATAATATTTTAACACCTGGTCCTACAACTGCAGTGTCATTGAATTTCACCTTTTAGAAACTGCTTCAGGAGTTAATTCATCCTTCCTTTAACACTGACCTGAAGAGACACTGATATTTTTGCCACAAAGATTGTCTCCCTCAGTGGTCCAGCTGCCATTTCCATGAGCCTTCTTCCTGACCCACATTCAGTGAATCCATGGGTATTACTAGAAAATAGTAGAATTTCCCTATAGGAAAGAGTGACACCCTATTGGTTACTGCCAAAGATAGAGTAGGAAGGAAGCTCTAATTATAAGGGAAGTATGATTCAATGTACTTCAAGGCTGACTCAGAGGCAGTCTTGCAAATAGCCATTTTTTCCCAGGACATGTTAGCAAAATGTACACTAGACAAGTTCTAAGAATTGTGAATTTCACCTACTTGTGGTCTTCCTAGTATTTTATGGTCTCGTTTAAAAGAAATTGGTGAAGAAGCAATTTAGGCAAACATTTATGCAAATTATTCTTCCAATAACTAGGTTTTTGATATGATATTCAATTTAGCAGACATTACTGAAGGACATACAATGTGCAGAGCATTGTGTTAGATACCAGGGGTTGTTGATAAATTAGACACAATCTTAGGCCACCATACAAATAGCCATAATCCAAAACAGATGATAAAAAATGCCTACAGAAAGCATAAAAATATATCTTTGCAAACATTTACTTAGAAAGGAAGCTGCTAGAATAAAACCAGATAAAACATCAAGAATAAACCTTGTCAATATAACTATATTTTCCCCTTTTTTTGACAGGTTTACTCAACTGGTCTATTAGGAGAAAGTCATAGACTCATTACACCTGGAACTTAGTGAGGCTTTTGACAAAATGTTTTTTTAATATGATGTGGATAAAGCAGAAAAATGATACTGTGAATGAGAAGAATGGAGTTCAAATCCTGAGTCTGTCTCTTGCTACCTAAGACAAATCACTTACTTTATTTGGGCCTCAGTTTTCCCACCTATAGAATGAGGAGGAGGAGTGACCTAGATGGCCTCTAATGGCTCAACTAGCTATAGAACTATGATCCTATGATAGATATGAGATGGAGAAGAGATACCATGATCAATAATTAACTGAAGAGTAGTGTTTAATGAATCGATATAAAAATAGAGGAACATCACATGTAGGGTTTCATAAGGCTCTTGCTTTCACTCTCTACCATTCAAAATTTTAATCAATCATTTGAATGTACATCAAATATGTCATACTCAATTTCGGGTACCATGCAACATAGAAGAAGATTTAGTACATTGTATCAATACATAGAATCAGAATAAAAAATTCATAAACTAATGTCCAATTTTAAAATATTTGCAGATCCAATACTTGATTGCATGCTGCCATGGCAAGGGGGTAGGGGGGAAGGGAAGGGAGAAAATTTGAAACTCAAGAGATTATGGAACTGAATCTTATAAACTAAAAGTAAATAAATGAATCAAATTTTTAGAAAAATAAAATAAAGACAGTTTAGTAATACATAAAAAATGCTCACCAATAAAATCACTGAATTTTATGAAACATATGATGAAAATGTTTCATGATGATGAGAATTCACTAAAATTAAATAAATGTAAACAAGTGAAGAAAAAATTCATGAACTAGAATAGTGGGACAAAGCTTTAAAAAATTAACTTAATAACAATAAATGGACAGTATTACATGAGTCTTTTGAGAAAATTGAGTCTACATGAGAAAAACCCCAACTCAGTTCTCAGTCAGCTTCCAGATGCTGGGAGAGAATCTCTCTCTCTCTCTCTCTCTCTCTCTCTCTCTCTCTCTCTCTCTCTCTCTCTCTCTCTCTCTCTCTCTCTCTCTCTCTATCTCTCTCTCTCTCTCTCA
>CM053598.1:166274922-166297852 GCA_028646575.1 Pseudocheirus occidentalis | reverse complement strand
GAAAGCCGCCAGGCTCTCGTCCAGTCCTCAGAGATGAACAGTTCCCAGTTCCTTGTCCAGTCCTCAGGGCAATCCCCGGCACACACTGAAGTGCACAAGGTTCAGCACACCTCAAACCCTTCCGGACTTCTCTTGCCTGGAACTCAAGGATCAGCCAGGCCACCAACAAACAAAGTCCCATCCTGTTCATGTCTTCAGTCAGTGTCACTGAGGAGCCAAATCCAAAATCTGTCCTGTCTCTGTAAAATTCTTCCTTATAAGCACTGGCCTTCTCCCAAGTCAACAGGGGAGTGTCTCAGCCAATAGCATTCTTGCAAGGCAACAGGGGAATTCACACCTTTTCACCAATGGACAAAGTTCTATACTTAGCTCTAAGTATCTGACCTATTTAGCCCTAAGTATCTGATCTACTTAGCCCTAAGTATCTGATCTACTTAGCCCTAAGTATCCTATCCACTTAGCCCTAAATATCCAACAAATTGATTACCATTACGATGAGGCAAAAAATTGCCCCTTTAACCTACTTGAAGAAAAAAAAGATTGCCTCCCTCTTGCCACTGTGCATCCCTTCCAAAACTTCAATATGAGTAACTCCCAACATCCTACTCCAATACTCTTACTCATATACAACTGGAAGAAGTCACAGTACTCTGTTGATTCAGTACATAATAAATTATTGTCATCCCATTTGATCTGGGCCTTCACTAGAACAAACAAGTGAAGCAGTCCTTTTTTTTTCTCCTTCCACAATGGATTCTCTATCTCATCCTCCACAAAATCTTTTTCTATACTTCCCTTCTCTCCTCAGCACCCTCACCCTGACCCAAGTAACTACATCTACTACTAGCAAAGGATCTTATTTCTTAATATACTAAGAAAACTGAGGTCATTTGATATGAGTTCCTATTCTCCCCTCACCATCATCTCAAAGTCCTTTGACATCATCCCTCACTCTCATCCTTTTCCCAATTTTTGACACTGACATTGACATTGGCCCATCTCCTTTTTTATGTGCTTTCTGTTATCCAGAAGATTGTGAGCTCCATCATTCTCTCTGCTTTCTCTCTGTCTCTACTTGTCTTTCTGTCTCTCTGATTTCCAACTTCTCTCTATCTATTGGTTCCATCACTACTGCCTTCAAACATGCCTGAATATCCTTATCCTTAAAATAATCTTCACTACACTTTAGTAATGACTCAAGCTATCATCTCCTATCTTTTCTTCCATTCTCAAACTTCTGTCTACACACTTCTCTTTCCTCTCCTCTCACTCCTCAATCTTTTATGGGAGGGAATTGATAGAGAATATCTGTGCAAGCCCACAATTCCTCAAATATTTCCCACCAAGACAGTAGAGGGAAAAAGGAAGATAGATATAGATACATAAATATTTAGATAGAAATGTAGATGCATATAGATAGATAGATACAGATATGAAACATACTTATAAACTACCTTCTATTTGTAAGACATTAGATAAAAATGTGAAGATTAACTACACTTGATATTTGCCATCAATAAACCTATAATCTAGCAAAGGGAAATAGGTCAGGTATATCTATACTGATAAACAAGTATAAGTATGAATAATAATTATGAAACAAGGAAGAATTACGGCCAAATGTGATTTGTGAAAGAAACATTATGGAGATTCAGCAGGTCTAAGTCTGGTTATTAATTATTGCATTTATGTATCTCTTTAAGTTTTACAAGATTCTTTACAAAGATTTCATTTCATCCTCACAAAAAGACTTGCTGATCATTACACACATAGTGTCTGAGCCTGGATTTGAGTTTTTGTCTCCCTAAACCTTGGTCCAGTTCTCTAGCTACTTCCCCACCTTGCTGACTAAGTGTTGTGTGGATATTGGAGAATCCATGCTTTTCTCATTTGGAGGAAATGTCTAGAAGCCATAATTGAGCTTGAATTATGATTCAAGGAAGAAACTCCAGCTCTTACTTTCAGAAAAGAAAGAAATCATGACATACAGTATGGTGTATTTACTTGGATTACTAGGTGATTTACTTGGAGATAGATGCACATTCAAATCCCATTTCTAATCTTTCTATATCTTTCATAGCTTGTTTAATATCTGTGAGCCTCAGTTTCCTTATGTATACCTATATTACCAATGGTGTGAGGCCACAGATTATTTATCATTTATTAATAACGTTCAAATCCAACTTTATGTGACTAGAGGTTGCTCACACCCAGAATGTCGCCTGTCTTATGCAACTCTCTGGGAATGTTGGTGATGATTGCGATGAATTTCGGGTTCTCCCAGGTTTTAAATTAACACAAAATATTTTTGTTTTTGGTTACCACACTTAGGAATTGTTTAGGGTTCACCTAAGTTTGTGTTTTGGGTTCCCTTTTAGATTTGCCTGAATTTTATTTTTATAATTACTCATATTTGTCTCAATCTACCTTGCTTTCCAACTGGCCTCTTGGCAAAACTGCTGAACGGAATGAAGTACCTGCAATTCATGTTTGACCGAGGTACAGATACCTTTGTCAAGATCTTATATAATGTAAACCTTATAGAACTTGCACCACCTCTTCTTTTCAGTTTTCTCTCTCTCTACCAAACAACCTAATAAATTTCTGTCTAAAACTATTTTCGGTTTTGAGTGTGTTCTCATGAACAAATGGCTGAAACAAATAGCAAAGGAAAAGTACCTTGTGAACTAGTGAGTGTACCCAGTATTTACATAACTCTTCCTATAAATATAGTAGATCCTATAGATTTAGTAGCCACCATTTGTATGGCTCTTTAAACTTTCCAAAACTCTTTGTACACACCCATGTTTAATCCTTACCTATCTTTGAAATTGGAATTATTGTTATTTTTTCAGATGAGGAAACAGATAAGCTATATCCATGAAAGCCATTTATTATTTATTAACACTCTGTTAATATGGTGAAAAGGGTAGAACCTGACTTGGATACTACCAAGATAAAGAAATCAGAGTCCCTTCTCTCCACTGATAGGACAACAGACAGAGAAGGTCTTTTAAGGCCAAAACACTACTACTGCTTTAAGAGACACACTGTACAGAATGACCAGAGAAACTTCAATGAGGAATGATGTCAACCTAGCTTCTGAGGGCTTTGCAGAAGGACTGGATGATTCACAACTGGGGTGCTACTGATTGGAGCAAAACAGAATTAGAAACAGAGCACAAAAGGTAAGAGATTCCAATTTCCCCTGTTAGGAGCTTGGAAGAGGTACAAAAGATGCCAACTATCTTGCCACTCTGAGGTGATACATACTGGCTTCATATTCTGGAGGCACAACACATAGAATAATGGACCTGGAGTTAAGAAGAACTGATTCCAAATCCACCATCAGACATTTACAAACTATGTAACCCTGGGAAAGTCACTTAACCTTTGCCTTGGTTTCTTCATCTGTAAAATGGGCATCCTTTTCTTCCTCCTCATCATCATAATATCCATCTCCCAGGCTATTGAGAGAATTAAATGAGACAATATTTGTAAAGTATATTGCAAACCTTAAAACACCACAGAAATGCTAGCTAGGATAATGATGATGGCAAATAAATCTACAGAGCTCTTTGAGGGGAGATTTACTTCTTTTTTTTGCCTTTTTTTGGAGGACAGTTGGGGTTAAGTGAGTTGCCTGAGGTCACACAGCTATTTTTTTGTGTTAAGTGTTTGAGGCTGGATTTGAACTCAGATCCTTCTGACTCTAGGGCTGGTGCTCTATTCACTGGGACATGTAGCCACCCCAGGAGATTTACTTCTTGAAGGGAATCTACTTTCCATTAATTCTATCATATGTTTGCTTTTAATTTTTCTCACTCTTCACATGTCTTTTGTGAACTATATCTTTGTGAGGGGAATTGGTGTCAATAAACTGCATAGTGTCATATTTTTAATTTGCCTGATCTATTTGATAGCATCAATGTGAACTCTTGTCTAATATGTTCTCAGACCATTTATTTCATGTAAGAAACTGTGACACAAGGGTAATGTATAGAAATGAAATGAATCAAATGGCAGAGTCAAGATGGCCTATTAGACCCAGCCACCCAGCTCAATTCTCCAAACATTCTCCTCCAAACAACTTTAAAATAACTCTTCAGATCAAATTGTGGAATGACAAAGGCAACAAAACATCAGAGTGAGACATTTTTTGACTCTAAGATAATTTATGAGGTCTGCAGGAGAGCTCTATAACACCAGGATGAAGAGTCATCCCAGAGTTCAGGCACAGCACCAGCCATGGGTTTGGGAGGTGTCTATGATGGTGGCAACAGGAGCAGCAGAAGCAGCTTTGGGAACTATTAGCATAGGAATGATAAAAGGGTCAGAAAAGTGGTCAGAAATAGATTACAGAGGACCTTTGCTGGCACTGATTGACAACTCTATTGCCAATGCACAGCTCTCAGTCACAGTTCCAGAGCAGAGAAGAATGCTTATGGTCAACCACAAGGGGAAAGGGCCCTGTTCCCACTTCCAATGCAGAGAGAAGAACTATCATTTGTGGCTCTGGGAGAACAGTACTGCTGGACAAATTTCCACGGCCAGGAAGAGCTCTAAAACTTGGGAGCAGGTAAAGACAAGAGCACAAACCAGAAAAACAATGGCTAGATCGTCTTAGAAACATCAAAACCTTGCAGATGAACAGAACTATAAACAACAGAAAAAAATATATGGAATTTGGGACAATGACTTACCAGTTCAAAGTGAATAGAGAACAACTTCATCATAATGTTCAAAGTCAAGAAAAAGGTTGAAAAAAATTAGCAAACAACAAAAATAACAATTTTACCTTAAAAATAAAGCTACTGAAGTAGCAGGGAAGAGCAATAGAGCAAAATCTCAAAGAAAAATGCTAATTTGACCAAAGTCCAACAAGAATTTCTGGAACAGTTAAAGATATGAGTAGTAGAGGAAAATATGTTTGTGTTGGGAGGGGATGAGAGTAATGCAAGAAAATTAGGAAAAGAGAATTAGATTAGCAAATGTAATTAATTACTCAGAGATTAGTAAAAGAGGCACAAAAATACAGAAAAATCACCTTAAAAACAGACTTGTTTTAATAGCAAAAGAGGCACTGAAATTCAATGGAGAAAAGAATTCCTTAAAAAAGCAAAATCGGCCAAATGGAAAAAGAGGTACAAAAGCACAATGAAGAAAATAATTCCTTAAAAATTATAATTGTGCAAATGGAAACATAATGAGTCCATGAGACATTAAGAAACAATAAAACAAAGTCAAAAGAAGAAATATAGAAGAAAAAATGAACCATCTCATCATAAAAATGACTGACCTAGAAAATAAATTGAAAGGAGATCATTTAAGATTATTGGACTATCTGAAAGACATGATTTAAAAAAGATATAGACGTTATATTTCAAGAAATTATCAAGGAAAACTCCCTTGATATAATAGAACCAGAAGGTGAAATATAAATTTAAAAATCTGCTGACCACCTCCTGAAAGAGATCCTAAATTGAAAACTCCCAGGAATATTATGGTCAAATTTCAGAGCTCCTATATAAAGGAGAAAATATTGCAAACAACTAGAAAGAAATAATTCAAATATCATGGAACTACAGTCAGTATCACACAAGATCCTGCATCTTGCATGTTAAAGGAGCAGAATAGTTGGAATATGACATTCAGGAAGGCAAAGTATCTAGGATTATAACCACAAATCCCCAACCCAGCAATAGTATTATCAATAGATTTTTAATGAAATAGAGGACTTTCAATATTCATGATATAAAGACCAGAGCTGAATAAAAAATTTGACGTTCAAATGCAAAACTCAAGAGAAGTATAAAAAGGTAAACAAGGAAGAATAATCATAAGGGACTCAATAAGATTAAGCTGTTTACATTCCTATGACAAGATGAAAGATGATAATGAACTAGGAACTTTGTCATTGTTATGGCAGTGAGAAGGAGTTTATAATAGAGGGTGTGTAATGTTAATGAAATCTGAAGATCTTCCATGCTCCTTTCCTTTGGCCTAGTAAACAGTCACTTAGCACCTTACTTCAAGTTAACACCTTGGCAGAACTTAACACCTTAAGAGGAACAGGCAGAACTGGGGGGAGCTATACTGTATATAAGGAAGAGAACCAGTAAGACAGTCAGATTTTCTCTCAGTGACCACCTGGAAACTGCATTTTTTGCTGAGATTCTCCTTCTGCAACTTTTATCTAGAACTTCCAAGAACCAGGTTGAGGAGCTATCATGAGTGAGAGAGGGATCCCTGCTTGAGGGAGCCTCTTCTATTGTGAAGGCTTGGGAATGCGGGTGTTTACTGCATTAACCATGTGTATCAACTTCATGACAACTGTAATGATTGGCTTTCTGGTTCTGGGACTTATCCTTCTGGTTCTGGGACTCAGTTTTCTGCTATTTGCATAAAGGATTTGGTTCTGCCCTCCATGTGGAGAGTTTGATACATTTAGTGATTCACAACTATACCAGCATATTCATAACCACCTTGGGTGTTGTGAATATTGCATTATTGATACAGGGTGTGAGTCAATTATGTTGAGATAATATCTAAAGAAAAAAAATGAAGAGGTGAGAAAGAGAGATGCACAGGAAGAAAAGAGAAGGGATAAATAGAAAGGAGAAATATTTCTTACAAAAAAGAAGTGCAGAAGGAATAACTTTAATTCTGAAGGGGGAAATGAGGGTGGCTCAGTAGTGCTTGAACCTCACTCTCATTGGAACTGGTTCAGAGAGAGAAATACATGTATATATCCATACACACACATACATATATATGCATGTATATATATGTATGTGTGCATGTATATGTATGCATGTATGTGCATACACAAATATGCACACATATATATACATAACACACACACCCACACACTCAATTTGGTAAAGAAATCTTTTTACCCTACAGGAAAATATGAGAGGAAGGGAATTAGAGGTATGGGTGAAAGATGATATAAGGGAAGGCAGATTTTTTTTTAAAAGGCCATGGTCACAAGCAAAACAAACTTTTGAATGAGGACAAAAGAGAAAAAATGAACACAAGAAAATGAGATGGAGAGAAATGCAGTTAGCAACTATAACTATAAATGTGACTAGGATGAGCTAATCCATAAAACAGAAGCTGATAGATTAGAAACCAGAAATATATATGTATATGTATATGTATATGTATATGTACATGTATGTATGTATATATATACATATGTATATAATAAGATACTCCCTTGAAACAGAAAAGCATAAAGATTTAAAATAAAGGGCTAGAGCAGAATCTAATACAATTTAGTTAAAGTTAAAAAGGCAGGGATAGTAATCATGATCTCAGACAAAGCAAAAGCAAAAAAAAACCTAATTAAAAGAGATATTCAGAGCTGCTACAATTTGCTAAATGCCACTATAGACAATGAAGTAATCTAAAAAAAAGGTTAAGGGCAAATTTCTCTGATAAAAGCCTCATTTCTCAAATATACAGAGAACTAAACCAAATATATTAAAAACTTGAACTATCCCCAACTGATAAATGTTTAAAGGATATAAGTAAGGGAGTTTGCAGAAGTCAAAGCTATCTATAGTCATACAAATGTAATCTAAATCACTATTGATTAGAAAAATGAGAATTAAAACAACTCACAATTGTCAGAAATGATAAATGGTGGATAGGATGACAAAAAAAGGGGGGGGGGGAAATGAATCAATTGTTTTTGGAGTTGTGAACCAGTCCAATCATTCTGTAGAGCAATTTGGAGCTCTGCCCAAACAGCTATAAAACTGTGCATACCCTTCAACCCAGAAATAACACTATGATATCTATACCCAAAGAGATTAAAGAAAAAAGGAAAAAGACTTGTTTGCACAAAATATTTATAGTAGCTCTTTTGAGAGGATGTTCATCAGTTGAGGAATGACTGAACAAGGTGTGTCATATGATTATAATGGAGTACTATTGCACTCTAAGAAATGATGAAAGGATGGTTTCAGGAAAAAAAAACAGAGCAAGACCTCAATGAGCTGATACAACATGAAGTGAGAAGAACTACAAGATCAAGGTCTGTGGTAACAGCAATGTTGTACTGATGATCAACTGTGAAAGACTTGGCTAGTCTGATCAATATGATGTTCCAAGACAATTCAAAAGAATTAATGGTGAAAAAAAGTGTTATCAACTTCCAGAGAGAGAGAACTGATAAACTATGAGTGCAAATTGGAATATAATTTTCTTGCTCTTTTATTTTTCTTGTTTTCTTGTGATATGGTTAATATGGAAATGTTTTACATGATTTCCCAGGTAAAATTGATATCTTTTCACTTGTCTTATCACTGGGTGGGGGAAGTGTAGGAGAGAGGGACAGAGTTTGAAACTCAAAATTTAAAAGAAAAGGATGTTAAAAACAAATAAATTATAAATCATGAACACGAAATCAAATTAATCCTGGAGTGATGATAGAATCAGCAGTAAGTAGGTCACTGATTCCTTTATCTTTACCCCCAGCCTCTGAGTTTATAATAACCCCAAGAAATGTTGGTTTTTCACTAAAATATGAATGGAAGTTACACAAAACAGAATAATTTCTAGACATGTGGAGTGTGCATCTGACTTCAAGTAGAAAGATTATAGGATTCCCAAATCCTAACAGAGATGAGAGCAATTTCTGGCAACCATTTCCAGGACTAATTACAGAACATCTGATAGGACACCTGCTAAAACTTTAATATATTCACACTATGGTCAGGATTAGTAGGGATTTTTGTTGTTTTGTTGTGCTATTTTTTTCCTTGACTATCAATAAACTCCATAGAGCATGGTTGAAAGTTGTTTAAGAGATTTTGTTGATAGTGTTATGATTTTTAAAATACTCTCTTTGGCAGCAAGTAAAGCTTTACTTTCAAAGGTTTTAATTCTTTGGTATAGAAGTGGGGTTTAATCACTTAGAGAAGGTGGCCTCTATCCCTAGGGGGAAGGGTCAAGAGACAAATGGAGTGAGTACTAGCTCACTGGAGATTTCATGGCCACTCCATGGTCATTTATGTAGATGCCAAGAAATATTTTACAGAATTGTAATGCTGAAAAGTTTGAAGATCATGGAGAGGAGAGAATGTGTATATTCTAAGTTTCTTAGCATTTTCATAAAAGTTAAAATCTATGTTATCCTACATTGAGAAATCATAAAAAGAAAAGAAAAAAATATTTTCTATCCAAAGCAATTTCCTATCCTCTGATTCTACTGAGTTATATAACAAATGATTACTCTTTAAGTTTATATATTAATGCTTTTTCCCCCAGATAGACCATACAGAGTTCTTTGTCATTTTATCTAAGACAACCCAGAACTTGAATTGTTTGTGCCAGTGAGCACTCTTTCTTGGTTCCTTAAAAATCAACCCCAGTCCCGAAGGCAACAGATATAAACAGAAATGGGAGATGGACTTTTTTTTCTAGTTGCCAAACAGGTGCAGGTTGTTCACACCTGCCAACTACTGCTCACATCACATGTCAGTTGCTATACAAGAGATGAGAAGCAGACCATGGCTGTAATTAAAGTCTCCTTTGGCATGGTGGTCTCCAGAGCTATTCTTCCTCTTTCTCTTACTCCCTTAGCTTCACTCGGTTAGGAAAAAGTAAAGAAGTTAGCTAACAAACAGGGTCAAAATCCTCCATGCAGATAAACTACTATGACAAACATTCAGACTCTACCACAAATGTCATGGGGCCACTCTTTCTAATGATACTAAAGGATAGTGTTCTTTCCATTTCTTCCTTTGTAGTAAAGAACGATGTTCATCTAATAAGCAAAATGCCATGGTGGAAAGAGCATAGGACTAGGAATCAGGAGAGCTATGTTCAAATCCTGATTCTTATACCCCTAGTTATTTGACTGTCCTCAAGTCAATCAGTCTCTCTAAAGCCTCACTTTCAACCTCTGGAAAAAAAGCAGGTGATAAGATGTTTATACTGCCTACCATGGGAATATGGTGAGAAATGTTCTTTGTATACCTGAAAGGATCACATAAATGTGATCTACGGTGTCACAGAAGTCTTTATGTAGTTTTAAGCAATTAAAGCTTTCAAAATATCTTAAAATTTCATTTAAAAATCGTAGAACCTTGGGGCAACTAGGTAGCACAGTGAATAGAGCACCAGCCCTGGAGTCAGGAGGACCTGAGTTCAAAGTGGTCCTCAGACACTTAACACTTACTAGCTGTGTGACCTTGGGCAAGTCACATAAACCCAACTGCCCTGCCTTCCCCCCTCAAAATAATTTTAAAAAAAACCATAGCATCATTAACAAAATCTCTTAAGCAACTTTCAACCATGCTCTTTGGAGTTTGTTTATTTATGTCACCCAAAATTTCACTAAGGCTTTTGGAACAACCTGAGTAAATCTTAAAATGTAAATCTTTTATGTAGGACAACACGAAAATTATAAATAAGTATGTAATATTTTCATATAAAACCGGAAAAAAGATCTGTCTTCATGTCAATATACTTCTCAGAGATTTTTTTAATGTTTTATTTGTCATTGGCTCTTTTCTATCCTCACTACAGATCTGCCACTATTTTGTCCCATGAAAATTCAATTCTCCTTTAAAGTTCATTAGTCAATTGCGTCCTGGAAAAATAATAGTTATCAAATGTGACTTTCATGAAAATAGTAAGGCTAGTTTTTAGTGGATAGGCACCTAAGATACAAGCATTTAATTACCATGTGCCTAGCATTGTGTTAAGAGTTAGGGATAGGGGCGGCTAGGTGGCGCAGTGAATAGAGCACTGGCCCTGGAGTCAGGAGTACCTGAGTTCAAATCTGACCTCATACACTTAACACAAAAACTAGCAGTGTGACCTTGGGCAAGTCACTTAACCCCAACTGCCCTCCAAAAAAAAAAGCAAAAAAAAAAGAGTTAGGGATAAAAAGAAAGGCAAAAAGAGTACTTACCGTCAAGGAGCTACTGTTCTAAAACTAAAGAGTGTCCATGAACTGTGTGAAATAAGATTATGGCTAGGCCAGGAATATCAAGCAAATTGTATTAAATCCTAAGTACTTGGGGACATGTCTTTTTTTCTCCTAGGCTTTCTTTATTGTCCTGTATTTTAAATTGGAGTTTCCTAACAACAAGGCTCTCCCATCAATGTGGCACAAAATTTGTGGCTCAGGTTGCTATCAATCATGACCACCACTGAAACAACAAAAACAAGACTGAAAAACTGTAGTTTCTCATTTATTGGATCCCTTCCATGTGTAAAGTATGTTAGACATATATTAAAAGTCCCTGTTCCAGTTTTATTGCTGGTGTTGATAATCTTCTTTGTAACAAGATTTTTATTCAAAAAGCAAGGGAAAGGAGATATGACCTTTTTTTTTCTCCATAGTAGGTATCATCATTTACTATCCAACTTCATTGGTGGTGAAGCAGTTAATGCTAAAGCTGCCTGGAAAGAATGGTTCTTGAAGTAAGACTTTCATAAAGATAATAGGACCAGTTTTTGTGGCTAGCTTTTAGACAGAGTCAAGATACAAGAATCTGAGATTTTAAAGGTGACCAATTTTATTCCTTTGCTTCCAGCCAGGGCTGTAAAGAAAACAGCCTTGAAACTTGCCACTTCCCCAGGATGAGTCAAAACACTAAAGGAAAAAGCAGAAACATCAAACTAATGCTATTAAATCCCTACAAATATCCATGTAACATACTACCAAAAGCTTTAAGTATTCTCTGCTGAAAATGAATACAAGTGCTTACAACTTAAAACTTCATTCATTTGACTACTTACCCATTGACATAAAGTGAAAATGCTGGTAAACAAAACAAATAATAATTCAGTCTCTACTATCCATTTGTAGTATCCATTTGTAAGACTGACCTGAAATTGACGCAACTGTTTATTGTTCAGTTGTTTCAGTAATATCTTACACTCATTGACCCCATTTAGGGTTTCCTTGGCAAATAGACAGAAGTGGTTTTCCATTCCCTTCTCCAAATTATTTTTTAGATGAGGAAACTGAGCAAAACAAGGTTAAGTGACTTGCCCACGGTCATCAAGCAAGTGAGTGTCTGAGGGTGGACTTAAACTCAGAAAAATGAGTTTTTCTGACTCTAGGATAGCCACTCTGTTCACTGTATTACCTAGCTACCCCTGAACCCAAATATAGACAGTTTTATATTGACAATTAGTTTGTCTTCTAAAAGTTTGTCAATTGTGGGAGACATGACATATTATCCATAGACCCAATGCTATAAATAGTGGTTAAGATCTCAGGCTACACAACAAAAGCCTTTTTAATCCATAATTTAGCTGAACAGCATAAAGGAAGAATAAAATGTCATAATAAGTGGAATCTGGGAGCAATTATAATAGTCTTGACCACGAAACTCTTTCCAGTCCATCATCAGGGAAGTAGGCTAGGTAGGTCCACCAATAGTTAGACAGAAACAATTGAAGAAGAGGATAGGTCCAGTTGTGGAGGGTCTGGGGAGTAGAGAATGAAGAAGGGAAGAAGGCATGAAGGAAAGAAGTATTCCTTAAGAAGAGGCTGGTTCTCTATCCTTTGTTTCATTCATGCTGCCTTTCTGAATTACAGTGTTACAAAACAGACAAACAAAAAGAAAGAAAATCAGGGGAAGCTTAATGAAGGAAATGTTTGATTGGAACTTTTAAAGATGAGTAGGGTTTTGCCAGCCTTAATCTTTCCTGGAAAGCATTGTCCAAATGAGACCCACAAGATTTGGCCCTGGAATATACTTACCTATTCCCTTGGCCTTCAGAGACTCCAGGGAAATGGAAGAATTAGACATATCAATCTACCCTACTTCATTATTATTAGTCATTATTAGTTTGTTACTCTAAACTTTAAAACATCAACAGGGACATTTCCAAATATGAAGAAAAGAGGATTGTATATGAAACTATGATTCCCTACTACCTTCAGCTGATCAAAATGTATCTGTGCTTTAAAAAAAAATTAAAAAATAATAAAACTTTGAAAAATTCAACACAGCTTCAGAGCAATCTTGCTATCTTGCTCTCTCTTTTCTTTTATCTTTTAATTGTTAATATGATTAATTAATTAACGTGAAGTCTTTTAAATGCTTCTCTGACATTCATAAAAATATTTTTTGGGGTGATCACTGTCTCTGTCCCCCAAAATTTTGAAAGTTCCGCTTGTAACAAATAAGAATATTCAAGCAAAACAAATCCACACATTTATCAGGTCTGGAAAAGTGTTTTTTAGTCTGGATTTCTAATTCATGAGCTCTTTGTCAGGGGGTGGAATGAATGCTTCATCATCAGTGTCCTGGAGTCATGGTCGGTCATTGTGCTGGTCAAAGTTCTTGGGATGTTCAGAGTTATCTTCACATTCTTGCAGCCATTGCATCATTTGTACTCCTGTTCCTACTTATTTCTCTCTTAATCTTCATACAACGTTTCCCAGATTTCTCTGAATCTACCCCACTTTAGGCATTGCTTCCATTAATATTGACCTTTAATCAGTGACCTTTTGCTTCTTCTAGTGCTGCTTTTAAAGCCATCATAGCACCTTAATGCCATCTCCATGATATTCCACCTTTGGTTCTTGCTGCCTTATCTTCCACCTCTGGCCAGATATCAAATTCCTTCCCCTGTCACCCTAACTCTAACATTTGTTTTTAAAACTTTGATTTCCAGATTCCTTCTTTTCTTTCCTCTTCACTCACCCCCACTGGGAAGGTAAGCAATTCAATATAGGTTGTAGATGTGTAGATACACAAAATGTTTCCATAGTGTATATGTGTGTGTGTGTGTATGTTTGTATGGTGTATATATACTATATATAGTATAAATATACTATATATAGTATATACATATATATATATGTGTATATATGTATATATGTATATAGTGAATGACTATTTCCTTCCATCCTATCCCACTTCCCAGTAATTCTATTTTCTACTTTGACCCTGTCCCTTTCAAAAGTGCATGCTACTAACCACTCTCTCCCCCCAATATGTCCCCACTTCTATCATCCCCCATCTTATCACCTTCCACCCTACTTTCCTGTAGGGTAAGATATCCAATTGAATGTGTATGTTCTTCCCTCCTTAAGCCAAATTCAATGAGAGTAAGGTTGACCCATTCCCTTTCACCTTCCTGTTCTTCCACTCCATTGTAATAGTTTTCTCTAGCCTCTTTTAAATGAGATAATTTACCCTCTACTATCTCTCCCTTTCTCCTGCAATCATTATATTCCTCTCTCAATTCTTAATTTTATTTTTTAGATATCATCCCTTCATATTCTACTCATCCTGTGCCCTCTGTCTATGTATATATGTACACATATATACACACACTCACATATGTATTTATACACACATGTACGCTCCTATACGTGTGTGTATAAACATATATATTACCTTCAACTATCCTCATACTGGGAAAAGTCTCCTGACTTAAAATTATCATTTTATCATATAGGAATGTAAATAGTTCAACTTTAATAAGTTCCTTATGATTTCTTTTTTCTGTTTACTTTCTCATGCTTCTCTTGCTTCTTGTAATTGAAAGTCAAGTTTTCTCTTCAGCTCTGGTTTTTTTCATCAATTTGCTTGAAAGTCCTCCACCTTACTGAATGACCATATTTTCCCCTGAAACATGCTCAGCTTTGCTGAGTAGGTGATTCTTAGTTTTAGTCCCAGCTCCTTTGACCTCTGGAATATCATATTCCACGCCCGCCAGTCCCTTAATGTAGAAGCTGCTAGATCTTGTGTTATCCTGATTGTGGTTACACAATACTCAAATTGTTTCTTCCTGACAGCTTGTAACATTTTGTCCTTGACCTGGAAGCTCTGAAATTTGTCTCTGATATTCCTAGGAGTTTTCTTTTTGGAAACTTTTTAAAGAGGTGATTGGTGAATTCTTTCAATTTCTATTTTGCCATCTGGTTCTAGAATTTTCCACAAGAATGTCTTCAAGGATAATTTCTAGGCTCTTTTTTTTATCATGGCTTTCAAGATAGTCCAATAATTTTTAGTTTTCTCTCCTGGATCCATTTTCCAGGCTGATGGTTTTTCCAATGAGATATTTGACATTGCTTTCTATTCTTTCATTTATTTGGATCTGTTTTATAGTATTTTGATTTCTCATGAAGTCATTAGCTTCCATTTGCTCCAATCTAATTTTGAAGGAATTATTGTCTTCAGTGAGTTTTGAAATTTCTTTTCCATCTGGCCAATTTGATTTTTTAAGGCATTCTTCTCCTCATTTGGCTTTTTGGGCTTCTTTTGCCATTTGAGTTACTCTATTTTTAAGGTGTCATTTTCTTCAGTATTTTTTGAGTCTCTTTTAGTAGGCTGTTGACTTGCTTTTCATAATTTTCTGGCATCATTCTCATTTCTCTTCCCAATTTTTCCTCTACTTCTTTGATTTGATTTTCAAAATCATTCTTGAGTTCCTCCATGGCTTGTAACCAGTTCATATTTTTCTTGGAAGCTTTTGATGCAGGAGTGTTGCCTTTTTTACATCTTCTGGTTCCATGTTTTGGTCTTTTTTTGTCCCTGAAAAAGTATTCTATGATCTATCTGATTGCACCTCCTCTGCTTGCTTATCTTGCCAGCCAGTTACTTGACTTTTGAGCTCTTTGCCATGGTAGAACTATGCTTCCAGAGTAAAGAGAGCTGTGTCCCAAATTGCTGGGGAGTTTTCAAATATTTTCAGAGATCTAAGGAGGGTGCTCTCTCTACAGCCACCACAAGGTCTATCACACTGGCATTTCTCACCCTAGGACCACCACCCAAGACTGAAACCCAGATCCAAGAAGGTCAGAGGAAGAGCAATTACCCTCTGAATAGTCACTATGATCTACAGGCCAGGAGCTCTGGAGGCAACCATGTGGCAGCAGCTGCAGCCATCATGACACCATGCCCGTCTCATCCTGGGAGCAAGGGCCAGACTGTGCTCTTTTCCACCCAGTTCCAACAGAGTTCCCCACTGACCTTTTACTTTCTCTTTAGTGTTTATAGGTTGAGAAGTCTGTAAACCACCACAGCTGCTGGTGATTAGCTCTCCTGAAGTCTGCTCTGTCCAGTCTGTGCTGTTGGTCAGACTGCCCCAGGTCTGGGCCAGTGCAATTCTTGCTGGACTGTGCTTGGCTCCCAATTTGGTGTGATAATCCCTTCCTGTTGGCTTGCTGTGCTGCTGCTTCAGTGGGAGATTTGTTTCTCTATGTCACTTTGTGGTTTCTGTAGCTCTAAAATTTGTTTAGAGTCATATTTTACAGGTATTGGAGGTTGTCCATGAAGGAGCTCATGCAAGTTCCTGCTTCTTCTCCACCATCTTGACTCCACCCCCCACCCTGACCTCTAAATGGTGAAATTTCACATCATCTAGTCCTAGCCATGTGTCCAGCATGCCATATTCTGTCCTTATGTATTACATGCTGCTACATATATTTCCCCTTCCCCAACTTCCCAGCTCCAATGTTTTCCTCTTTAATTAGAACAAAAGAACCCTGAAGGCAAAGACCATCTTCTTTGCTTGTATTTGTATAGCCAGCACTCCATGTGATGTTTTGTACATCATGAGAATTTAATAAATGCTTTTTCATTTATGATTTTTATACTTTCATTGAAGATGTGTGAATCTTGGACTGTCTTTAGATATCATGACTGTTTCTCTTTTTATAGTTCTTCAAGGAAAGAAGAACCCACAGTATCCTAATGACTAAGGATCTACCTGCCATGTTAGTAACTAATTGCCTGGCCAATCACAATTTCTTTTCCTGATAAGTAATCTAAATGTGATGTTGCAATTTAAGCCTGTTTCCTCTTGCCTGACCTCTGTAAAGCAGGAGAACAGCTGGTTACCATCCTCCTAACATGTCAGAATGATTCATAATGCTCTTCTCACTCTTGTAAGAGGATTCCATATGTGTAGAAATTTTAAAAGGTAGGAAAAAGGGAAAGTTCTCACTTGTAAATTGTTATATTTTTGATTCAGAGTTAATCATTATCATATTACAATTTTCTAATTAATAGCAAATTAAATAGTATCCTTAGAAACTGTAAACTTCTGACCTTTTCCAAATATTTCTATATTTGACATCTGACCTCCTCCAAATATATTTATATAACACACATATACACACAAATACACATTTATCTGTTCATATGTATATGTATATGTATATGTGCATGTGTATGTGCATGTATATGTATATGCATGTGTGTATATATGTACATTGTATATGTGTATTGGAAAAATTTAGATGTATAAATTAAATATATGGAAAATAGTCCAAAGAGGCTGATATGAATGCACAAGGAATTAATCAGCTAGCTTAGATTTTATAAAAAGATGTATGTATGTATATATATATACACATACACACACAAATGGAAATAAGAGTAATTAGGGATGAATACAAAATAGAGATATTATTTAAATATTTTTTTCTCTTTTGAAAAATGGAAATAAGAGTAATTAGGGATGAATACGAAATAGAGATATTATTTAAATATTTTTTTCTCTTTTTGCAAAAATCCTTAAGAGAAAGCTAATTAATGTGAATATTCCATATATTTGGGTTGTTTATGCATATATACTTTGATATATATACATGTATGTGTATATATGTATGTTTATATAAGTATTCTAATTTGTGTATCTGTTTATATGTGTTTTATATATCCATATATGTGTGTGCATCACAAATCAAAACAAAACCAAATTTGGAAATTGTTACACCTTTACATGTGGGGTCTATCTGGGCTTCTTTATTTCTTCCTTTATAGTATTTCACTTGGTGATCTTATCAGTTGCCACCATTTAAATTAGCATCTCTATACAGAGACTCTCAGATTTACTTGTCCAGCCCTAAACTCTACATAGAAACTCTCTATACTCCGGTCTTACATCTCCAATTGCCTACTAGACATCTCAAACTAGATGTTCCAAAGACATGTTAAACTCAATATGTCCTAAAGTGATTTCATTATCTTTTCCAAACCCCCTCCCCAATCTGGCCAACTTTCCTATTATTGTTGAGAGTACCACCATACTCCCTGTCACTTAAGCTCACAATTTCCATGTTATTTTCCACTCCTCACTTTCTCTCACCTCCTATATCCAATAATTGCCACATCCTGTTGTTCCTACACCATAAAGATATCTCTCATATGTAGCTCCTTCTCCCTCCTAACACTTCCCTACACCCCCCACAGGCCCTCATCATCTCACACCTGGAATATTGCAATATTTAGCTATTGCAATATTGAAATAAAGCTTTCTTGTTAGGCTCTCTGCCTTAAGTCTCCCACTACTCATCCAAATCCTTCATTCACTTCATCTACCCAACTGAGCTTTCTAAAGTGCAGGTTGGACCTTGTCACTCATTTAATAAAGGCCAGAAGTTTTCTATCACCCCCAGAATCAAATATAAAATTCTTCATTTGACTTTTTAAATCCTCTGTAGCCTAATCCCTTCCTAACTTTCCAGTCTTCTTATAGCTTACACCTCTACCTCTTTCTTAAAGAACGCTCCATCTCCCACCCCAGAGCAGTTTCATCAGTTGCCCAGCACTTCTCTATCCCCTGTCCCAGTAATGCTCTCCCTACTCATCTCTGACTCTTCGCTTCTCTGATTTCCTTTAAGTTTCAGCTAAAGTCTAGTGTTCTCCAACAAGGCTTTTCCAGTTCTCCTTTATCTTAGTGATTTCTCTCTAAGACTACTCCTCAATTTATCTTCAGTATATCATAAAACTTTACATATTGATTTCCCACACTACAATGTGAGTTCCTCAAGAATATAGATTGTATTTTGCCTTTATTTTTATTCCTATCACTTAACACAGTACCTTTCACATTATAAGTGTTTAATAAATGCTAGTTGACTAACTGAATTTGTCATGAACTACATTATGCGGTATATGTACAACCTTCTTTATTTTCTCTGCCCCATTCCCCATAATCCATGGGGAGCTCTCTTGGATAACCTGAACATATTTTACAGAAAACAATATACCCTTCTAAAATGAAGATGATTCATGCTTTCTGGTTATTTTTACTTGTTCAACTAACAAATCACCAAGCACAAAATCCACATTGAACATAAAATAATGATAATTCATGGACAAATCAGTGATTTAGAGTTCACTCAGTGATTTAAAATACTCTTCTAAATAGCAGAGCTCAAATTTGAATCCAGATCATTTTTTCAGTTCACTTTATACTAGTTATACCTCCTCTTCCTCTTCCTCCTCCTCCTCCTTGTCCTCATCCTTGTGCTCCTCCTCCTTCTGCTCCTCCTCCTCTTCCTTCTCTTCCTCCTCCTCCTCCTCACTGTCTCTCTCTATCTCCTTTTCCCTCCCAGTAATCTAGAGAATATGTAGATATATGTTACCAAAGTCTCCAAATGCCAAATCAAAATAATCTAAAACTCACATTTTGACTGCAGTGTTCTGACAATTACACGTGTTTATATCCCCTGTGATTTTTCACCATATGTTGAATATTGCCTATTCAGCCTACTTGACATTGGGTTATGACAGGAAAAAATCTCATTTCTCTTGTTCTTTAGAAGGTATCAAGATCTAGTGAAAAGATCAAAGATTCTAAAAATCAGAAAATATGAGTTTATATCCAAATCTTGACACTACTGGTACAATCTTCAGCCAGTCATTTGACCTCCTGAGTCTCAGTTTCTTTCCTCATAATATAATGAATTTGGTGACTTTTAAAGTTACTTCCAGCTCTAGATCCAAAACTTATCATCCTCTCAGGAGTTTTTCTTGCTGCAAGTCTCACATATAACCACCCTCTCTCAGGACCTCTCCAATTCTTGACTTTGGCCTCTAACTCTTGACTTCAAGTATGAGTTCTTTTCTTTCTTTCTCTTTTATTTCTAGTTTTAGTCCTCTTAAAGACTAAATTTATAATGAAGAATACCATGGCAACAACTTATTTGTTATTTTTTTATTTTGAATTTGAATATTTGAATACATAGAAGTATTTGAATACATAGAAGTCACAGACTTTCAGACTTAGAAGAGACTAGGCATCTATATTTCCCCCATTATTTGTTCTCACAATTATTTTTATTTACTTATTTTTTTATCTTATATTTATATGTGAGCATCTTGAATTCCTGTAGTAGAAAGGGAGTATCTCACTTTTGTATTTATATCCCTGGTTCCTAGCACAGTGTCAGGCATATAGTCAGACAATAATAAATCTTTGTTGACTCATATAATCTAATTCCCTATTTTATGGATATTTTTCCATCACCCATTAATTAAATGAGACAGTATTAGCAAAGCATTTAGCATGGTGCCAGGCACATATTAGGTTTTTAATGTGTTTTTGCCTCACACACCCATTTATTAATTATATGTTATTTATTATAAAATAATAAAAACCACTTCAAATTCATACTTTCCACCACACTATTTGGTCAAGTCCCTCAGCATTTTGGTCTTGAGTATAACCATGTATTAAATGTATTTTATACTTACATATAAAGAATGCTACATAATTTGATATGAATGCATTCAGTTTCACTGAATAGCAATTAAGTATTTTAAAATGGGCTGCTACAGTATGCTTCTATCAACTTTTCAGTTGGCCCTCACTTCTGCTACATAATTTGATGGATTACATATTGTAATGCCGTTCAGAAAACTCCCACCTCATACCCCAGTTATGGAAACCTTTCCCTAATACTTTCATTTAACATTATGATGGTTCCTCCAGATGTTATAAAATAACTTGATGGCCCTAGAAAGCTAAAAATGGTTCAGCCACAATTAATTCCCTGCATGAGTTCAATAAAAAGAAAGGAAATAAAATCTCTGCATGTTTGAAATGGAAGAAATGAACGTCTCCCAACAAATCGTCAAAGATGCAATAAGTTATATTCTGTAGGTGGGGAAGTGAAGGTTAATAATCTATGACAAGGACAACTCAAATCTTTGTTGTTCTGTAGAGACACAATGCTACTCAAAGTTCCTAGATTTTTATGATATTCTCTGACATGATTTAAAATAAAAACTTGTGGAAATTATAGAATGTTAAGGCAGTTGAATGAGGTGGAAAGCAACATTCAGAAGAATAACGTAAAGGAAATATTTTATAAGCTAGAAAACAGACAAAGAAATCTATTGAAGTCTACAGTTTAACATGAAACCTTAGTTCAGTTACTTTATTTGTTATTATATTTCTATTGAAATATAGATCAAATTATCATTACTGGGGTTACGAATTGAATATGAAATAACACTAGTTTAGGGATTTCCCAGATGGGGAAACATAACTCCTACTGATATATGGGGCTCTTTTTTTTTTCTTCAAGTTACAATCTCAGAAATTTTGCCTAGAGCACTGAGAATTTATGTGACTTGCCTATGTGTCAGAGCTGGGACTTGAACCCAGGTACCCATTACAACACTCTTGTTGTTCAGTCATATCCAACTGTTAGTAACTCCATTTGAGATTTTCCAGGCAAAAATAGTAGAGTGGTTTCTTAATTCCTTCTCTGGCTGATTTTACAGATGAAAAAACTGAAGCAAACAAGATTAAGTGACTTGCCCAGGGTCATTCTGCTAGAGAGCATCTAAGACCAGAATGAATACATGTGTTTCTGACTCTAGACCCAGCTCTCATGGAGAATACCCTGTGCTACCTAGCTGCCTAGACTATGCTATCTCTCTATTAATAAGCTTCCCAATTAACTCTTAGCATTCAATTATTCAATTACATAAAATGTGTGAGGTCTACTACCAGAGAATATACGTGATGAAAAATTTTGTTATATTCTTCACCAAAGCAGTAGTTTTAATCATCGGTGAAGTCATCAAATATTTCAAATCTTGTCAGATTAATTTTATAATTTTTTTAACAATCACAAGAAATATACTAAAATGATTGTTTAATGTGCATTTTCATGGTGTCCCTAAGATGTAGTGGCTGTCACTGGTGAATAGATCAAATACTGTATTTTTACTACAGAGTCATCACAGATTTTATGCCAGTTTTTTGGCAAAAAAAAGTAGAGTGAGACCATTATGTGAAACTTTAAAAAAATTGTGCCATATTATTTTGCCATTTTGTTTCTGCCAGTTACATGTGAACTTTTCACTCAATGAAAATCATCTTTCCACAGCTCTCTTTCACTGTTCAGCTAACACAATTGCTTTCACCTTGAAGCCCACAGAATAGTTTTTATATTTATCTATAATCAGAAAGAAATTCTTCACACATTAATGTATCACTGGCAGATGAAATATACAGTTTAGCTAGTGTAGGAAGATGCAATCTTTGCCATATCACATGGCTCATTCATGGCATCTTTGCCTGCTCACCTGCTCCCCTTGCTCTTACAGCTCTTCATTGGGTTGGATCACAGTACTCTCAGTACTATGGCACTCGTTGGCTTTAGGAAATATAGTGACAATGCATGTGCCTAAGAATTCAAAGGCCACAATGTGCAAGAGATAAATGTGCATCCATGTCCCACTGGTGAATACATTACTGCTCAGTTTCCCTTTTAAGTGGAGCGAGGAACACAATTATACCATGCAAAGATTATGTGATGAAGGGTTATAAACCAATTTTTGGATTGAAAAAGCAGGGTACAACAATTGTATGGTGGCAATGATCATGTGACAAAATACAGTAATTTTAGGAAAAAGCCAAATTGATGAGATCAAGTGACATAATATTTGTAAAGAGCTTAGCAAAGAGTCTGGCACACATTGGAAATTGTATGAAAGTGTCTTTGCTTCCTTCCCTTTCTCTCTCCAAAGGAATTTAAAAATTGACTCAGAATTTAGTTGTATTTTTTTTATTGTAATTTATTTTCTTGGTTACATCATTCATTTCCACAAGGTTTTGAGTTGCAAATTTTCTCCCCTTTCTGTCCCTACCCCCCAGCCCAGAACATTGATCCCACTGTAAGACCCCTCCCACA
>CM053598.1:166252836-166274422 GCA_028646575.1 Pseudocheirus occidentalis | reverse complement strand
CCATGCTGTCTCTCCCCATCTCCTCTCATTATATTCTTCTCTCACCTTGCAATTTTACCTTTTAAATATCATCCCTTTCTATTCAATTGATCCTGTGCCCTCTGTCTATGTACACCTGTGCACATATATACACACACTCACATTTGTTTTCATACACCCATATACACTCATATATAAACATATATGTATGTGTGTATATGTATACACACATATTTATATTTCCTTCAACTATCTTCATACTGAGAAAAGTTTCATAATTTACAATTATTGTTTTTTCCATGTAGGCATGTAAGTAGTTCAACTTTGATAAGTACCTTTTGAGTTCTTTTCCCTGTTTACCCTCTCATGCTTCTCTTGCTTCTAGTATTTGAATGTCAAATTTTCTATTCAGCTCTGTTTTTTTTTTCAGCAAGAATGCTTGAAAGTTCTCCACCTCATTGAATGACCATATTTTCCACTGAAACATTATACTCAATTTTGCTGGGTAGGTGATTCTTGGTTTTAATCCTAGCTTGCTTGATCTCCAAAGTATCATATTTCAAGTCCTTCAGTGCCTTAATGTAGAAGCTGCTAAATTCTATGTTATCCTAGTTGTGTTTCCACAATATTCAAATTGTTTCTTTTTGTCTGCTTATAATATTTTCTCCTTGGTCTGGGAACTCTGGAGCCTGGCTATAATATTGCTTGGAGTTTTCTTTTGGGGAACTTTTTCAAGAGGTGATTGGTGAATTCTTTCCATTTCTAAAGTTCTAAAATATCAAGGCAATTTTCCTTGAGAATTTCTTGAAGGATGATTTCTAGGCTCTTTTTTTGATCATGGCTTTCAGGCAGTCCAGTAATTTTTAAAATATCTCTCCTGGATCTGTTTTCCAGATCAGTGGGTTTTTCCAAAGAGATATTTTACATTGCCTTCTATTTTTCCCTTTATTTGGATCTGTTTAATAGTATCTTGATTTTTCATAAAGTTATTTGCTTCCATTTGCTCCACTCTAATTCTGATGGAATTAATCTCTTCAGAAAGCTTTTGAGATTCTTTTTCCATCTGGCAAATTTGATTTTTTTTAAGGCATTCTTCTTGTCATTGGCTTTTTGGGCCTCTTTTGTCATTTGAGTTAGTCTGTTTTTTAAGTTTTTATTTTCTTCAGTCAGATTGCTGACTCTCTTTTCATGATTTTCTTGCATAATTCTTATTTCTCTTCCCAATTTTTCCTCCACTTCTCTTACTTGATTTTCAAATTCCTGCTTGAGCTTTTCCATGGCTTGTAAACAGTTAAAATATTTCTTGGAAACTTTTGGTGCAGGAGTTCTGACTTCCTTGTCTTCCTCCCATTCCACACTTTGATCTTTTTTGTCACCAAAAAAGGAATCTAAGGTTGGATTGGTGTGTTTGCTTTGTTTTCTTTGCTTGCTCATGTTGCCACTAAGTTACTTGACTTTTGAGTTCTTTGCCACAGTAGAATTCTGCTTCCAGAGCGGAGAGCTTTGTCCTAAATTGCTGGGGTTTTCACAGCTGCTAGAGCTGTTGAGAGGGTGTCTCATAATATAGCAATATCACAAGAGATTATGTCAAAGATTCAATGGACAAGGGAGATTATTGTGATACCAAGACCATTTAGGGGGCTATTTTAATAATTTAGTCAAGGAATGATGAGGGCCTGAACTGAGTGGTGGTTCCATGAATGCAGAGGAAGTAATGTTCTGAAAGTAAAACTAGCAAGATGTTACAATTTATTGAATATGGGGAAGGGCAAAGGAGGACAAAGAGACAAGAATGATTTCAAAGATACAAACCTGTATATTAAAGGGGTGGCACTGTCCCTTAACAAAGATAAGGAAATTAGGAAGAAAGGTAGGTGTAGGGAGAAATAAAATTTGTTGTGTTTTGGACACAGAGTTTGAGATGCTCATGGGAAGCCTTATTTGAAATGTCTGATGGATAGTTGGTGATGCAGGCTTGGAACTAAAAAAAGACATTAAGGTAGGGGTGTGTGTGTGTGTGTGTGTGTGTGTATGTGTGAACTATTATTGAAGTCATCCACTGAAAGCTTATGACAATACTAACAGATGACTGAAGGAAAAGAGAAGGCCCAGGATAGAGCTTTGTGGTACTCTACAAAATTTTGTGTGTTAGTGGGTGGGATATTGATGAAGATCCAGCAAATTAGACTGAGGAGTCATCAGACAATTAGAAAGAAAACCAAGTGAAACAGAATTATGAAAAAACAAAGGAAAGATACTATCTAGAAGGAAAGAGTAGTCAACAATGTTAAATGACGCAAAGGTCAAGAAGGGTGAGGACTGGGAAAATGTTACTGGAACTGAAAGTTAAGATATCACTGGTAACATTAGAGAAAGTAATTTCAAGCAAATGATGATGAGGTCAGAAGCCAAGCTACAAGGAATTGGGAACTAAGTAAGGAAATGATGACATGCAGTGAGAGCAAAGAGTTTTTTCTAAACTGATTTTCTATTAAAGGGGGGGAGTGTCTTATCTAGAGTCTACATCTCTCCCAATACCTAACCCACTATTCATATAATTAGAATTTAATGTTTGTTTAAATGAATTGAATGTAGGAAGAATCTGACAAATGATTATGGCAATATTAGGTGAATGACTGAAAACAGTTTTGCTCTTCACTGCTTTGATCCAGAAGCATGAATTTAATTCAACAAACATTTGCTAAGTATTTAGCTAGTATAGAACATTTTTACAGGGGTATTGTGAAGGCCAAAATTTCATAGAAACTATCTCATGGAACTTCTAGTCTAGTATATGTGTGTGTGTGTGTGTGTGTGTGTGTGTGTGTGTGTGTGTGTGTGTAAACATATACATATAACTATAATTTGTGAGAAATTAAGGGAGAAATTCTTTTTTCTACAGAAGTGATGACAGGATGTAAGTCAGAGGTTACTGGCTCTAATCAGAATTGGGATTGAGTAGAAAAAGGTGTCTGATTAAGTAAAAGATCAGAAACTTGTATGCATGCTTAATGAGCTGTTTAATACACCCCTAGGGCAGAGGAACCTAATTTAAATGTACCTGTGATATATAATGAAGGGAGAGAGGGGACATCAAGGAGGAGAATATAGAATAGGTGGTCCAAGAAGTTGCAGCTAGCCAATGGAGAAGAAGGGGGAAATTTGAATTGGGAACAGGAAACAAATAGCCTTGCATTTGTCTGAGCAAATGCCCTACATTAGGGAGTTACTCATCCCCAAAGAATGTAAAATAGCAGGAGAACTTTCCTTACTTCACAAGGAGTATTTTCTTTCTAGAGCAAGCACCTTTCTCACAGTTATAAAAATACAAAGATATATTATCAAAGTATAAATAAAGTTCAATATTAAGTATAATGGTGAACTGTCTTTAGAGGATCAGGGAAGCACCAACTATGCATGTGACCCAGTCCTGATTATTTTGTCAGGAAGAAAAGAAATCCACTTTACTAGTAGAATAGAAGTGTGATAGAAATATATATGGATCTATCATATTAGAAAAGGCTACCCGCATCCAGAGAAAGAACTGATGGAATCTGAATGTTGATCAAAGCATACTATTTTGTTTTGTTTTGTTTTATTTTTTTTTCCTTTTGTTCTGTTTCTTCTTTCACAATTGTAATGCCAAGCAAAGGCAACTTCCAAGGTTCAGATTACCAGCACAGCAAACCCCATTTATTCAGCAAACATTCACAGAACAGAGAAAGTCAAAATACAGTATAACTCAAACATTTCACTAGTAACTTCTTCATTCAGTCCAGGTACTACTCCACCCCTAGAGGGTATATGCTTTTAGTCAAAGTTCCTTCTCAAATGGAGATCAGACTACTCCACCCCTAGGCAATACATTCTTTTAGTCAGTCAAAGTCTCTTCTCAAAAGGAAAGAGAGTTCTTCTCAAATGGAGATCAATTTCCAATCATAAACAAAGTACACTCACAAAAAGGCCAAAGGTTTACCACCCCTGGACTCAAAGTAATTACAATACCATCCATTAACATTAAGTACTTTCTCAAAACAGAGAAGGAGAGCACAAAAGGCCATCCACCCTTAAGCCATAACAAGGTCAAGATAATATCTCAGCATAGAAAGGTCAAGGAAAGGCCTTACTTTCATCTCCACTGGAGGCAAGCCCTCAGCAATCTCAATTCCTGGGGAAACAAGGTCCAACAAAGCCATAGTCAGTGTCCTCTTCAAGTCACATTCAGCCTGTAGAACAGTCCCAGAACCCTGAAAGTATCAACAAGGCACCCTTCCAGGATTTCTATGAACATACAAGAAGAAAGTCCTTCTTCAGGGCTTCTACACCAACAGTCAGGTTCCAGGACCTCTGCAACAGCAGCACTGTCCACCATTAGGTGACTCTGGTAAAACAACATCAAAACAGACAGACAAAATACCAGCATCACAGCCATGCCTCCTCAGTTCTCAGCAGCTCCAGGTGGTAGTCCTCAAAAGTCCTGGGCAGCTCCAATGGGCTCTCAACAGTAACTCAGGTTTCACGATGCTGGATACTGCTCTCCCAAAGGTACTTCTTCTTCTTGCTTTCTCTGGGCTTGAACCTTCCTTTCCATTCATGGCTCCTCCCAGGTCAGCCCCCTCTCTTCATGTCAACAAGTCCATCCTGCAAGTGGGATTCAAAAGCTCTGGGTCTTAACACTCAACCCAAAAGCCAAGTCAATTCAGGGATGTCTCCAAGTCCCATTACCATTATAACAATGTGACAAATGTGGAAATATGTTTTGCATGATTGCACATGTATAACCTATATCAGATTACTTGCTGTCTTGGGGAGTAGAGGGAGAAGGAAGAGAGGGAAACATATTTGAAATTCCAAATCTTTCAAAAAAATAAAAGCACAAGCAGCTAAAAAAAACTATCTCCATATTCCCCAGGTATCTTTCTGTTTTATTTAATTTTTTTGTGAAATCTGATTTCAAGACAAAAATCAATAGCCTACATCTAGAGGAAGGAAAGGGGGAAGAGAAGGTAGACCAAAGGGAAACTGTCCTTGTTGCCTGGGCCTAGAGCATATTCTTAATGACTGATATTGGTGAACTAGATTCATTTAGGATTAAAAACAGTATTCTAGGAGAAGAGAATAAGGGAGGGGAAAAAATACAACTTCTTATACACTTAATCTCCCATATCAGCAGATGACTTGTGATGAAATTTGGCCTCCTTTCTAGGGTTCCTCAACTCAAATCACGAGGCTGCCATTTCCTCCATTTGCTTATAAGACCATCCCTGCTCACAGTGATAATGAAGCACTCTGTAAACAGAGATGCAATTCATCACTGGTCCTTACTTTCCTTAGCTGTAAAATGATAGAGTTAAATCAGATAGCCTCCGATGTCTATAGCTCTAAATCTATGATCTTAAGATCATTTCTTCCCCAATCCTTCAACTAAAAATAAAAGATATAATGTTTGGAGAGTAGTCCTGGTTTCTCCTTGGTTTTTTTGTTTGTTTGTTTGTTTTCTCCCACTTGAAGCTCCAACACTAGGATAGTCATTAAAGCTAAATCCTTCTCCACTAGGGAGGGATGCAGGAAGGATATGTGCCCTAGAAACAAAAAGAATATGTAACAAGTTTCAGGGAAACCACATAATTGCTGAAGAAAATCGACCTCCTAAGCAATTTTTGTCTATTTCTCCAATAATCAGCATCCCATTAACTACAGGACTCAGTACGTACATGCAGAATATCTCCATGCTTCCCCTTCATCTATCTTTATGAAGAGTTCCTATCCCTTTCTCTTCTGTTCTTTAATTTATATAAGCATCAAATAAGTTAGATAGCTAAAAATATTTTTTCTCAGGTTTGTCTTTCTAATGGTTTCTTCCCTTCCTTCTTCTGGAGGGGGAAGATGGAATGCGGGGTAGGGGTGAACTGCCACACTTTGGAAAGAAACTCAAGAATCCAATTCAGGATTGTTCAATGCTGGCAATTAACTAAGTTACATGAGCCATCTTTACTCAGATTCACATTTTCCTGAAAATCTGCAAGTGACCCTCACATCCCAGATCCTGCAACTCACATGTGTTGTTCACTTGGAAGGAGAGAATGACATTAGAAAAACTGAATTTATTTTTAACTGAGACCATATTGAAACTTGCTATCATTATCCAACTCACATGTTTTGACTAAAATGTAAAATGCTTACTGAAGCATTGCAGTCCTTATTAAGTAACCTCAGCTTAGTCAAAAATCAAAAGACTTTATTGTTGACCTCCTCTGCATAAAGCCAAACTCCACTATGCAGATAGGGCCTCTCTCCCAGCTTTCTCCTTGTCAATGCATAATGGTAGTTACATGTGCATATCAGAAGGAGAATAGGCTTAATTTAGAATATTAAGTACTATTGGCACATAAAATGCTTCATTAAAATATTAAAGGTTTGCTAAAAACCTGTAAGAATTTTTAATGCCTCCCTGTGGGTTGCACACTCTAAATTCAAAATCCCTTCTTATCTTACTTCCAGGCATTTGTTATTAAGTCAAAAATATTAATGTTTATCTAATAAGATCCCAAAGTGCTATTAGCTAAAGAAGGACCAATTCATTCATTTTATTACTTCAGAACATAATACCAACACCCAAAAGAGAAGAGCTATCTCCAGATAGTCCAGAGAAACCACCCAAAGCAGGGAGGTGCCTTGTCATTGCTTACCAAGTAGTTCATAATAATCAATTGGTGATATAAAAAAATGGAACTCAAAAGACTGGGGCTAAATATATGTCTCCTTTCTCTCACTAGGGGCCGAATTCCAGACTCTTCATTAATTTTGGGTTGTTAGAGAAGCAACAACAAGGCTGATGCTACTAAGCAGTTCATCTTCCTCTCTCTAGACTGAGGCTGGAGTCCTGAACTCTTGAACTTGGCCACAGGCTTCTTCTCTATGTGATATTCATATCTCAGGCTGAGAGATACCTCTTCACATCTGGGTCTCAAGGAACTCAGGAACCGAGAGTTCAGAAACTCTCCTCACCAGTTGGGTTATTGAGAGCAAACACGTCTGAAATAAGACTTTCTCCTAAAGCAACTAATGATACACCCTGGTGGGGAGACAGTATGCACAGCTTTTTCATTATAGCATCCAAATTCTCTCTTAGGTCTGTTGCTCTCTGGAACACATCAGAAAAGGGTCTAAAGACAAACTCTTCAATGGAGATTTCCTTTTATAGGCCTAGCACAAAAAGATGACCCTGACCCACAGCAAACTATATAATTCTTTTCTAATCAATTTAAAGCAGCTCAAGCCAATCACTTCATGACTAATTAATGAGGTTTAAGAACATTCTCTCATATTCAGTGAGGTGTCAAAGGGCAGGTACATGACTTCCATAAGGAGGTACAATCAAAATCTCAAAATGAGGCTCACAACCTTGTACATTTATCAGGTTGATCAGAAATTTGCCAGGTAAAACTAACAACACACTGATAAAGATATTTAGAAATCATTGTGTTTTGGGTTTTTTTTAGAATTAAGGCCTATAAATACTTGTCTCAATCTTCAAACATACTCCTGTGACAGATTTAACCTTTAGAAAGCCATTGGTGAGAAACGAGAAAAGTTTCAGTAGACTGAGGCATATAAAAGATGCTCTTAAAGGAAGTCAGGAGAGAAGATAGTGGTGAAGTGGAAGCATCAGATGTCAATAACTTTTTCCAGAGATGTTAGTCCAGGGGCAGAGAATAAAAAAAACATTTTGATGGTGTAAGTGGTGCAAGAATAATCTTTTTAAAAAAAAACCTTTTTTTCATTTTTTTTTTAGCTTTTTGTTATTTTTTTCTATTTTGGGTTGGGTTTTTTTGTTTACATTTTCCCTTCTTCCCTATCTACCTACCTACCTATACCCCTATCACTTTATTTCTTCTGAATTTAGAAGACTTTTATATTCTTCTAAGTACATATATATTGTTCCTTCTTAAACCCATTCCTTGTGAAAGTAGGTTACCATGACTACCAGACCTCCTCCCTTTCTAATTCCTCTGTATCAGTTTTTCCTCTTACACGTCATTTGTATAAAATAATTACTCTTTTCTAGCTGTTACCAAATGGTTTTATTTTCAAAATTCATATCATATTCAGGTTTATTCCAATCTCTCTTATGAACTACCCAATTGTTAACAAGAATCTTAGACATACATTTTATATATAAAAAGTAAATAGTCTGTCCTTGTGAGTCCCTTATAATCAGTCTTTTGTATGTACCTCATATTTCTCTTGGTTCTTGTATGTCAAATCTTCTTTTAAGTTAAACAATTTTTTTAAACAAAGTCTTGAAAGTAGGAGAGTTTATCAAATGTCCATTTTTTTCCTTCAGGATAATATATAACATTTCAGGGGATGATATTTTCTGCCTGAGTCCCAGTTCTTTTTCCTTTTAATAAATTATGTTCCAAGATCTGCAGTCCTTTGATGTCTCTACAGCTAGGTCATGTATGATTCTAATTGTGGCAGAAATACATTTAAATTGTTTTAATTCTGATGTTTTTAATATTTTATCCTTGAGTTGGGGGCTTTGGAATTCATCTATGATATTCCTATGAGTTTTCCTCATAGGATATCTTTTAAGTGATCAATTGATTTTCCTATTTCTACTTTCTCCCCTTGTTCTAATACTTAAGAACGATTTTCTTTCATTATTTCATGTATTATTGCATCAAGATTCTTTTTCTGATCATAACTTTCAGTTAGACCAATTATTTTTTATATTTTCTCTTCTTGCTCTGTTCTCCAAATCTGTTGTTTTCCTTACAAGATATTTCAATTTGTCTTCCATTTTTCATTATTCATGTGTTGTTTAGTTATTTTTCAATCTCTTATAATTTCACTGGCTTCACTTTGCCCAATTCTAATTTTCAAGATTCCATTTACTTCCTTAAAGTTCCATATTTCCTTTTCTAGTTGGCTGACTTTTCTTTCATAACCTCATTTTCTTGGATTATTCTTTTATTCTTTTTTTTTTTAGTTTTTCCTCCATCTCTGTCATTTGATTTTTAAAGTCTTTTTAAAGATTTTCTATGAATTCTTTTTTGGGCAAGTGACCATTTAATGTTACTCTTTCAGGATTTCTTTACTTAAAAATTCTCTTCTGAAGATGAACCCTGGTCATCTCTATTCCCATAAGAGCTTTCTATGATTGGATTTCTTTTTCTTTTCCTGTGCATTTTTTGTGGCGATAGTTTAATTTTTTTAGTCACTTCTAGCCCTGGGGTGTGGGAGATGGTGCCTTTTGCCCAGACCTTCAGTTCTTAGCTCTCCACACAAACCAAAGCCAAACCTTTAACCTCCTGGAAGTGCCCACAGCCAGGGGCTTTCTACCCCACTGCTTCTGCACTCACCAGGCCTGTGCAGGTTCTGTCTCACAAGCCCAGTCACTTTTTGCAGCATGGCTGGGTCTGACATTCCTGGTCAGCAGAGGTCCCCTCCATCTTCCAGGGATCTGAAGTCCAACTCCCCTCACAGTCCTGGGAGTGAAAGTTCCTGTGATTGGGGCAGAGGCAGTCTCTCAAACCAACTAACCCTAGGGCTTGTCCCTTGTTGTTAAAATGGAACCTAACCCAGGACCAAATATTATCCTGGGATTTTTCTTCAGATCTTCTCAAATTGTCCCGGAAAGATCCCTGTTGGCCCCTGTTCTTATTTGTCTCCACTTACACTTTGTGTACCCTAAAGTGCTATATTAACTCCTTTGTGAGTGAAAATCTTGACAGTTTGGAATTTTCTGACCTGTTCCACCATCTTCAGAGAATCATCTACCCAACAATATTTTTTAAGCATGTTTGTAAGTAGATGGGATGAAGTCAATGTAAAAAGGAGAAATGAGAGATGCATTAAGGATGATTCCTGGACCATGTCCCACCAAGGGATTAAATTAGTGAGATTAATCCTTCTAGAAGAGGGATGCCACTGTTTAGACCTAGAGAGTAAGAGATGCTAATTTGTAGAAGATTAATGGAGGGGAGTTAAGACAGCTGCTTTTTGGTGGCCTCAATCTTAGTGAAGTAGGAAAGAAACTTGGGTGCTATAAATTTGCATAAGGAAATGGTCAAGTGATTAGAGTTGTGAGGAGGTTGAGAAAGGTTGATAATAATCTTGGGAGGGAGATAGAGACTTTATAATTGAGTAGAAATCTTATAGAATAGGATTTGAGGGTTTAGCTAAGTTAAACTCTACAAATTTGTAGATGAAATAACTTCAATGTAGGTTTTGTTTTCCCCCAGTAACGCCTATTGACAAAGATAAATAAAGTGGTAAAAATTAACCAGGGCAAAGCTTCAGAAGGTTAGGAATGAGAGAAAGTGAGGGAAGATGAATAATTCCAAAGTGGAAACTAGTGAGATTTTAAAATGATGTATAATGGGTTAAGGCTACATAGGGGTAAGAGTGAAGCCAAAGTGAGAGGAAAGGATAAAATAAGCCATCAGGGAAGGTTCAATGGATTAGTGATTAAGATTAAGGGGAAAATCAGTTTGTTGTGACATGGTGGAAAAAGTAGAAGAGTAGGAGGTTGTGATCAGGTAGTCAAATTTTAAAGTTTGGAATCTTTGAAGTAATAGAGTTCTAGTAAGTGACCAAGGAAGATGGTGTTTCAGGTATGACTGTACCAGTGTGTGGTGTAGGAAGAAATCATTGGAATTCAAAAGGCTAAGAAACTGGATGATAAGGATGTTCAAAGAGTCCTCAAAATGAAGTCTGTGAGAATGATAGCAGTAGAATAGAGTAAGAAGGCAAATCAGTCATGGGAAGGCATCAAAGTACAGTGGAAAGAGTACTTACTCTTGTGTCAGAATTATTGTTGCTCAGTCTTTCACATGTTCAACTCACTAAGACTGAGTTGACCTCATGGACCATAGCATGCCAGATAGTTCTACCCTCTATCATCTCTTATCCAAGTTACTTTTCATTGTTTCCCTGACACTATCTACCCATCTCATCTTCTTCTGCTCCCTTTCCTTCTGCCTTCAATCTTTCCCAATATCAGGATCTTTTCTATTGAGTTTGGTCTTCTCATTATGTGGGCAAAGTATTTAAGTTTCAGCTTTGTATTTGACATTCCAGTGAGAAGTTTGAATTACTTTCTTTAAGTGTTGACTGATTTGATCTCCCTTTTGCCTAAGATACCCTCAAAAGTCTTCTCCAAGCACCATAATTCAAAAGCATCAATTATGCATCACTCAGCTTTCCTTATACTCCAACTTCCACAGCCATACATTGCTACTGGAATAAATATAACTTTGTGTCAGAGTATATCATTTCAAATTCTACATCTGATGTTTACTCCCTGTGTGACCTTGGGCAAGTAATTAAATTTCCTTGGGCATTATTAGTTCCTTACTCTATAAATGGAGGGGGGCTTGTACCAGATAGCAACTGATACCCCTTACAACTTCAGATTTGTGAGTCTATGAGTTATAGTAAAAGTAAAATGGTGAATTTATCTTCCTTATTTATGCTAATTGAAAATGAATAAATTAATGAAAACCAGTAATTAAGGGCCTAGTCAATTAAACCCAGTGCTAGTTGACAGAGATAACAATATTTTTTTAAGTGAAACATCCTTGCCTTCAACAAGGGGAAAACATTTTACTTTCAATGGAGTTAGAGACAACATATATAGGGAAATTCTAGCCAAAGAAGGGAGTTTTGACCTAAGCAGGCACAGGGATAGAAAGCAGAACCACATTTTGCATGACATTTCCAAAGGAAATAGTGCTATTGGTACTTATTGTTAACAGATTAAGAGGTGGAAATATGAGAAGGGATGGACAGAAAGTGTATCATATGAGAGGAACTGTAATGGTAATGGGATTTAAAGATCTTCCATGCCCCTTGAACTTTCTGACATAGCAGGAAGGGGTGGGGCAGGAAGGAGCTGGAGCCCAGTAAGGGCTGGGCTAAAGGCAACTTGGTGACTAGAAACAGTGATGATGGCAGTGCGAACTTCTTTTTTGAACCACCCACAACTTGTGCTGAGGACTCCTGCTAACAGTAACTGGGACAGTAACTGCCATGGGCCAGATTTTCTGGGAACAAACTGTGTGAAGGCTGAGTGGTTACTGTGAGTCAGGAGAGGAGGATCTTTGCCTGGGGGAGTCTGTTTTGTTTTGAGGGCTGGAGAATGTGGGTGTTTAATGCATTAACTATGTGTGCCAACCCCATGGCCACTGTGATGGCTTTGATTTTCTAGTTTGGGGGCTCAGCTTTCTAGTATTTAAATAAATGTTCTGGCTATGTCCCCCATGTAGAGAGCCTTATATATATTGTGATTAATAATTATACCGGCATATTTATAGTCACTGTAGGAATTGTGAATATTGCATTGCTGTTACAGGAACACATACATGGAAGGGCATGTTGTTGTTAATCATTCTTTCTCAAAGAGGACTAATGACATCATGAGCATAGTGTAATCAGAGGATGGGGGATGGGATTTGCAGTTGACCAAATATTAAATATCAGTAATATTTTGGGGTAACTTTGCATTTATTCACCAGACTGAAAAATCAGTAGAGATCATTCTCAGATTAAAGTCCAAAAGCTGAATGCATTAATTCCACCAGGAAAGATAGTAGGTGGTGAGGAAGTAGAAGCATTAGAGATATATATGACTTTTTCCCTCTGTGTGTGTGTGTGTGTGTGTGTGTGTGTGTGTGTGTGTGTTTAGGTAGATAAGAAGAAATCAGTGGGGAGGCTGATCCCCATTCCCCTCCTCAGGTCTGTTGAAAAAAGCTATAGGAGAAGAAAATGGGAAAAGGTTATATCAGATAGCAAGATACCTGGAGTGGTAGATTGGTGGATAGGATTGTCATATGGATCTAGTTATACACATATATAATATTGCTTTTGAAAACTATAAAGGGAAATACATATAAGAGTACTGTTATCAATATCCCCAAATAAGGAAAATAAGAGATCACAAGATGAATCAGTAGTAAAGACAGGAGTAGAAACCATTTATCTTTATTTTTAGTCTATTAGTCTCTTAAATGTACTACACTAACACTGAAGAAGTCTTTTTTTTTATTCCAGAGTAAGAGACAAGTGCTAAATATTTTAGTAAGCCAGAACCATGAAGCAAAAGAACCTGGAACTATGGGATTGTGAGAATGGATAACAGATGAAAAAATAAAATATTGTTAAAGTGTTGAAGCCTTTTGACTCAGATGAGTCTTAGAGAATAACATTATTATGACTCATTTGGTTTTCCAAGTTTGTAAACAAATACAGGAAAATTGATAAATGATTAAAATGTGGAAAAACTTCAATAGTTATTCCTGAAGAGACTTTTCTTTGAATAACTATTCTTTAAAAGATCTTCACTTGGAGTGAAGGCACATAGGTAGTCTACATGGTGTCTCACTTAGGACATGACAAAGTACCATGGGTTCATAAGGTATCTTCCCCCAATGATAGGGATGGCTAGGTGGTGCAGTGAATAGAGCACTGGCCCTGGAGTCAGGAGGTCCTGAGTTCAAATCTGGCCTTAGATATTTGACCCAAAAACTAGCCATGAGGCTTTGGGCAAGTCACTTAATCCCAATTACCCTCCAAAAAGAAAAGAAAAAATATTTTCCCCACTGGTTTGGTCTGCCCTGGTGCCATCTCTCTCAACTATCTGAACTGAACTTCCCAACACTTCAGTCATTAACTTTCTTTTTCTTATATACATTTTTATTGCAGATGAATGTATTTTTCATTGATATTCTTTTTATTTTTAAATTAAATTAAATTTTAAGTCATTTATTTATTTTTAGTTTTCAGCATTCATTTTCTAAGATTTCGAGTTCTAATTTTTCCCCTCCCTTTCCCACACCCCAAGATAGCATGTAATCTGATATAGCTATACATGTATAATTATATTAAACATATTTCCACATTAGTCATATTGTTAAGATGAAATAAACTAAAGATTAAAACCACAAGAAAAAAATGAACAAAAAAGGAGAGAAAATACTAAGCTTCTATCTGTATTCAGGTTCCATAATTCTTTCTCTGGACATAGATAGCATTTTCCATTTTTAGTCTTGAAATTATCTCAGATCAGCAGTTCGTAACCTGTGGGTTGTGACCCCTTTGGGGTCGAACAACTCTTTCATAGGTGTCACAGGGGTTGCCTAAGACTATTGAAAAACATATATTTCCAATGGTCTTAGGAATCTCCTCTATCCGTCTCCAGGTGGGTCTGCCCACATGCAGACATGCCCACATATGACTAGTAAAGGGTCACAGCATAAGGAAGGTTGAGAACCACTGTCTTAGATCATTACATTGCTGAGATCTAAGTCTATCAAAGTTGGTTATTGCACAACATTGCATAACTGTGTACAGTGTTCTCTTGTTTCTGATCACTTCATTCAACATCAGTTCATATAAATCTTTCCAGGTTTTCCTGAAATCTGCTTAGTCATCATTTCTTATGGAACAGTGGGATTCCATTATGTTCATATACCATAACTTGTTTAGTTATTCCCCAATTGTTGGGCATTGTCATGGGCTGCTCAGTGACTAGCACTTAAGCATGATCAAAGATGTGAATAATAATGACGAGACCATGTGGGTAGTTTCAAGAAAGAACCAGGAACTCTATTTAATGACTCTTTGAAAAAGATTTTTATGGAGCAAAATGATACAAAAGAAAAAAGGACTCAAGTTTTACTATCATTGTCTTTAGCCTGTTATATCCTGGAAGTAACACAATTTGATAAGGAATATATTATCTAGGTGTTATCATTGTCTTTAGTCTGTTATATCCTGGAACTAATACAAAATGGATCATTTGATAAGGAATTTGTTCTTTAGGTGTCTAATGTCTGGGGGTAAAGGCTTTGATTTCAAGATCCCAAATAAAAGTCCTTTTAAGTGTAGCCCCAGGGGACCCAAGGAGCTAGCCTAGCAAAAAGCTGCCAAACCACATCAAAAGGGTCCTAATTAGGGCATGCTGTAAAAATTTTTATCTGAGTCTTGGATCAGGCCTTTTTATCAAGGCACCAAAAAGTCTTTGAGAAAGTCAGTTAACTCATTCACATAACAAAGGATGCTCTGGAAAGCAGGCTTCAAGGCCAGGGGCCCAAACCACATTTGTTGAGGACATCTACATAGAAACTGAACCCCAAGAATCAAATATATTGGCTTACTACAGGGCATCCCCTGAATTTCCAATTCTTTGCTACCACAAAAAGAGTTGCTATAAATATTTTTGTAAATGTTGGTCTTTTTCCATTTTCATGATGACTCTGTGATACTAGAAGTAGTATTGCTGGATAAAAAGTTATGCACAGTTTTATAGCCCTTTGGCCATAGTTCCAAATTGCTCTTCAAAATGGTTGGATTAGTTCACAACTCCACTAACAGTGCATTAGTCTTTCAATTTTCCCACATCTCCTGCAACATTTATCATTTTCCTCTTTTGTCAAGTTAGCCAATCAGATCCGTATGACATGATACCTTAGAGTTGTTTTAATTTGCATTTCTCTAATCAATAGTGATTTAGAGCATTTTTATATGACTAGAGATAGATTTAATTTCTTTTTTTTTCTTTTCTTTTCTTTTTTTTTGATTTTTGGAGGGCAATTGGGGTTAAGTCACTTGCCCAAAGTCACATGGCTAGTAAGTGTGTCAAGTGTCTGAGGGAGGATTTGAACTCAGGTCATCCTGACTCCAGGGCCAGTGCTCTATTCACTGCACCACTAGCCACCCTGTGACAGCTTTAATTTCTTCTTCTGAAAACTGCCTGTTCATATCTTTTGGCCATTTATCAATTTGGAAAGGACTTGTATTCTTAAAGATTTGACTCAATTTTCCATATATATTAGAAATGAAGCTTTTTATCAGAATCACTAGATATAAAATTTGTTTCTCAGATTTCTGCTTCCCTTTTAATCTTGGTTGCATTGACTTTGTTTGTGCAAAACCTTTTTAATTTAATGAAATTTAAATGATCCATTTTGCATTTCATAATGTTCTCTGTGTTGTGTTTGGTCATAATTTCTTCCCTTCTCTATAGGTCTGACAAGTAAACTACTCCTTGCTCTCCTAAATTGCTTATAGTATCACCCTTTATGTCTAAATCATGTACCCAGTTTATCTGTGTCATGGTATATTTTGTAAGATGATAATCTGTGCCAAGTTTCTACTATACTATTTCCCAGTTTTGCAGTAATTTTTGTCAAATAGTGAGTTCTTGTTTTGAGTCTTTGATTTTATCAAACAGTAGATTACTGTAGTCATTGACTACTTTATCTTGTATACCTAACCTAGTCCACTGATCTGCCACCTGTTTCTTAGCCAGTACCAAGTAGTTTTGATGACTGCTGCTTTATAATGGAGTTTCAGATCTGGTACAGCTAAGCTGCTTTCTCTTGTATTTCAGATGAATTTTGTTATTCTGTTTTCTAGCTCTATAAAATAATTTTGGGTAGTTTAAATGATATGGCAAGACATTAATTTTTATTTGACAATAAACATAGGTAAGGACAACAAGACTGCTGAAAGAGAAGGCTCAAAGAAAGGACTGGAATTCTGCTTTGAGTAGATGGGATAGTAATAACAAATGATTAAGAGAAATTAGGGCTTCTTGATGCTTATGTTATGCCTGTTTTCTTTGTGAAGTAGAATGATCTTTTGACTGGAAAGAGCACAATTAGTCAAGTCAACAAGCATTTATTAATTGCTGATTATATAACAGGTACCATGCATGCTTCAAGCATGAAAGAACACTTGATCAGAGGGCCTGGGATCAAATTCTGACTGCTTCACTTATTATCTGTGTAATCATAAGAAAATAATTTCATTTCTCTGTACCATACCACAATTTCAATTATAAAATAAGAATTTGGGACTAGCTGACTTCTAAGTTCCCACTCAGTCCTAAATCTAAGATCCACTGTTGATCCTCTGCTGCCCTACCCTTCACATTAGTACATAAACAAGAACTGGATGCTAACTCCTTCCCTTTGCATCTCAGTCATAAATGATCTCTCCCTCCTTGAAATTCTGGCAGTATATGTTTATTTATGCATATGTCTTACCACTCTTACTACAAAATAAATTCATTGAGGGAAAAGAATATTATAATTCTCTACTATATCTCCCACAGCATCTAGCACAGTGCTTTACACATAGTAGGTACTCAATAAATGAGAGGGAAAAAAATGGCTTGCTTAGTTGAGCCAATAGAGTCAAGAGGTATTGAGGTTCAATGGAAAAGGCACTGATTGTCAAGTCAGAGGATCCAGTTTCACATTCTGACTCTTGTGTTTACTACCTGTGTCACATGGGCCAAGTCACATAAACTCCCTGCACATCAATGACCTACCTTATCTCAGAAAATGAAGATTTGGGACATGAAGGCCTTTCATATCATTTTCAGCTCCAAATCTATGATTTTATGTTCCTAAAGGCTAGAAACAAGGATTATTAAGAGAGCAGGGAAGTAAAGAGTACGGCAGTGACAGACGAAAAATGTGGAGGAAGAGGGGAAAGTATGTTTGAAGAAAAAGAGAGAAAGTACTCTGGGAAGAGGAGATAGACAAGTACATAAAATAAATGCCACAGTTTTACTCTTTATTGCCCATGGGCTTTACAATAATGACAAAGGGATCTGCTTGCAGGGACAGATGCTGACAGTGCATCTGCTTCTTTGTGTTATGATCAGAACCTGAGGATCTCTCCAAATGGAACCGTCACTAGCATCTATTGCTGGATTCTAACACTGAGACTGCCACCAAAATCCTGAATTCCTTATTACTCAGATCTTATTTATAATTTCTTGGCAAATGTGAAAGTCGTAGAATTTAGTGACAGTTCTAAGCTCACGAAAGCTTGTCAACTAGATGTCTACACAACTAAAGTAGAGAGTTGAGACAATTATGTGTATTATTTGGGCCAGGAAAAATCCAGTTAAAATACTCTTTTGTTTCCTTATCTGTGATTCATTCTACTATTTTTACCAGCCGCTTTATAAGGTGTGCCAAACACAGGACAACGTGTGACTTTAGTCTTTATTTGGCTACTCTTTTCTTCCCTGTAAAACTATACTAGAATCTATAAGAAGGCATGTGCTTTTGTGTGGCCAGGAGAAATTCATGAATGTCTTTCTGAACTCCTAATAATGCACTAGGAATTATTGAGACTAATATCTTCCAGAGAGTTTGGACATAGACCTTAAAAAAAATCAGAAAATTAGGGCCACATTTAGTTCACAAATATGTTCATTCAGCAAGCATCTATTAACCATCTAGAATGTGCTAGGCATTGTAACAGGTCCTAGAGAAACAAATTCAAACAAACCAGTCTCAGAGCTCAGGGAGTTTACCTTCTACTCAAAGGGCTCAATAATACAAGTGGAATAAAGCTTGACTGGAGTCTGCCTCCCTTCCCATTAGCTTTGTTAGAAAGAAAAACACCAGCTAATAGCACTCACACTTATTTAATCACTGTTTCCTTCCTACAATCTTCAGTAGATATTTGAAAACTTCCCTGGGCAGTTAGACATAGGAAGTAACTAACTGCCAGAGACAGATGGTGTGGGATACTTCAGCAACGAAAGTGTGAAGGTGTTTATGATTCTTCCCTACATTTTCTTACACCTGATGTGCTGTAAAACCTCCTCACATCAGCCATACCTCAAGGTGGTCTGAAGCCTTCAACTTCACAATTAAATTTGCAATAGATGAGCCAAGGACTAAGGCCAAGTTATTCTTGGATCGAGGCACACTGACCAACCATGGAAAGTTTTACTGACACTCCCACAGATATGTCTGTTATCTTTTCCTTTTCTCCCACACACTCCCTACCATTCTTCCTTTGTAGATAGCTTATTGAAATTATGCGGTTCTTATGAGGCCCAGCTGTTAAATGATGATAGGATGCTGAGTTAAATAGACCACAACTGTGTCAGATTCTTCTTTACACCAGCACTTTACAAAATGTGGTCTATAGACCAATGGTATCCCTTAGGGGTTCTGTAAGTGATCTGTTGGTCTCTTCAAGTTACCCTGACAATGCAGTGGAAAAAAAAAAAACCTTTAAACTTCAAATCAAACAACCCAATTCCTCTCCCATAAGGGCATGCAAATAATTATGTAACCTTAGGCAAATCAGTTAACCACAAACCTCCAAATCTCAGATTCTATGATTCAATGAAGCTGCTCCTTTACTCAGAGTTTTCAAGGTGAAGGCAGTACCACTGGACCCAGAGCCTAGAGGGGACCACAGCATAAGGTTCTCATGTTCTTTCTCACTCTCACCCTGTGATTAATCTAAGCACAGCAGGCATGAGCTGAGAGGCATGAGAAGGTGGGGTTTATGAGGCAGGAAAGCTTCTGTGACCAAGGACTTTGCATGCATTGCCTTATTTGACCAATTTTCTAGTTTAAGGGTTGTTAACTTTTTTTTTCATGATCCTTTTGGCAATCTGGTGAAAGTTAGGGACCACCTTTCAGAATAATGTTTTTAAATACATAAATGAAATAGGATTAACAAGGAAACAACTTTTTTAAAAAAAAAGTCGCAAACCTCAGTTTTAATACCCTTATTCTAGATAGTTTTAAAGAATTGGCATGAGTAAATAGGGAGTCAGAAAGACGGGTCCAGTCATTACTTGATACACACAATTCATATAACTCTGGGAAAATCATTTAAATGTTACATGACCTAGGCAAAAAACCAAAAAGGTGGCAATTGATAAAATTAGAATTTGAACATGGGTCCTCTGACTCCAAATGTATCTCTTCTTACTGCCTCGCATTGCTGTAACTTCCCCTAAAAAGTCCATTAAAGATCTGGTATTCAGTTTTATTCAAATAGTCTTTGAACTTCCAGGCATAAACTACCTATGCCAAACCTCAGAGTAATGTGTTCAAAATGTTGAGAGTAATAGAAAGGTGGTATTTCCTTTCATAATTATATCCTCTGTCAAGAGTGAAATCTGGGATAGTGGAGGGAGCTCTGGATTTAGAACCAGACAAAACCCTGGATTCAGAATCAGAAAAAACAGGCTGTGAATTCTAGCTCTGCTACTTGTTGCCTGAGTAAACTTGAACAAATTGCTTTAGCCTTCTAGGCCTCATTTTCTGCTTCTGAAGAAATGAAAGTAGGGGATTAAATAACTTTCAAATTTCCTCCATGCTCTTTATCCAATGATTTCAAGGACCCTTTTGAAAGTCTAAATGAATTATCCCTCCTATTTTATTAACCCTTTCAAAAAAAATTCCCAATTATTAAGGAAAGATTTTTCATTACAGAAAATTATGACTCTCTCTTCCCCAATAGATTAATCTTGTTTATATATTCACTGATAATGGAGTCAGACAGATAATGAGACTTAAAGATCAAGAGGGACTCACCCCCTCAAAGTCAGTCAGGGACATGCTGAGATTTACATTCAAATAGAGATGCTAGATGTGATGGTAAATGCTTAACAACTGGGTCTCCAGAAAAAAGAAAATATCTCCAAGACACATTTTTAAGTGTAATCTGCCTTACTAACTTTTTTCCATCACTATTCTAAGTCTAAACAGTCAACAAAACTTCAAATCAAATGCATATTTGTTGTATTTGCCAATTTCTGAGATATAAATGCTGACACTAAATATTTAATAGTTGGCTCTCCTAAAGCACTACAACCTGGCCCCAGTACACCCTTGTATTCAGGTGTCTTGCCTTTAGACCCAGTATTCCAGCATTTGCTCATTTACAGCATAGCTATCAAGACCAGTCATGAGCATCCTTTACAGATCAACCAGTTTTATCAGAGCCATATCCATAACTCCCTTAACATCAAAAGGTAAGAGGAGATCATTGCTAAGATCCTAGAGAGACTTGGATTAGTATCCACTGACACTAGCAAAAAGATATAGTACTAGAATGAAAAGATTTTTAGATTATTCATCAAAAACTTTTTATTACTTATTAGTCATGTCACATTAGGTAAATAAATCACTTCACCTAGCTGAGCCAGTTTCATCATCACCAAATGGAGTTAATAACATTCAAATACCTCCTCATGGTTATTATAAGGAAAGTACCACAAAGTACTAGATAAATGTGCTCTTTTGAAAATATTGTTGTAATATTTCCTATTTCCTATATCTCCAGTCTTCCCCACTTCTTACCAATCTTCATACTGCAACAATATCTTTAAAAGAAGACTTTCAAAAATATCCTCTAGACCAGAGGTAGGGAACTTGTGGCCTTGAGGCCACATGTGGTCCTCTAGGGTCCTCAAATATTTGTTCAGTGAAGTTTTGATTCAGACAAAGGGCCACACTTGAGGCCACATGTGACCTCAAGGCTATAGGTTCCCCAACCCTACTCTAGACCCCAAATCTATAGAAGGTTCCTTTTTGGACAATGGATAAATTCCAAGTTCTTCTGTCCACTTTTCAGTTAGCTCAGTCATACCTAGCTAATCTTATCTCTTCTCTTTAAAATAAACTCTCAATTAAAATCAGGCAAATATTCTCTCTTTAAAAAATATTTTCTTTTTTTTTTAATTTTAATTTATTTTCTTGGTTACATCATTCATTTCTACAAGGTTTTGAGTTACAAATTTTCTCCCCTTTTTGTCCCTACCCCC
>CM053598.1:166232460-166252336 GCA_028646575.1 Pseudocheirus occidentalis | reverse complement strand
GGCTCTCAGCCGTTCGTGCTGCAACAGCCGCCTCCCGCTGCCTCCTTGCCCTGGGAGCAGTTTGGCCAGACCCGCTCTTCTCCTCCCCAGTTAGCAAAATCCACTGACCTTTCTCTTAGCCTTTTTTTCTTCTGGCCTGATAAATGTGGTAACTGTTCCTCCAGTGCAGCCGGTCTGCTCTCCTGTAGCCGCGGTTCCCCGCCTGATGCCCCAGGGCCTGAGCCGGCTGGGGTTTCAGCGGTGGGTCCCAGACTGCTGAGAAGAGCCCCGCCTGTAGCCCCTGCGCTGCCTGTAGCAACAGATGTGCTTTCTGTCTTGTGGAGAGTTTTGGAGCTTGAAAATCTGTTTAGCGTCCCATTTTATGAGTTTTTTAGCGTGTTTGTGTGGGAGCTGTGGTGCTTTGCAGCTTCTACGCCGCCACCTTGGCTCCGCCCCCTAAAAATATTTTCAATTCCAGATCTTTTTGTTCTACCCTACTATTACCCACTGAGAAGGCAAGAAATATGATACTCATTATGCATATGAAGTTATGCGAAGCAATATTTGCACATTAGTTATGTTGAGGGACAAAAGAAGCAATAAAAACAAAGAAAAATATCCTTAAATCTATACTCAGAGTCCATCAGTTCTCAATTTGGATGTAGGTACCACTTCATATCATGTGTCCTTTTGAATTGTCATAGATCTTTATATTACATTCATCAGTCTTTTACCACTGATTATTATTAAACATTGCTATTATTTTATATGTTGTTCTTTTGGTTCTGATCACTTCATGTTGCATCATTTTTATAAGAGTCTTCCCAATATTTTCTGAACTCATCATTTCTTACAGCACAATGGTATTCAGTCATAAATTGTATAGTATAACTTGTTCATTCATTCTCCAAATAATATAAATGATAAAATAATGATATAAAAATAATAAATGATATTTATAATGGTTTGTATCCTGCCCTTAGTCACTTGAATCCTAACTTGGACACTTACAAGCTGTATGATCCTGGGTAAGCCACTTCTCAGTTTCCTCATCTATAAAAGGAAGAAGTTGGACTTAATGGCCTTTCATGTCTCTTCAGATTTAAATCTATGATCCCATATGAAATCTATGTGTTCATTTACTCTGTTATTTCATTGACCATTGTCTGCTATAAAATTCTCTCCAAAATGTCTTGCTTTCCTTCTAATTTGGCTTTGTCAGTTTTGTTTGTGCAACAGCTTTTAAATTCCATGTAATCAAAATTAACTATTTTGCTTTCCATGATTACTTCCATGTCTTAATGGGTCATAAACTCTTCCTTAATACATAGATCTGACAAGTATATTTTCCATGCTTTACTAATTTATTTGTAATATCACCCTTTATGTCTAAATCATTTATCCATTTTGACTTCATCTAGGTATATGATTATATGTAATTACATCAATGGTATAGAAAAAGCCTTTAACAAAATAAAACAAACCTTCCTATTAAAAAAAATCACAAGAAAGGATAGGAATCAAGGGAAGCTTTCTTAAAATAAAACGTATCTGTGTAAAACCATGAGCAAGTATTGTCTGTAATGGGGATAAATGTTAAGACTTCTCAATGAAAACCTGAGTGAAAACAGGGATGTTCATCATGTCACCTCTAATACTATTGTTTCCTCATTGCAAATTTTTATGCTTTCAATTTCTTTTTTTTATTTTAAATTTTTACAGCTAGCAATTCTAGCACAGTTTTGAATAATAATGATGGTAATGGACATCCCTGTTTCACTCAGGTTTTTATTGAGGAGGCTTAAATTTTTTTCTGCACTCAATATAATTGTATGGTTTTTCCTATTTATACATTGAAATATGCTGATAGTTTTCCTCATGTTTAATCACTTTTGTTGGTACAAATCCCACCTGGTCATAGTGTATTGCTGTATTTTATTTCAAATTTTAGCATTGATATTCATTAAGGAAATTAGTTTACAGTTTTCATCTGTTTTTGTTTTTGTTGTTTTAGATATCAACATCATATTTTTGCAATAAAGGTATTTGGCAAAACCCCTCCTTTACTGTTTAATTTGTTCTTTTTTACATTTGTTCTTTTTCTAGTTTTTCTTCCAGTTGCCTATCCATCTCACTGATTTTCTTTTTTTTTTATTGCCATACACATTAAGAAATAGAATTTTTCCCCTAAATATTGCTTTGGCTAAATCCTACAAATTTTTGAATGTTGTATAATTGTCATTTTCTTTAATAAAACTATTGTTTGTGTCCATTATCTTTTGACACACTCATTATTTAGGAGTAGATTATTTAGTTTCCAATTAATTTTAATATATGCTTCCATAGCCCTTTGTTAAATGTATTTTTATTGCATTGTGGTCATAAAAGAAGGCAGTTAATATTTCTACTCTTCTGTTTTTTGTTGTGAGTTTTTCAATGCCCTAATACAGGGTCAAATTTTGTGACGGTGCCATGTACAGCTAAGTAAAAGGTATACTACTTTCTATTTTCATTTAGTTTTCTTTACAGGTATATCATATCTATTTTTTTAAATCATTCTTTTCATCTTCTTGAATTCTTTCCTAGTTATCTTACAATTAGATTTATCTAGCTCTGAAAGGGGAAAGTCAAGGTCTCCCACTAGTATAGTTTTACTATTTCCTCCTGTCATATATTTAATTTTTCCGTTAGGAACTTGGATGCTATACTATTTGATGCACTTATATGTAGTATTGACATTATTTTATTGTTTTCGAGTTATATTTTTCCCACTTATCTCTTTTAATTAGGTCTATTTTTACTTTTGATTTGTTTAAGATCATGATTGCTACCCAGGTTTTTAACTTCAGCCGAAGCATGATAGAGTCTGCTCTAGTCCCATATTTTAATTCTGCATGTCTCTCTGTTTCAAGTGTGTTTCTTGTAAATGCCATACTGGTATATTATGGTTTCTAATTAATTTTATTATCTGCTTCCAATTCATGGAGAAGTTCATCCCATTCATATCCACAGTTATGATTAATAACTGTGAATTTCCCTCCATCCTATTTTCTTTTATCTTTCTTCTCTTTGTTTTTATCCTGTTGTAATACTATGCATGAGCAGCTTCCCAAAAGAATGCTGCTGTGAACAGCTTTCAAGGTTCAGATTACACAGTATAGTGAACACTCCATTTCTTCCATGACAAATCAAGACATACTTTCACAACAAATCACAATATAATATTCACAATATTACATCTTATCACAGAAAATCACAATATAGTGTTCACAACAACTTAACATTAGAATGGCCACCTAGTTTTCACTCCAGATGCCAAAGTATTTAGAACAAAGAACAAAAGAATAATCATCTTGTTTCCCCAAGGAGGTTTGCCTCCTCATTCAGTCATCTCACAATACAATAATCAATCTTCCACTCATGGGGCCACCATAGATTAACTTAATCAGTCACTTATCTAGCAATCAGTCACTAAATACAATCATTAGAAAATTCCACAAACCGTCTACCCCTTGATGTCTATTAAAATTCAATTTCATCATGCATCCATGGGAGGGCCTTTTCTTCATCTTGACTTGGGGTGATCTCTCAGATTCCCTGGATCCCCTTCCATGGTCCTAGCTCCTACCTGAATTGACCAAACAGTCACTTGGATTCAGAGGCAGACAGCTTCTAGCTCCTTGTCCAGTCCTCCAGGCAGTTTTTGTTGCACACTGAAATTCACAGGGTCCAACACATCTCAAACCCTTCACAACTTCTGTTGCTGAGGACTCAAGGATCACCCAAGCCACAAACAAGCAAAGGCTTCTCAGGTCATGTTTCTTCAGTCCTCTGGCATTTTGGCTGGCCCTATGACCCAGAAGGAATTTCAGACTTCCAGGAGGCAGTAACTTCAGCCTTCACCAGATTCTGGTCTCAAGAAAAACTCCAACTCAGTTCTCAGTCAGCTTGCCAATGCTGGGAGAGAAACTCTCACTCTCTCTCTCTCTCTCTCTCTCTCTCTCTCTCTCTCTCTCTCTCTCTCTCTCTTTCTCTCAGTCTCTCTCTCTGTCTCTCTCTCTGTCTCTCTCTCTCTCCTGGCTTCAGTCTCCATCATTCTTCCTCTACCAGGAGCCAGCCAGGAGGAAAATTCTTGATTCTGATTCTCTGTCCCTGGAACTCTTCTTATATATGCACACACACATTGACTTCCTATCTCAGGCAACCCCCTCCTGCCACATCAGCAACAGGAGAGACAGAGTTCATACCCTCTGCCTCTTTCACAGAAGTACTTAGCCCCTAGGTATTAAGGACCAAGTACCTGCTAAATTAATTATCATTACACCTATCCCTTCACTAATGTATGTTTTGCTTCTGACGACTGCCCTTTAAAAAGGAAATCTGTCCTCCCTTTTATCACTCTTTCATCTTTTCTCTTATCTACTTCCCTTCCTACTTTCCTATTGGGTAACAAATTTTTCTTACCAATTGAGTATACGCATACATACATACATACATACATATCTGTGTGGAGACATAGATATAGATACTCCTTTTTTGAACCAATTTATATATGAGTGAGAGTCAAGCCTTTCTTGAACCCTCTTCCTCCATTTCCCCCTCCACTGTAAAAGCTCTTCCTTAAACACCTCCAAATTAGTTGTTCTTTAAAGATTTGGTAGAGTTTGCTTATAAATCCATCTGGTCCTGGTGTTGTTGTTGTTGTTTTCCTTAGGGAGATCATTTATGGCTTTTTCTATTTCTTTTTCTAAAACAATGTTATTTAAATTCTCTATCTTCTTTTCTGGTAATTTGGGTTATTTATATTTTTGTAGTCATATCAGGCATATATTCTCACTATGTCCAGGACCTGCCATGCTCTTTTCCATATGTTGTATTCCTCCTACTGAATGCTCTTTTATTACTTTTTTCTCTGGCAATCTGATTTCTTCAAGAACTCACATTAAATTTTATTCTTCAACTAATCTTTTCATTGCTAACCCACAGGGATTTCTCCTATCTCTGAATTCATTGAGTATCTATCATCTATTACATCAGAGACTCAGAAGTGGGAGAAACTTCAGCAGGTCTCCTCCACAATATTCAAGCAATCCATAAATTCTTATTAGGTCTTCCTATGGGCCATGCATTGTGCTAAGCTTTTTGACCACAGAGGTGGCTGACAAGTCTCATCCAAACTCCCCCATAAGTAGAGGAATTCATTACAAAAAGTAGTGCATTGCACTCTTGAACAACTTTAAGTAAAACAGTTCATTCTAATATTTAATTAGTCCAATATCATTAAATAAACTTCTGTCCTTGTATCTTCTTTTCCCAACTAAGTTCAACAGCAGGGAGTATGCTAAGAATTTTAAGGCTATCAGAGGCCCAGATCAGGGGCACACTAAATACTTGTGGCTTGATTAGCAAGATTCTGAAATCTTGTAAATACCATCCCAGAGGACAACAAGCAAAGAAAATATATTTGTTTCTCTGAGCTCCATATAGGGATAAGGTTTGGAAATTAGAAAATGAAGTTCAATATTCTCATTTTTAATGAAGCTATCATTGCCATTTTAATGGTAAATTTGAGTGGTCATGAATTAATTTAAGTTACAATAAAGAACATAAGAGTTTAGACTTGAAAAGTAAAGAATTACCTCTTATATCTGGACACAAGTACTCTATCTGCTAAGTTGTTAAGTTAGAGGTTAAAATCTTATCATAAAAATGTACAGCTTACTAGGGAAAGTCTTAGAATGCATTTAGCAACCTTCTCTTGTGTGAGATAAAACAGACTTCAACAGTCCAAATAAAAGACCTCTTTATGATCTTTCCCAAGGAGACTTTCCCTAAGCCCCTTTTCCATACCTGAAGTTCACCAGATCATATTCATCAGTATTGACAGTCCTACCTATGGCACTGTCTAGCAAGAAATCCTATTTGTTACTATGAATAAACTCACCTTTGCCATATTGATTAGCTGCTTATCTAGGCTTTACAGACAACATTCTTCTTGCTTGTCTCAGCACTCTTGTGTCAGTCTTAAGAGTACCCCTTAGTCTTTGCTCCCTGCTTTCATTAAAGTTGTCACAGGAAACCATGACCTTAAATTTTTTTCCCCTCTTCAGTTTTTCCCTGGCTTTTTTCATTGTAGGGTTTTTTAATTGTTCTTTTTATTGCTGGTGATTATTTTTTTCTCTTTCTTTAATGTTTTACTTTTTTTTCTTTTCTTTTTTTACATACAATAATGAGATCAAAAATTTAGAGTGAAAAGAAAAGTTATAAGTCATCTAATTCATCCTCCCTTCATTTTATAGATTTAGAGACTCAGACCTAGGGATGTGCAAGGATTTGCCTATAGTGGCAGGTAGTAATCTGGAGGCAAATAGATGGTTCAGTGGATAGAGGGCTCAACTTAAGGGTCAGGAAAACCTGAGTTCAAATCTGGCTTCAGATACTCACTAGCTGTGTGACCTTGAGCAAGTCACGTAATCTGTGTTTGACTTAATCTACTGGAGAAGTAAATGGCAAATGACTGCAGTGTCTTGGCCAAGAAAACTCCATATGGGGTCATGAAGAGTCTGACACCACTGAATAGCTTAAGTAGGCAACAGATACAGGATTTGAACTCAGGTGTTCTGACTTCAAAAACTAAATTCTTTAAACCAAAATATCCCACTCCTCTCTTCCCACATGTAGACCCAGAATCATCAACTGAAACAAATATTGAAAAGTGAACAAAAGAAATTGAAATTTTTACCATCTCTTAAAGTATTTGTTTCATTTCATAACTGTAGATTATTATCTCTCAGAAGGCATATTTCACCATCAGGCCTCTGAAATCATAATTAGATACTATATTGATCACAGTTCTAAGTTCTCCCCTTATGATGTCCATCATGTAAATTGCTTACCTGGTTCTCCTCAAATGTTCACCAATAAATCTTCCCAAGTTTCTTTGAATTCTTCATATTTATTACTTATTATTGTCTATTAATATTTCATTATAGTCATATGCCATAATTTTTTAGTGATTCTGCAATAGATGGAAATTCATTTTGTTTCCGGTTCTTTACTGTTACAAAAAATGGTGGTAGGTATTTGTTTGAATATATAAGATCTTTCCTTCTGTCTTTGATGTCCTTCATGTTTTTGACTAGTATTGGTTGCATTGGGTCAAAAAAGATGTTCAGGGTAGTGATTTTTGTTAGTACAGTTTCAAATTTTTGAGTATGGTTGAATACATTCAGAACCCTGCCAAGAAGTTATTAGTATGTATGTCTTCCCACAGACATTCCAATATTTACTGTTGTCATCTTTTATCATCTTTTTCCAATCTTGAAGATGAGGCCAAGCTTTAGCATTGTTTCAATTTTCATTTATTTTATTATTAGTATTTTGAAACAGTTTTATTTTTTCAAGTAGTTGTTCATAGTTTACATTTCACCTTTTGAAAACTGAGCATAAACTTCAACCACAAATCCATTGAACAATGTCTATTATTATTAGATATTTGTATCGATGTCCTATATAGCTTGAATATCAGACCTTGGAGATATTTGCTGCAGATTTTTCTCATTTAACTATTTCTATTACAATTCTAGCAGCATTGATTTTTTTTTCAGGTAAAAATTTTCAGTTTTATTCATTTGAAACTGTCTATTTTATTGTCTGTATTCAGCTTTGTATCAAATAAAAATGAATAAAAAAGAAAATTATTAGCTACCTTAATTTTTTTTAAAGAAAGATACAGATTGGTACAGTTAAAAGAATGGTTGATTAGATTTGGAGGATCCAACTTAAATATTGATCAGGTATACTACCTAGGGCAAGTCCTCTTACTTTGATGGGCTTCAGTTCCTTCATAGGAAAAATTAAAACTGGACCAGATGGCTTTTAAGGTTCCTTTCAATTCTAACTCTATGATCTTTGAGAATAATCAAGTCAATTTAACAAGTATTTATTTAAGTACTTAATATGTACAAGGAACTTGCAATTTCTTTGATATATGGAACTCCAAGATAAGAAAGCTCTCTCTACCCTTTTAGGTCATCATGTTCCCATCAATTTATAGTCTCAGAGTTGCCTAGGGCACTGAGGGGTTAAGACTGGTGAGGATTATACAACCAATGTATGTCAAAAGCATGACTTGAATTCATGAGTTGAACTTGAAGTCTGAGGTCAGATCTCTATTCCTCTGCCATGTTGCCACCCCAAGTAGATACAAAACTTAAATATGAAAGGTAATAAGAAAAATAAAGGAGAGTGGAAGGTGATATCTTGTATAACTGTGGCCAGCAGAAGAAGCCTTTATCTTCAGATTTTGTGGTCAGTCTTTCCTGGTTTCTCCATGTTTTGTATTCTAATGCATATCCATTTTTAGCACTGGTTTCCTCTGCACTTTCAGCATGGCAAGGGTACCCTAAGTAGGATGGTTGGAAATTGGGTATATAGAAGAAATACTATAAAGACATTCAAGTACAATTTTAACCAAGGTGACATAGCTGCTTACTACTGAGAAACAGGAAGCAATGAGCTGATTATCTAGGATGCAGCAATTAGTTGTCTGATGACAAAGGGGCTTGTTGTCTAGAAAACTTCTGGTTTCATTTTATTTTCCTTGTCCAGCATTTTTGTGTCCAGCAAGATAACTGTGCTTTAACTAATCACTGCCCTTTCACCCCCCCCACTTCCACCCCCAACCCAGAACTCTCTTCTTTTGTTTTTTTTTCTCTTTCTCTAACCCCACCCACACCCACAAATCTGGAATATTCTGTTTCAAAAGAGGCATTTCTTGTTTCCTAGTTAATTGGTATTCTCTACCTGTGGTATCACAGTTGAGGCAATAAACATACCTAAAAAGAACTTACAACTTCTTTATCTACCTAAGTAGCTACCTAAGTAATTTAGCACCAAGTGAGGATAGAACCTAGAATCCCAATGAAAGCTTAATGTGTGTTCCAGGTCTTGGAAGCAGACTCTTACAAGAATACCCTGGATTACTTCCCCTGGCTGTAACCTAAAGAGCATACCTGAGACTTCCTGGTAGTATATTTGATTGTCCCCTGACATTTCCCATTTTGTTTTGGAGACATTAGGAGCACAGGGAGCTGCCTAATTTGGATGTGTGGGCCCTGGACAAATGTGGGGGTTGGGGGGTGGAAAATTAAGCTCTAAACATTTGATGTTTCTACTGATATCCAAGGATGATACACCAGTACCCTTTTCCCTTTATCCCTGCCTCCCACTCAGTAGGGGATTCCAGTTATGCTCTATTATCTCCATTTAACACGATAACCTATTATTTTCTTTCAGCATTGGCTGACCTATCTGAGTGTTTTATAAAGCTCCTTTCCCCCTAAAATAAAGTTTTCAGAAACAGGATCAGTCTTAAGGGGATCCAACAATTAAATATAGAAAAGATTTAAGATCACTCATTGGCCTCAGAAATAATTCTCATGCATGCAAATAGCAGCATGACCTGTCAGAAAAATATAAAAACAAACAAACAAATCCCTATGATCCATGGATAGGTTGACAGATATGGACCCATCCACAAAAATAGGCTTCTCATATATACATGGGATAGATTTAGCAGATACCAGAAAAATAGACCATGCATAAGATATGAGAAGAAAAAGTTCTAGCAGCACATTCAGCTCAAGTTAAAGTTCTTTATTTAGGCAGCAGTAATAGCTTCCTTGCTAGCATGTTGATTTCTAGAATTGTTCGGTGTTAGCAAATCACCATAAAATTTCAAAAGTGTGTCATACACTGTCTCATCTGATAGAGGAGTTAATCAAATTCTTTTAATTCTTTGCATACATTTTCTCAAAATAACATGTACTATCCATAAAATAATGAGATCTAAAATATGTTCAAAGCAAAAATAACCTGTTCCCCAAGGAAACATAGACTCAAACAAGTCCCATTTCTAATTCATATAAACACAGACAAATAGACTACTTTATGGTATGTTTCTCTTCTAAGTGGATTTCAACTAACGTCCCATCCACATGGCTTTTTATTAAAACCTAATTTAAATAGATTTTATTGAAGACAAACATCCGGGACTTAATGACTAACTTTATCCACCAGTATGTTAGACAGAATACAAAGGTGCTGATCATCAGCCCCGGAATTATCACTTTTCATGTGAATCCACTTTCAACAATAATATAAGAAAATATTATCTTTAGGACAGAGACCTGTACTTTATGCAAATATAGATTAAGAAAATCCAAATTATTTTTAATGAGTTATGCATATATTATGTATCTGTATCTAAAGCTCATCTGGACTATGGCACTGGCTAAGCTTAGTATGAATTAAAATATCATATCATTTCTGTTTTTACCTTTATTATGATCAGTTTTTCAGGCCTGAGACATTATGAAAGTAGGGGGATAACACTTTTTCTATTCTTCCCAGCAAATACTTTAGAAGCTTTCATTTTGGGCCTAACAGATGTATAGAAGGGTATGACAGAAAGATCACTGACTCTAGAGTTAGAGGTCTTGGATACAAATTCTACCTCTAACACTTCCTCTGTGACTTTGGGCTAGTCACTTAACCTCCAAGGAACTTAATTTCTTAATATGTAAAAAAAGAAGATTTAACCAAATAGCCTTCAACATCCCATCCAGCTCTAAATTGATATTATGGCTCAAAGGGATTGTTGGTCATTTACTCCAAATTCCTCATTTTACAAATGAAGAAACTAAGGCTGAAATGAGAGCTGGTGACTTGAACAAGATTACATGTTTGAACTGAGATTTGAAACCTGATCCCTTGACTTCAAATTTATCATTCTTTCCATAATGCCTAAATGCCTATTTCTCAGGCCAATAATGAAAGATCAAATCAAAACTTCTTGAAAGTTCATTACTCTGTCATCTATACAAATATCAAGTGGAAGACTTAGAGTAAGCTTTCTCTGCAAATGTTGATTTATATAGATGCAGTTAGAGGCAACTAGATGGTGCAATGGACAGAGCCCTCGAGCCTAGAGTCAGAAAGACTCTACTTCCCAATTTCAAATCTGACCTCAGACACTCACTAGCTGTATTACACTGGAGAACTCATTTATCCTGTTTGCCTCATCTGTAAAATCAGCTAGAAAAGGAAACGGCAAATGACTTGAATATCTCTGCCAAGAAAACCCCAAACGAGCTCAGACATGACTGAAACGAGTGAAGAAGATAAAGAGAGATATGGCTATCAATTATTAAGAGATGAATGATACAAATGTACATAATTATCTTCTATCAAATAAACACAAAAAAACCAGAGACTGCTGGGAAAATAGAAAATTTTCTGGTAGAATTTAGGTTTAGAACAACATATCACATTATATACTAGAGTTAGTTCCAAATAAATATGTGATTTTGATGTAAAATCTCATATAAAGAGGAGCAAAGAAGAAACTGCTTTTTCAGCATTCATAAGGGGGAAGAGTTCATAATCAAACAGCAAATAAAGAAGACCACAGGAGATAAGATGGAAAATTTTTATTGCATAAAATAAAAAAGTTTTTACACAAACCAAACCAATGCATATAAAATTAGAAAGGAAACAAGTAGCCAGGAAGTTTTACTGGTAAAGATCTTATTTCTAGGTTCTTTTAGGAACTCATTCAAATCTAAAATAATATGAGCCATTTCCCAATGGATATATAGTTTAAAGAGGCTGTTTAATTTTTTTTCTCTGACAGTTTGAATATGTGTTCTCTGACTACAGCCATTGAAAACTAAACTAGGTTCCTGAGGTGTTCTATTTCATGCTGTTCAAAAGATCAGACCAAGCACAACAGGCTTGACCAAGCACAATAGATAACTTGTCAGCATGGGTTAACAGTGCCACTTCTGTATGTATCAGCTTTGTGCTAAAATTCAGATGATGAATTAATCAAAAGCATTTAGGAAAAGTTATTTAGGAGACTATTTAAACATTGAATTAAGTCTTATGATGTTATATAATGATATAACATATTGATGAAGATCTTTATAGCTGAACCCTCTAAACAAGGAAATAGCAAGACCATTATTATTCACATACTACATGACATATCTGCAACCTTAAAATTCAATAAATTCTAAAAGTCAATCCAAAATTACAACTTAGTTTAAAACAGGTATTTAAGAACTCAACAGATGGTCCTATCTTTACCTGAACTCATGCATGTTAACAGCCCAAATGTTATTTGAGAATTGGAGATTCAAACATTACTCACAGTATTTGACATGTTTTTTTAACTCAGGATTATTATAAAATACAATAAAATGCCCTTCAACAATTGAAAGGTAGTATAGCAATCAAATCATTGTAATTAGACTGTTTATCATGCAGAAAATGAGGGAATATAAAGTGGAAATCCCTAAGTTTGTTTTAACTCAGTATACCTTGCCTTTGGACAGGACAAGGTACATAATTTTTGCAAAAGAATGTTGTTTTTTATCTAAAACATACTACAGGTAAAAGTCATATGAAATGATTAAGTAAGCTTTTTTCATTATTTGATAGTAATAATATAGCTAACATTGATATAGTGTTTGTTATGTACCAGGCACTATGCTAAACACTTGACAACAACCCTGAAAGGTAAGTCCTATTATTATTCCTTATTATTATTTTAGAGATGAGGAAACTGAGGCAAGTATGAGTCAACATTTTTCAGGGTCACAGAGCTAGAAAGTCTGAGGCCAAATGTGAACTCATGTCTTCCCAATTCCAGGCCTGGCTGCTCTCTCCATTGAGCCACAGCTGAATACATTTAAAATACAAACGAACAACCAAAAACTTTCCAGAACAGAGTTGGAGAGGATCCATGTGGATTAAAAAAAGAAAGTTAGGCTTGATCAACTAAAAAAAAAATCCAAGCTTAATTAAATCTTTAAAAAGAAATACAAAAGTGTAATAAACTTGACTGTGGTTCAAATTATAACCCAAATAAAGAAAACATAATCATACTCATTTCAACATGATCCTATCTAATCTACATAATTAATTTATTAGAATTGTTGAACAATATTTTTAAACAGTTATTCATGATTAAAGTTCTCTGGTTGATTAAGCTAATTTAAATAGGGTAGTCTTGACAGATGTAGAAAAAGAAAAGATAATCTCATCAGGAGATATCTTTGTTTTGTAATAAATAACAAAAAGATAACTATTACTCCTTGGTGACATTTTTAATATATGCTATCAAATCTGCCCTTTCTGCCTTCTTAATTCCTGTAAAGATCATTTTTGTTCCAGGGATATGCTTCCTTGGGTTTTTCAAATATTGCATCAATGGATCATCTCTCCAGATGATACTTTTGCTCTTGTTGGCATTTGTTTAAGAGAATCCTGGAGTGTGACCAGTCTTTTGGTCAAAGATTCCATTCAGATTAGGTCATCTTGCACTTGTCTCCCTTTTTAACTGTCCGAGACTGTGCACACTTCTGGACAAAAAAACTTCCTGCCCTTGTCAACATCACCCATTGAGAATTTGGCTCTGTGGGCACAAACTTGCATTTTTGAGATCTCTCAGCTAGCCTGCCTCCTGGTTTCTTTGCCAATGGACACACAGTACCCACAATTAGCATCGGTTTAATTGAATCTTGAACAGGCAGTTTTCTAAGGAAGATATTCAAGCTACCAATAGCTATATGAAAATTTCTCTAAATCACTAATAATTAGAGAAATGCAAGTTAAATCAGTCCTGAGATTCCACCTCATGCACATGATATTGGCAATGATTACAGAGGGAAAAAAAGGAAAATTCCAACTGTTGGGGGGCTGGAAGAAAACAGTTACATTCATGTACTGTTGGTAGAACCATGAACTGATCCAACCATTCTATGAAATCATTTGGAACAATGACAAAAAGACATGAAACTGTGTAGAAATTTTGACCAAGCAATACATCTAGGTCTATCTGGACAAAAATATTTATAAAAGTTCTTTTTATAGTGGTGTTACTGGGAACTAATAGTATGCCCATCAGTTGAGGAATGACTGAGCAAATCATGGTATGTTCATGAAATGAGATACTACTATTACATAAATGACTAATGGATGTAATGAAATAGTATTGTACTGAAGGAATGATTAAAGGTATGTTTGCAAAAATGATGGGGAATGAAGAGAACAGAACCAGGAAAACAATTGATACAATAATAACATGATTGTAAAGTTAAAAAAAAAAACTCTGAAAGACAAGAATGCTAATTAAGCATGATTCTAAAAGATTGATGTTGATCTATGCAACCAACCTCCTGATAAAGAATCGATGGATTCAAGACTCAGAATGATACATGCATGTTTTGGACACAGACAATGTGAGACTTTGTCTTTTGTTAACTGTATACTTGCTACAAGTTTTTTTTTCTTTTTTTCTTTTTTTATTTGGGAGGAGTTGAGAGAAGAAAGAAGTAAATGCTTGTCAATTGAAAATAAAAATGAAATTTTTAAAAGATAAATTTTACTTCTGAGATTAGCTCCAAAATTATGGATCCTTTTACATCTAAATAGTAAAGAGTGTGTGTATATTTATATATATTCATTTTACAATGTAAATAATTTCATGTTACCATGATACTATAACATATTAGTATCCCCACTCACCAAATTTATTGGTCCTGAAAATACCCAGTGTATATTTTATATAAGTTTACTAGTTGTAAAAGCAATCACATCTGATGGCATGGAGCCAGGATTCAAAGGTTTATAACACTGTTAGGAAGCATGATATAAGCCCAATCACATACAGACATATTATATTTAAAGAAATTTGGTCATATTATAATAAAGGGGATATTTGCCTCAGGAGATGGAAAAGGATAGTAAGAAAGAAAAAAAAATCCCTGTCTATTATAAAGTTTGTTTTTAATTAATCATTTAACCATCCTCCTTTGCCAGACTTTTGACTGGTGCTGCTAATGAGGAGATGAATTAATTTAAAACATTTGCATTTTATCTTATTTCCTTAGCATTCACCATCTGCTATTAATGCTATTACAATTATAAAAGACTGATAGCTAGAGAGAGAATAAAAGGGTTTGGATATGTCATGAATTAGTCAAATGGACCTTACATTTTCAAGAGTTATCCATGTCTCCCTAAATTCTGAACGTATCTGGACCTAGAGATGTTGGAGAGAGAAAGAAAGAGAGATAAACACAGAGAGACAGAGACAAAGAGAGACAGAGAGAGAGAGACAGACAAAAGATAAACCAAGAAAAGAAATTGAAATTTTGAAAGCAGTTCTTTTTTAATGATGGTGTACTTGTCTTGTAAATTATAATTATTATTCATTCCCTGAGAAATCTTTTAATTCATTCAAACAAATATTTATTGATTAGAAGATATGAGAAATATTCCAATAATATAAAGTAGATGGTCCTTTTTATAAATGAAATCCAAATAAATTTCTCTGAGGGTCCAAAGAAGATAAAAATCACATTATGGTTAAGGCTAAAGGCCAGTTTAAGAAGCAGTCAGTGGCCAACAGTGTGGAGATCATGGTCCCAGTGCCCAGTGATACAGATTCCCCTTGATTCAAAACCAGTGTGGGCAGTGCCAAATACCTGCCTGAGAAGAATGTTGTTATCTGGAAAGACAAGTCCTTTACTGGAGGAAAGGAGTACCTAATGAGAGCACATTTTGGCTTACCCAGCATGGAAAAAGAGGAGATGGAGGGCTGGCATCCCATCTCTGTCAAACTTGAGATTCCTTATTTCACTGTCTCTGGGATTCAGGTCTGGTCCATGACGATCATTGAGAAGAGTGGTTACCAGGTCCTTCACTGGGTCCAATACATCACCCAGAGTGGGGATTATCAGCTTTGGACCAGCTAGAAAAAAAAGACCCGGGAGCAACAGAGGCTGACATCTTACCCTGTGGACCCTTCCTGCCCAAAGTTGGTTTTTTTTGAAGCGTGTATTTGTTTGTGAGAGTGAATGGTCCAGTTCTTATATCTATCTGAGAGGTATCCCATCTGTGACTGTGAATGGGAGGCAATCCTGTCTGTTTAGGGGGCAGCTTTGACCCTTAATCTGTTTGAGAGAGGCCTGTGATCCCTGTTTGTGAAATCTGCGCCATCTGTATTTGGGAGGGTGGACATTCATGGCCCTTGTTTGTGAATCTCAGCCCCTTCTTTATCCCCACTTCTGATCTGGGGTCCCAAGCCTGGAAGCAACCTCAAGTACCTGGGGCCTCTTCTCAAGTGGGATTTTCCCTTACTGGAAAAGGGTGGGGGGAGACAGGGGTCTGCCTAGAGCTCTCTCCTTCCTATTTTTATATGAAGTAAAGGTGGAGGGACTGATTTGCTTCCCACCCCTCTCCCCACTGCCTCAGTGCCTTGTCAGGAAAACCTGCTGTGCCCTGTGTTTTCTACCATCCTGCATGCTGAGAGTGGGTTCTCTGTTTCTCCTCCCGATCTAGTTTTAGGATTTAAGATTAAAGAAAGTTAAGACTTGATTAAAAAATAAATAAATAAAAATAAAATGGCCAGAACAAACAAACAAAGTGAAAATAGAAAGAATACATGGGTTACCTCCTGGAAGAAAATGTAAAATGGAAGCAGCCAGTGATATCATAACCAACATCTAAAGATTGATGTTCAAAGCAAAAATATAACAAACAGGCACAAAGAATTAAATTACTGAAGAGACACAGTGAAGATTACACAAGACCTATCAGTTGCCTCCATGTATGAGTGGAGGATTTGGGGTATAACTTTCCAAAAGGCAAAAGATAAAGACTTAGAATTTAAAAAATGATCTGTTTGGAAAATTGTATATAATTCTACAGAGAAAAAATGCATTTTAATGAAATAAAGGAATATCAAATATGCCTAAGTAAAAGACCAAAACTTAAAAGACACTTTGAAGAGGAAATAAAAGAGGGAAGAGAAATATAAAAAAAAATACCTGTTTGATCAAGTCAAAGAGATTGTGTGAAGTAAAATTGTTCATGTGATAATAAAGGGACAAACAAATAAGAGCTCTTTCGAATAGAATTGTCTTCAAGAGTTAAATAAAAGAGGAAATTGGAGGGGAAAAGTTTTAATTTTATTATCTTAGGAGAAGAAAGAAATGGGATGTGCAGAAGATTATACTGGGGAGCAAAGGAAAAAGAGGAAAGGAAGGGAACTCACTATATCACATAATAGGAACACATGAGATGAATAATATATAAACATGGAGGAAGGGATGGGAGGAACATGGTAGCTTTGAGAATCACATTCATTTGAACTGGAAAGAAAAAGGTTGAACACATCCACACAGAGTACATATTATAGGAATGCATTAAACACAAGGAGGATATACCTATGACAGGGAGAGAGGAGAACATTTTAAGAAAAAGGGAAATATAGATCACAAAGTAATCACAAAGAAAACAAACTACAATATTGAAGGGAGACTGGAAAAGAACTAAAAGAAAAATCAAGAAATAGTGAAAAAAACCTTTTGATCAAGGTAAGGCAACAGAAAGAAAACAGGGATAACAAAATAAAACAGTATCATGTATAAATCAAAAGTATAAAACAAATTGCTTTTTCAAAAGAAAAAAAATCAAGAGGACTGGATGAAGGGAAATAAATATACAATTAATCATAGCTGAATGTGACAGGGGCAAACACACTCCTATGTAAAATGGAAAAGGATATCACAATCAATTACAAGAGGGAATTCAACAATATAAGGTACTGATTCAAATTTATAATAACAAGAATAATTCTCTAAGCAAGAAATGCTCAAAATATTGACAGGAATTTTTCAAAGAAAGAAATCAAAACTATTGACCACTTGAAAAATGTTCAAATGACTCACAGTTAAGGAAAGGCAAATTGAAGTAACTGAAGTTCTACCTCATATTCATCAGACTCATCAGATTGGCAAATTGAACACCCCAGAAAGAAAGCAATCTGGAACACCAACCAAAAAGTCACTACAAACACACACACACACACACACACACACACACACACGTATCCATCACTGGGCTAGAGGAGAGTATCTTCATATGAATGAATATCCTTTGACAATGTTATACCATGAGACTTTTACTAACAAAATCATCAAAACAAGAGGGAAAGTATTCACATGTGATTACACATGTGTACACATATGCATATGTATGTGTACACATACAAAACCAACAAAATAAAAAATTTGATATATTAAACAAAAAACTTGATATAAATATACACATATATCATACGCATACATGTATATAGTCTGATATATGTATGTATGTATATCAAAAAAATCAAAACACAACATAGGTAAAACAAAAGTCTGCTATATTTACATATGCATGTATATATACACATGCACATATACATATACAGAGAGAGACAGAGAAAGAGATTTTGTTTTTCTGGTAAAAAGCTGAAAACAAAGGGAAAGAAACCTGGAAGACTCGTATGAGCTAAGTCAAAGTGAAATGGGAAACAGAATCAAGATAATTTGTACAATAAAGAAAATAATTATTTAACTCAAAATTATTTAAATTCTTCTTATCCTCCTTCTCTTCCTCTTCCTTCTTCTCTTCCTCCTTCCAATTGTGACAAGTGAAAGTGTAAGGATAACTAGGGAGAGACAGACTGACACTGAGAGACATGGAAAGAGAAGAGGAGATTATAAAAAAGAAAGAAAACTAAGAGGGTTATTGAAGAATCTTTTTTCAAGTGTTGAGATGGAAACATAAGACCCAAAAGAAGTATGGATAAGCTGCACAGCTCTGAAAATCACATGCAAAAGTTATTACATTTATAAGGCAAAGCAACAATACACAATGTAAATTTAGTTTCATTACAGTTTTCATTTACAATTTCATATAAAAGGATTTTATAATCCTTTTTTTCCCTGATCTACTGTAAAAATAAAAATGTCTCTTTATATTGGTAGCTATTAATTTCAGGGGGAAAAATAATAGGAGAAACTACAAAATAGAAGAATAAAAAAACAGATTTATCAGAAGTTTTAGATGTCCTTAATTAGTCATTACACTCACAAGTTAATTATCTAATCAAAAGTATGTAAAGAGCAATTTATTATTTATCTGGAAAACCTTAAATAAGCTGTCCCAAAATATCATAGCACTTTTATTGCTTTTGTTGATAATTGAAAGGGCGTTAGTGTAGTTCTGCACTCATGGCTTTTACATTTACAACAAAAATTTAAAATAGACCTAGTTATATGGTGAAAACTATACTATTTGATGTATGTGAGAAAAAGTGTTCTCTGTTGCACACATGCAACAAAGATAATGATATAAAGCACAATCAACATAAAATGAGATGTTTTTCAGGGAGACAGTTTATTCAGGTCATTGTTGTTATTGTTGTTGGTTTCTGTTCTGTCTCTTCACGACCCTGCTTGTTATTTTCTTAGCAAAGATACTAGAATGGTTTGCCATTTCCTTCTCCAACTCATTTTATAGATGAGGAACTGAGGCAAAAAAATAAATGCTAGACCATTCACTTAGGGTCACATAGCTTGTAAGGCCAGATTTGAACTCAGGAAGATGAATTCCTGACTTCAGACCCATAACTCTATCCAGTGTGCCACCTAGCTCCCCCACTGAAGTTCTAGATAATCTTAAATATATTATCATCTCTCCTAAGCTCAATTAAATATGACATTGAAAGTAAAGAATTAGTTGAATCAAAATATTGTAATAATCCCTTGATGCACGTGGACAATATCATTATATGGTTCCACTGGAAACCGTTTATTTTTTATAATTTTTAGTTAAACATAAATATAAAATTTTAATGTATTCCAAGAAAAGAGAGAGACTGGTGGCTTCTACATTCAATCTGGAAATCAAACATAAAGAATCAAAGATTTAAAGCAAAAATTACCATGATATTTGTTTCTTCTAGTTTTGGCAAATTGAGGATAGTAAATGAAGATGGAAA
>CM053598.1:166199406-166231960 GCA_028646575.1 Pseudocheirus occidentalis | reverse complement strand
AAGAAAGGAAGGAAGGAAGGAAGGAAGGAAGGAAGAAAGAAAGAAAGGAAGGAAGGAAGGAAGGAAGGAAGGAAGGAAGGAAGGAAGGAAGGAAGGAAGGAAGGAAGGAAGGAAGGAAGGAAGGAAGGAAGGAAGAAAAACTGTAGAACTATTTGTAAAAACTTTCAAATTATAGAAATGTATCAGAAGAGACCAAATGGTACAATCAGAAACTGAGGTGAATGTCATTCCTATGGTGTAATCTGTTGCTACAGTTTTAAGAATTCTTTTGGTGAACCTAAAGTAGATTAATTTACATCCCAATACTATGATTCAGCTACCAAAAGTAGATATTTTATTCTCTATACAATCATTCAAAGAACCCTAAATATAAAAGAAGAATAGTTACAGGACCATTTGTGTTTGAATGCTAATTAAAAACATGACAACAAAATTATGGCCATGGTGATGGTGATAAAATATGTTTGGTTTTTTTTTAAATAAAGATTTTAAAGTTTACCGTTTTTTCATGTATCTTATCTCATTGAACCTAGAAACTTAGGTGTTTGCACAAAGTGGCTCAATTATCTTTCTGCAAATGAGACAGATACACATTGCTGCTTCTTCAATCTAGTCTGCCATTACTGATTCTTTCTCCCCTAAATTAATAGATTTCTGCCAAGATATTTTAGGGAAATTTTAAGTACTAACTATAATTCATAGCTATATCTAATCTCCTTGAAAGATAGCATAGAATAATGATTGAGTATTGGATTTAGAGAAAAGAAGAAATAGAGCTGAATTCCATCTCAGACACTAGCTATATGACCTTAGCCAAGACTGCAAACTTTGCTGTACCCCAATTTCCTTATCTGCAAAATGAAAGGGTTACATTTTACCTCTAGGGTAATTGGCCTCCCACCTCTAAATATATGATCCTGTGATCTTTCTAGCCTGAAGACAAGACAAAAAAATGAGGAATGTAATTAGTTCTTCCTGCAATTTTTCATTATCTGAGGCCCTGAACTCATACAAACCAATGAGCATGGAAGCTTTTCATCTCTCTCAATTATTAGTAATCTATTTAGGGTTAACAAAAAGTTCATATTTACAAACTGCTCCACTATTAATTTAATCCAATGATCCTAGAGTCAGATGGAAAAATTTCTAAAAACTACAAATAAGAGTTTACCTACTGGTCCCTGCACCTGGTTAACTAAAAGCAAAATTTCAATTTGAAACTTAAAAATAATATCTTAGCAGTTTTGTGCAGCTGTTCAAACCAGTATGCTAATATAAAAACCAAATATCATTTATTCAGAAGGGGAATTAACTTTTATAATAGCACACATATTTCAGAAATTCCCCATGTAGATAAATATTGCTTTTCCCCATGTACTTAGGTTTCCTCTATAAAGATTTACTCTGTTCCATTGAATTCTTCTTTTCTCTAACCTGAGAATCACAAATGAAAATATGCACATGAGACAAGGCAGATTTATTGCTAACCTAACACTCCTGGTATTATGTTTCAAAGGGTTTTGAACATTAATATGCAATATAGTAAGAAATAAAAAATTAATTTACATGTTTACAAGGTCTGAAATATGAATCCAACTGAAAATTATTTCTTAAATTATTTACATGTGGATGCATATATATTTATGTATATATAGAGATACACAGAGACATATGTATGTATACACACATAAACATACATACATAGAAAAACCTTCTATAAACCATATATGCATACTCTGTTTCCCTGTTCATTCTTCCTCCAAGTAATGCTCTCACAGGAGTCCCATTGTTCTTACTCCTGTAGGTAGGCTTAAGAAAAATGATCCATTCTTGAAGAAGCTGCTCTCCTAAAGTGCCCTACTCAGCACTCTACATAATGTTCTTAGAAACTTTTCTCCTCCAAACTCTCAGTTCTCCTCAACATAGAAGAATTCAGTACTATACAATTCTGACATGCAGAATGTTAATATACTAATAATAAGAAGAGGCCTTATGTCATTGAAATATTAATTTAATTCTTTCTCCAGTACCTCCTAATTTAATATTCTTTAAATCTTTTGCTTATATTCTTTTGCCCATTTATAATTTGTTATTTGTTCTCTCAATGTCTCTTACTCAATGTACAAGTTGATTTTAAGAGAAAAATCAATAAACAAAAATCTCCCTTGACCCACACTAATAGTTTATTTTTCCCTAGCCCTAGATGCATAAAAAAGCATTTACTTAATGCACTGAAATTTGTTGCTTTCTAATACTCTACTCACCTCTGGTTTCTTTGTGAAAGAAATGTTTTGACTTTTACTTTCTACCAAATATCCTTTTTTTAATCAAGCTGCTATACAAAATATAATATTTGGGTGTACAGATCAATCTGCCTTTTCTCTCTTGACATCCTCATCAAGAATTATCTTGGTGTATCATTGGTGGAATATTTTCATAAAAAGTAATTTAAAAGATTTTAAATAAACATATTAATCAATTGGAATGAGTATAGCAAAATGGAAAAAGCACAGTGCCAGGCAGATAGTAGGCATTTAACAAATGCTCACAGGACTGAATTTCATTTCTATTTGAATATATCCTTCCAGGTTTACCTTTAAATTTTCCCTGGATGATTTGTCTCAGCTGAGTTTCATACTAAGCCTTCTGTATTCTAACATTTCCCCAATAATGTTTTGCAAATGAGTTTTTACTCCATTTGTGTGGTGCTCTTCACAGTCTTGGCTTTGGGGGTCTTTTTGTTTTGTGTTTTTCTAAATTACAAAGAATGAGCCATTACCAAGTAAAGTAGTTCCTTAGCTCTTTTGGACAATTTATTGTAGCAACCTTTGGATCTGTTAAATTTCTCTAAAAATGCAATGATCATTTGTTCATTTTTATACATCTTTCATTTTTAGTTATTTTTCAAATTAGAGCCAATTGTTTTCTTAAATCTTTTTCTAATTATATGTAAAATTTTTAAGCATTTTTTAAAATTTTGAGTTCTAAACTTGATCTTCTTCTCTGACTTTTCCCTCCCTCCCTTTGCCCATTATTTGAAGATAAGCAATTTAATAAGTTATACATGGGAAATCATACCAAATATATTTCCATATTAGTCATGCTGTAAAATATATGTATATGTGTGTATGTATGTGTGTATGTATATTTGTTATATATAATACACATGTATATATATGTATATGTAGATGTGTGTATGTGTGTGTGTGTGTGTGTATAGGCAACAAAACAACAAGAATTTTTTTTTAAAGCATGATTCAATCTCCATTCAGATTCCATCAGGTTTTTATCTGGATGTGCATACGTAGCATTTTTCATCATGAGACCTTTGGCATTGTCTTAGATCATAGTACTGCTGAGAATAACAAAGTCATTCACAGGTAATCTTCGAACAATATTGCAGTTACTATGTACAATGTTCTCCTGGTTCTCCTCAATTCACTTTACATGAGCTTTTATCTTTCCAAGGTGTTTTCTTTTAAGTCATGTTGCTTGTCATTTCTTACGGCACGATAGTAATCCATCATAATCATATACCAAAATTTGTTCAACTATTCCCCAGTTGATGGGCATCCCTTCAGGTTTCAGTTCCTGTACACCACAAAAAGAGCTGCTACACATATTTTTGTACATATAGGTTCCATTTACTTTTTTTTTAAAATTCTTTTGGATACAAACTTAGGAGTCCTACTGCTAAATCAAAGAGCATGCACAGCTTTATAGCCTTCGGGGCACATTTCCAAGTTTCTCTCTAGAACTTGGATTAATTTACAATTCCACTAATTGTGTATTATTGTCCCAATTCTCCCACATCTCCAACAGTAATCATTTTCCTTCTCTTTCATATTAGCCAGTCTAATAGACGTAGATGGTATCTGAGAATTGTTTTCTTCTGTATTTTTAGTGAGTTAGAGCATTTTCTCATACAACTACCAATAGTTTTGATTTCATTATCTGAAAACTGTTCACATCTTTTGATCCTTATCAATTGAATAATGACTTGAATTTTTATGAGTTTGAATCATTTCTCCATGTATTTGAAAAATGATGTCTTTATCAGAAAAACTTACTGTATATCTCCACTTCCCAGTCTGTTTCTTTCCTTCTAATGTTGTTTAAGTTTGTGTAAAAACTTGTCAATTTAATGTAATCAAAATTATTATTTTTATATCCTGTTAGGTTCTCTGTCTCTAGTTTGGTCATAAATTCTTCTGTTATCCATAGATCCAACAGATAAACTATTCCATAATTTCCTAATTTGCTTATGGCATTGCCTTAATGTCTAAATCATGTGCCCATTTTGAACTCATCTTGGTATACAATGTGAAATGTTGGTCTCAACCTGTTGCTTTGTTGTTCTTCATGTGTTTCAGTTGTGTATAGTTGTTCATGACCCCATTTGAAGTTTTCTTGGCAAAAATGCTGCAGTGGCTTCCCATTTCCTTCTGCAGTTCATTTTATAAATGAAGAAACTGAGGCAAACAGGATTAAGTTACTTGCCCAGGGTCACATAGTTAATAAGTGTCCGAGACTGGATTTGAACTGAGGACTTTCTGTTCCTAGGCCTAACACTCTCTCCAGCATAGCATCTGGCTGTTAAACTGCTTTCCAGTTTTCCTAGCAGTTTTTGCCGAATTGTGAGTTCTTGTTTTAAACAGAGTTGCAATGGTCATTTACTACTGTGGAGTCTATCTAATCTATTCTACTGATCGACCATTCTATTTCTTAGTCAGTACTAGATTGTTTTGATGATTACATTTGTAACACAGTTTGAGATCTTGTAGGAATAATTCACCATCCTTCAGATTTTTTACTGATTTCCTTGATATTCTTCATCTTTTGTTCTTCCAGATAAGTTTTGCTATTTTTTCTAGCTCTATAGAATACATTTTGGTAGTTTGATTGGTATGGCATTGAAGAAGTAAATTGAATTAGATAGAATTGTCATTTTTATTATATTGGTTTAGCCTAACTATGTACAATTGATACTTTTCTAATTGTTTGGATCAGATTTTCTGTGAAAAGTATTTTGCAATTGTGTGTTTGTCTTGGCAGGTATACTCCCAAGTATTTTATATGGCCTATAGTAATTTTAAATGAAATTTTTCTTTCTATCTCTTGCTTCTAAACTTCATTGATAATATTTGGAAATGCTGATGATTAATGTGCATTTATTTTATATTCTGCAGCTTTGTTAAAGTTATTAATTATTTCAACCAGTTTTTAAATTGATTCTCTAGGATTTTCTAAGCAGAGGATAATGTCATCTGAGAAGAATGATACCTTGCATCCCTCCTTGCCTATTCTAATTCCTTGATTTTCTTTTCTTTTTCTTAATTCCACAACTAGCATTTCCAGTACAATATTGAATAATAGTTATGATAATGGGCCATAATGGTAATGGAAATTTGAAGATCTTCCCTGATTTACAGTTCTTCTCTGACCCTAATAGGCCTAATGTAGTCATTTGGAGCCTGTAGGAGTTTATTCTGAAGGATGGAATAGAGCCCACAGGAAGGTAGGAGTCAGAGCATTTGGAGCTGGAGGAAGGAGAAGAGGCACCCAAGAGGGCAGCTAGGCATTTGAGTTTTTGTTTATCCCCTAATATGACAGCTAGTCTTGTGAGTGTTTGTTTATGGGAAGGCTAAAGGATGCTATGGCTCCCTGCTGTTTTATGGCATATTAACTTCTTTGTTACTATGATGGATTTCACTTTCTGTTGTTGGGATTTGGGTTACTTGTATCTGAATAAATGTTTTCCTTCTGTCTTCTGTATGGAAAGTCTGTTATATTTTTTGTGCATGAAAACTATACAGGCACATGTGTAATTCCCTGTGGTGTTGTGAATATTGTGTTGATGCTACATGGCCATCCTTCCTTTATCCCTAATCTTATTGGAAAGGCTTCTAGCTTATCTCCATTCCAGATAATGGATATTGATGATTTTTAGATAGATACTACTTATCCTTTTAAGGGAAGCTATAGTTATTCACATACTTTCTGGTGTATTTAATAGGAATTAGTATTATATTTTGTCAAAAGCTTTTTTTTCATATATAGAGATAATATTATTTCTCAGCAAAAGAAGAGACTTGCTTGAGATCTCCCAGAAACCCTTCAAATATCTATTTTAAAAAGGATTTTAAAAAAATTCTAGAGCCACAGAACCCACAAAATGACAGAGTGAAACAAATTTCCAGCCCAAGACAGCCTGGAAGATTGACAGGAAGAGTTTATTGCACCAGGCTGGGAGCAAAGCTCAGTCAAACATGAGCCATGCAACCATAGATGAGGCTGAAACAGGTCTCAAAAGACTGAATAAGTGGCAGCTGTAGCAGTTTTGATTTTGCAGCACACAAATGCCAAAGACAGCATAGAATGAACATGGGAAAACTCTGTCTGACCTGAGTGAAAGAGGAATGTTGTCTGGCCCCAACCCTGAGGTGGTGGAGGTGGTGGCAGCAGCAGAGGCATCAGAAGGGTGGAGGATGCTTCCAGAGCTCCCAACCCACAGATGATATGGGGATTGAGCAGCTGAAGAGTGGGGAATTGTAAGGATCTCTTTGCTGGCACTGATGCAGGATTCTCTTGCTTTGCTCTACTTAGATCAAGATCCTATGGTGAGGAAGAGTGCTGGTGTGATGGAGCTTGAGAGGGGAAGGAATTGAGAGAGAATCTTCCTCACTTTCCCAAGACAGAAAAGAGTGTTTGTGGCCACTCACAGACCAGAGCACAGGCCAGGAAAGAAGTAAACACTTCCCCTTTGATCATACTACCTTGAAAGAACTGAAAATTTGCATGCCCTTAGAATTATCTCTGAAGAAAACTACACAAATGCTGAAATTTGGGACAGTGCAATGTCCTTCTTCCAGTGGAAGCAGAGTCCTACTTTAAAAAGAGTAAGAAAGCCAAGCATTTGTCTAGGGAAATGAGCAGACAGAGTAAAACACTCAAGACTATAGAATCTTACTTTGGTGACGAAGAATATCAAAACATATAACCAGAAAAAGACAACAAAATAAAAGATCCTACATCTAAAGCCTCCAAGAAAAATATGAATTGGTCACAGACCAGGAAAGAGCTCAAAATGGATTTTGAAAATCAAGTAAGAAAGGTAGAGAAAAAAATGGGAAGAGAAATGAGTGATGTAAGAAAATCATGAAAAATGAGTCAACAGTTTGCTAAAGGAGACCCAAAAATATACTTAAGAAAAGAACACCCTAAAAATAGGCTAATTCCAATAGTGAAAGAGGTCCAAAAAGCCAAGCATTAGAAGAAACACTTAAAAAGCAAAATTGGTCAAACGGAAAAGGAAGTCCAAACACTCCCTGAAGAAAAAAAAATGCTTCAAAATTAGAATGGAACAAATGGCAGTTAATGGCTTTATGGGAAATCAAGAAATTATATAGAGAAACAGAGAGCACAGGGTTAGTTGAATATGAAGGGATGGTATCTAAAATATCTAAAAAATAAAATTAAGGAGTGAGAGAACAATATGTTGAGAGAGGGAGAAAGGGAAAGATAGAATGGGGTAAATTATCTCTCATATAAGAGGCAAGAAAAATAAAAATGTATATATAAATATAGATACACATATGTCTGTATAGGAGGGCTTATATATGCATACAAAAACATATGTGAGTATGTGTATATATGAGTACATAGAGGACACAGGATAAATTGAATAGGAAGGGACAAAACTCTAAAAGGTGAAATTCTGAGGTGATAGAGGATTAGAATGAGAGGAGACAGGGAGAGACAGAATGGGGTTAATCATCTCATATAGAAGAGGCAAGTGATAACTGTTACAAAGGAGGAGAAGAACTGAAAGGCAGAAGGGAAAGGATCAACCTTACTCTCACTGATTGTGACTTAAGGAAGGAATGACATAAACTCTAAATTGTGTTTCTTGCTACACAAGAGAGTGCGGGGTTGGGGATGAGAGGTGGGATAATGTAGTGGAAAGCAGGGTGGAGGGGGAGGGTTGCTGGAAGTACACCCTTCTGTAAAGGGACAGGGACAGGGTAGAGAATAGAACAATGGGGGGTGGGGATAGGAAGGAGGGACACATAATCAGTCTCTCCCAATATGCCCACTCTGCAGATATTCTGCATAATTATACATGTACAGCCTGTATTTAATTGCTTGTTCTCCCAGTGGGGGTAGGGGACAAGGGAGGAAGGGAAAGAATATAGAATTTAAAGTTCTAAAATCAAATGTTAAAATTTATTATTATTATTATTATAATACATGCAACTGGGAATTAAGATTTACAGGCACTGGGGCAGGGAGATCTATCCTGCCCTACCAGAAAGTCAGAGGGATGAAGGGGAGGGCATAGGAGAGAGCGGATTCCTGGAGGGGTTATACACTGGGATGAATGTTTTGAGGTGTTAGGCAGGGGAAAGATAAGGAGAAGAATTTTAACTCAGAATCTTATGAAAATGAATGATGTTTGTAAACAAGAAAATAAATAAATTATTTTTAAAAAGGGGTCAAGAAAAAACTTTTACAATAGAGGGAAAGAAGAGGGAGGTGAGAAGGAATGAATGAAACTTATTCTCATTGGATTTAGCTTAAGGAGGGAATAACATGCACTCAATTGAGTATTTTACCCTACAGGAAAACAGGGGAAAGAGAATAATTATGTGGGAGGAGACTATGGAAGGGAGGACAGATTAGAAAATGTTGTAGTCAGAAACAACCACCTTTGAAAGGAAAACTGGTCAAAGGACAGAATAGAAAAATGGGGGTAGGGGAGGCTGGAGGAAAACATATTTAGTCTTTCACAACATGACTATTATGGGAATGTTTTCATAACTACACATGTATAACCTATATTAAACTGCTTGCCTTCTTAATGATGGTGGGTACTAGGGGAAGAAAGAAGATGTAGAACTCAAATTTTTAAAAAATGATAAAAATTGTTTTTATATACAACTGGGAAATAAGATGCACAAGCAAAGCAGGAAAGATAGCTATCTTGCTTTACAAGGGAGATAGTGGTAGTATTTGAGGGGAAGACAGACCTGGGGAAGGGATAATCAGAATGCAAGACAAAGTAGAGTTGAGGGGAGAGATGGGGAGAAAATTTGAAAACCAAAACTTGTGGAAATGAATGTTGACTAAAAGAAATAAAAGTAAAAAAATCATTATTATTCCTCTTGGTTTTCTAATGGATACAGTCAATTATGCTAATAATTAGATATTAAAATAATATCAGTACTAAACATAATTCTTAATATTAATATTAATAATTCTTAATATTGAGCCAGCCTCATATTCCTGGTATAAATCCCACCTAATTATTGTGTATGATCCTTATGATAGCTTGTTGTAATGTCCTTGATAATATTTTATTAATTTTTTTTGTACCAATATACATTGGGGTATTAGACTGTGTTTGTTTTTCCTCTGTCTTTGCTTTTCCTCATTTAGGTATCAAAACCATATTTGTGTTGTAAAAGGAATTTACTGGGACTCCTTTACATATTTTTAATAGCTTATATAGTATTGGAATTAATTATTCTTTAAATGTTTGGTAGAATTCTCTTGTGAATCTATTTGGACCAACTATTTTTTTCTTACAAAACTTATTGAAGGCTTAGTTAATTTATTTTTCTAAGAGAGGGTTATTTAAGTATTCTATTTCTCTCCTGTTGCTCTGCATAATTTATATTTTTTGAAATATTCATATATATCACAAATATTGTTATATTTATTAGCATATGATTTGGCAAAATTGCTTCTAATATTGCTTTAATTTCATCTTGATTTGTGATGTTACTGGTAATTTCTTTTATCTCCTACCTATTTTTTAAATCAAATTAGCTAATGGTTCATTTATTTTGTAGGATTTTTTAAAAGAAATAGTTCCCAGTTTTATTTATTAATTGAATTGCTTTTTTTACAGTTGATTTTGTTCATTTCTCCTTTGATTTACAGGATCTCCAATTTGATATTTAATTGGAGATTCTTAATTTGTTCTTTTTCTTTTGTAGATGCAATTCATTGATAAGTTCTTTCTCTATTTTGTTGATATACGTATTTAGAAATATAAAGTTTCCTCTGTGTACTACCATGGCTGCATCTCCTAGTTTTTGCTATGTTTTCTCATTTTCATCATTCTTTTTAATGAAATAATTGATTGTTTCCTTGATTTGTTCTTTGACCTACATATTATTAGACTGTATATTTTCCAATTAATTTTTAATCTGTTTCCATGGCCCTTTACTAAATGTAACTTAATTGCATTGTGATCTAAGAATGGTATGTTTAATCTTTCTGCTTTTCTGTATTTGGTTGTTAGGATTTTATGCTTAGTACATGTTCATTTTTTGTGTAAGTACCATGAAATACAGGAAAACAAAAAAAGTATATTCCTTTCTATTCCTATCCAATTTTCTCCAGAGGGTTAGCAGATCTAACTATTCTAAAATTCTACTCATTGGGGCAGCTAGGTGGTGCACTGAATAGAGCACTGGCTCTGGAGTCAGGAGGACCTAAATTCAAATCTGGTCTCAGACACTTGATACTTACTAGCTGTGAGACCTTGATCAAGTCACTTAACCCCCATTATTTTGCCTTCCCTCCCCCCAACAAAGACAAAAAAAGAAACCTCAAAATATAAAATTCTATTCATCTCTTTTAATTTCTTTTTTGTTTGTTTTGAAGGTAAGAAGACAGGGCAATTTGGGGTTATGTGACTTAGTAAGTGTGTCAAGTGTCTGAGGCCAGATTTGAACTCAGGTCCTCCTGATGCCAGGACCAGTGTTCTATTCATTGTACCACCTAACTACCCCTTAACTTCTTTCTTGTTTATTTTTTTGTTTAGATTCATCTAATTCTGAGAGGGGAAAGTTGAAGTTCCCTACTAATGTAGCTTTACTATTTCTTCCTATAATTCTTTAACTTTTCTTTGAAAAATTTGTATGCTATTTCATTTGCTGCACATATATTTAGTACTGATATTACTTCAATATCTAAGATATATTTGAGTAAAATGTGGTCTCCCTATTTATCTCTTTCAATTAAATCTATTTTCACCTTTGTACTGTCTAAGATCATGGTGACTACTCTTGGTTTTGTTTGGTTTTGTTTTTTATTCTGTCCCAGTCCCTTATCTTTACTCTATTTATGTCTTCCAGCTTCAAGTGTTTCTTAGAAACAACATATTTTAGGATTCTAGCTTTTAACAGTATCTGTTATCTACTTTACTGTTAGCAGTGAGTTTATCCCATTAAAATTCACTGTAATGATTACTGTGTATTGCAGTCCATCCTGCTTCATCTATTTCTATTTATCCTTCTCTCTTTCTCTTTTCACCTGGTCTCTCCTCAAAACTCTTTTGCTTCCTTCATCACTTCCTCTAATCCACCCTTCCTTCTGTTTCCCCATCTTCCCTAATTGCTATCTCCCTCCTTCTTTACTGTAGATTTATAGATTTCTATGCTCAACTGAATATATATGTATGTTATTCCCTCTTTTAGCCAATTCCAATGAGAGTAAGATTCAAATATTGCCCACCCTCAACATTTTCCCCTCTACTGCAAATTTCCTTCCTTTTATACCATTTTCATGTAAAAATGATTTACGGCATTCTAATTTTCCTTCTCCCAGTGCATCATTTTCCTCACTGCTTATTTTTGTTCCTTAGCACTTCATCATAGTTGACTCATACCATGTCCTCTGTCTATGTCCTCTCTTTCTAACTGTTCTAATAATTATGAAGTTCTGGGGGTTACAAGCATCCCCCTCCCATGTAGAAATGTGAACAGTTTAACATTGTTGAATCCATTATGATTCCTCTTTCATGTTTATCTTTCCATTCTTTTCTTCATTCTTATATTTACTTATCATCTTTTCATCAGGAATATTTGAAAACCTTTTATTTCATCAAACATCCATTTCTCCCTTGAAGAATTATACTCAGTTTCACTAAGTAAGTCATCGTTGGTTGAAATTCTAGCATCTTTACCCTCTGGAATGTCATATTCCAATCCCTCCAATCCTTTAATATAGAAGATGCTAAATCTTATGTTACCCTGGCTGTGCTTCCATGATATTTGATTTGTTTCTTTCTGATTGTTTGCAATATTTTATCCTTTACCTGGGAGTTCCAGAATTTGGTTATACTATTCCTGGGAATTTCTCATTTTAAGATCTCTTTCAGGAGGTATTGGTGAATTGTTTCTATTTCTATTTTACCCTCTGGTTCAAGGCTAGCAGGGCAGGTATTTCTTTTTACATGTTAATTTATTGAAATAGGATATTGTAATGGCAAGCAAAGAAGTAGTTAACACCTTGTTTCAGCTATTTAATTATTTAGCACCTTGTTTCAAGTTGAGCCTAGCCCTTGATTCTATCAAGTATTTTGCTGAGAAACAGAACCTGCGAACCCCTGTTGCTGATGCAACAGGAAGGGGTAGAACAGGGAGGAGCTTAATGACCATATATAAGGAGAAGCCCAGATTGGGAGAGAGCGGAAGTGGGAGGAATCATGGCTGTGGCTCCAGTATTTTGTTTGTCTGTTTTGATGTTACCTTGTCAGATTCAACTGATGATAGAAGATGTTACTGTTGTTACAAAAGCCTTGGGACCTTACTGCTATTTCAGAGGCCCTGAAAGAGGATTTTCTTGTTGTCTATTTACAGAAGTCCTAGATGAGGGTCTTACTGATGTTTTTAGATGTCCTGGGACTATACTGATGATTTGTGTTGACCTCTTGGACCTTGTTGGTGGGTCTGGGTTGATTTCACAGGCAGATAGTAAATTGATGATAAAGCTGGCAATATGGATGAATTTTATTGTGGTTCTGTTAAGCTTTGTCTTCCCAGAAACAGAAACTGTGATGGACTTGAGGTGAGCTGGACACAGTGAGCTTCAATATGGAACAGGAACCCGATGAGGAACTAGATGAGGAGCTGGGCAAGGAGCTGGACAAAGAGCTGAGAGCTGTCTGCCTTTGAATCCAGGTGACAGATAGATTCAGGCAGGAGCTGGGACCATGGAAGAGGAATCTGAGGGCCAGCCTCAAGTCAAGATGAAAAGACCTCTTCTTGGGTATTTAATGAAAACAGAAGATCATGATTTATTATGGCCTAGGGAGGGGAAGATTTTGTACTCCTATCCTGTACCTTTGCAGGATGATTACATTAAACATGATTGGAAACTAATCTCCAATTAAGAAGAAAAAATGAATTTTTTGACTAAGAGATTAAGACAATGTGACCTAGGGGTGGAGAACTTTGACCTTTGTACTTTTTGTCTTTTAAGGAGGCTTGCTTCCTAAGGATAATTGAGTTAAGCACTTACTAAATTATATCTTTTAGTGAAAACTATGTGGCCACTTTGGTGATCATTTGTTATAGTATAACATTGTGAATTCTGTACTTTGGTTTCTGTAAATGTTCTGTCTTAGTTTGTTACTGAATAAATAGAGAGTTCACTATACTGTGTAATCAGAACCTTGAATTTGTTCACAGCATCAGTCCTCTGGAAAGCTGCTCATCCTTGGTTTTACAGATATCTAATCTCTCTATCTGATCAGTCTGACAGGTAGTCAGATAATTCTTAAATTGTATTTCTTTGTCTATTTTTCATGTCAGGTGTTTTCTATTATTAGATATTTCATTTTTCCATTCTTTTGAGTGTGTTTTATAGTTTCTTAATTTCTCATAGAATCATTAGTTTACACTTTCCAAATTCTAACTTTTAAGGATTATTTTTCCTTCATTAAGTATTTGTATTTCTTTTTTTCCTGTTGGCCAATTTTACTGTTTAAGAAATTCTTTTCTTAGTGAATTTTTGTACCTCTTTTTCCATTTAAAGAATTCTGATTATTAATGAATTCTTATCTTTAATAAATTTTTGTACTTTTTTCCCATTTGGCAAATTCTGCTTTTGAAGAACATCACTTCAGTGGAGTTTTATTGCTCTTTTACTATTTGACCTCTTCTGCTTTTTAGGTTTTCGTTGTCTTCATTCTTACCTCTTTTACTAAATTATTGATTATTTTTCATATATTTGTTTATCATTCTTATTTCTTTTCCCAATTTTTCTCTATCTCTCCTATTTGGTTTTTAAAACCCATTTGAGTTTTTCAAGGAATTCTTTCTGAACCTGGGACCAATTCACATCTTTTTATTTGGTGCTTTAGATATAACACTTTTGATTTTGTTGTCTTTTGAGTTGTGTTTTGATCTTCCCTGTCACCATAATAACTTTCTATGGTCTGATGGGTTTTTTGTTGTTTTCTCATTTTTCCAAACTATTTCTTGACTTTTAATTTTATGTTAAAGTTGAGCTGTGCTCACTGGGTGGATATGGCACTATTCCAAGCTTCAGGTTTTTCATACAGCTGCTTTCAGAACTAGTTCTAGAGGGCTGTAAGTTTTTAGTTCTTCCAAAGTGTTATAATCTAAGGAGCAATGTGGTCACTGCTCTCTTGGAATATGCTCTGTTATTTGAGTAACCACTAGCAGTCTTTTGTTCCTGGACATGTGACCAAGATCTCTGCTCCTGCTAGGGTTCATCTTCACTCTTGAACTGTGACCCCAAATCATGTAAGGGCAATGCAAAAGAGTTCTGCTTCCAGGGCCAGCAAAGGGTCCCCTGAAATCAATTGTCATAATCACCTTATATTTTATGGACTGAGAACTCTAGAAGCTACTGTGGCCATGAATTCAGTTGCCCCCAAGGTCTGATGTTGGCTTGCTCATCACAGCCAATGCTCAGTCTCTGTCAGGCTATGCTGTATCGTGCTTCACTCAAATCAGTGAGACAGACTTTTCCTCACAACCTTCTAAGCTGTCTTGGCCTGGAAAATTGTTTCATTTAATTTTTTGTTGGTTATTCAGCTCCAGAATTCATTTTGAGGTGTTATTTTAGTGGTTTTTTGGTAAGTGGGGAGAGCTCATGGGAATCTCTGCATTTATGGAGCTATCTTGGCTCCATCCCTGGAGTTATAGCTAATTGCAAGAAAGATGTTTTCATCTTTACATTTTCTTCCAATTTGGTATCAGTTTTTATCTTGAATCATATAGACAAGGATGTGATTGCATAGTTGGTTTATTTTTAAATGTTTCTTATACCATTTCTTCTATGAGATAGTAACATTTCTGGTGACATTTTTCAGCATTTGCCATTTACAGTACCTGACATGTCTCTTATTAAAAGAACATATGATATACATGAGACTTTAAAATAAGGTAAAAATCTTTTGTCTAATTTTTTGATACATTTGTCATATTTCCTGCATGATTTTTGTTACCAATTCATCTTCTGGTTCTATGTTTTGATTCTTTTTGTCCCCTCAAAAAAGATTCTATAGTGTGATTGTGCTTCCTCTCTTTGCTCATCTTGTCAGACAATTACTTGACTTTTAGGCTCTTTGCCACAGTAGAATTCTGCTTCCAGAGTAGAGAGTACTGTATCCCAAATTTCTGGGGTTTTGCATAGCTATTGTCAGAGCTGTGAGGAGGATACCCTCTCTACAGACCCCACAAACTACTGCTCCTCACCCCAGTACCATCATCCAAGGCTGCAACCTTGATCCAAGCAGCTCAAAGGAAGAGCAATTACCATCTGAATGGTTACTTGGTCCCCCTATCATCTGTAGGCCTGGACCTGAGAAGGCAACCACATAGTAGTAGCTGTAGTTACCCCACCTCCAGCACCCCCAGGGCAGAGGCCTGACTGCACTCTTCCCTCACTCAGTTCCAACAGTTCCCCACTGACCTTTTACTTTCTCTTTGGCATTTATTGGTTGAGATGACTGGAAACCATCAAAGCTGACAGTGATTGACTCTCCTGAAGTCTTTTCTGATGGGTCTGTGCCACAGGTCTGGGACACCTCTGGTCTGGGCCAGTGTGGCTAATGTAGGATTGCAGTCTGCTCCTAACTCAGTGTGATAGACCCTTCCTGACAGCCTACCAGCCTGCCTTCAGTGGGAGATTTGTTTCTCTCTGTCATTTTGTGGTTTCTGTAGTCCTAAAATTTGTATAGAATCATTTTTTACAGGCATAGGAAATGTTTGGAGCAGGACCTCAAACAAGTTCCTGCTTTTACTCCACCTTATTGACTCTGCCCCCTGCTTAAATATTTTGTAGAATTTTTCCTTTTTCTTTTTTATTTATTTACTATTATTTATTAGCTTTTATTTTTTCCTATACTTACTTATTTCTTTGATTTTTACTTTATTCTCTGCTACAGATGTTGGTATTCAAGTTACAATTATCTTTGACTTGGTCTATTTGTTGAAACCCAAAATGAGCACTGTATAGTGAGCTGATCAATTGTCCCATTAAATGATGCTTCTTGTTTTCTTTGTTGTGTGATATGACCGACTCACTCTTTTCTTCAACTTCCTGCAAACCTATGAGGCTTCTTGCTATTTAATTGCATTTACTTTAGTCTTCTATTTATGAAAGAATTATATGTAGATATGTTTTAATTCCTCAAATCTTTTTTCACATTACTTATTGCCTTGTCACCATAGATGTCATCATGGATTAGCTCAGTGAAACTATGAGTTATGCCACTCAGGATTACCTAAGATAAACAGATCATAATAGAGATTGCTAACAAAAGTGATCCCCTGGTGAATGAAATGGCAAACCACTGTATCTTCAGTATCTGTGCCAAGAAAATCCCTTGGACAGTTTTAGCATTATAAAAAGAGATACCATTAGAAGATGAGATGCTCAAGCACAAAGGTCTCCAAAAACCTACTGGGGAAGAGTGGAGGACAACTGAGAGTAGCTCCAGTACTAATTTAAAAACTGGGGAAATGCTGAAAGGAAGCTCTACTCTGTATGCATCTGGAGAGGAAAAGAAAATTCAATGCTATGGAGGTCAATATTGCATAGTAACCTGGAATGTAAGATCTATGAACCAAGGTAACTGGGATGTGGTCAAATAGTAGAAGGAAATATTAAACATCAATAAAGGTGCTGGAGAAGACATTTGAGACTACCTTGCCCAGCAAGGAGATCGAATACTTAAAGAAATGAATTCAAGCTATACACTGGAAAGTCAACAACTGATGTTGAACTTTAAATACTTTGGTTGCATAATAAAAAGATAAAGCTCATTAGAAAAGACCCTGATATTGAGAAAGACTAAAGGCAAAAAAAGAATAGAGGACAGAAGAGGACGAAATGGTAGATAGTGTCATGGGAACAATGAACATGAACTTGCACAAATTTTAAGACATAGTGGAGAAGAGAATGGTCTGGTCTTTGGGGTCATGAAGAGTCAAACATGACTGAATGAATGAACAACAACAACAAGAGTAGACAGTCTAAAATGAACAACAGCAGTTGACAGTGTAAAAGTCATGATTCTTATCACCCTCTGTTGATTTCTTTAACATTCTGTCACCATCATTGAGGAAGCAAAAGGGAACTGAATAGACAGGGCCATTTACATCGATATTTGTTTTGTGGGTTATAAGTCTAAAGAATTCATAATTTATAGGCTAGTGGTTACCTCTCTACCTAGGTATGTGGTTTCTAGAGTAGCAAATACACTCTGTTCCCCTGCTTAATGTGTTCATTCAGAAAATTTCTTCCATTGACTTTAGGGATCTATATGATGGGGTAGATAGAATGCTGGCTTTGTAGTCAGGGGAGCTGGGTTCAAACTCTATTTCTGCCTTTTATTACTTGTATGATATTGGGCAAGTCACTTAACATCTCTGTGTCTTAGTTTCTCTTTGGTTAGATGAGATGGTTGGACGAGATGACCTCTAACATCCCTTCCACCTTTGAATCTGTGAGTTTCTGTACCACAATGAGGAAGACTTTGTGAAGAATAATTTTAAGGCAGGAAATCAATGCAACTTGCAGATCCAACACTCTTGTCCCTTTTAACTTCCAACACAGATTATTGATCTCTTGCAGCTATCTTGGGTGCTAAATAATTGGCATATGTGAACACTAATGCCAAGTTCCACATTCTTAATCTCCACATGGTACTCCTAATACTTATACAGGCTTTATGAAATTGAACATTTTAAAACCAGGAATGAGCAAGGAATATTAGAAAAGTATTGGAGTGAATCATGTGGATCGGAGAGAAGGAAAGAAAATCTTCAGGACAGAAACTTTTGATAATATCAACTTCCATCCATTCACTAATTAAACTCTGAAGCTTGTTAGTCACCTTTTGTTGAGTTGATTTCTGAGAATAGGTTTCCTAATTTTTTTTGTTCCTGTACCTTTTTTTGGTAGCTTCTCTCAACATATTTCCTTTAAAAGGCTAAGCAATATGGCAATGAAATTCGGCAAAATGATGAGCAACAATATTTGGAATTACACCTCTCTTTTTTTTTAACCTGGAACTACTTGAAAAGCCATCTAGTTCAATACATTCATTTTAGAGAAAAAGCAACAGACTTAGGGAGATTAAGTGACATACCCAAAGCCACACCAGTAGTAGCAAAGCAAGAACTAGAAAACAGACCTTCTGTCTCCCAAACTATTGTTCTCCATACCACGTTTCCTCTTCCTTGGCAGTAGAAGAAAAACAAAATACAGAAGTGAATAATGTGCTGAGTTCTGGCAGGCTACCCATTGTTAAGCCATATTGCTATCTGTGTTACTAAAGATCAACAGTACTATTTTGGTTCAGCTTATCGTACTAAACCATTACAAAGTATAGTAAGAGACAGAAAAAAAATTGGATTTTGAAGTTGACTTTCTGTGCTTGGAGCATGCAATGAGGAAAAATGTTCCGACAGTTCAAGCTTACTCAAGCTTAATGACAGATCTAAATTGGAGTTTGGAGATAAAAGGAATTCTTTAGTGATGCCTCAGTTGTCATTGATTGCTATGAGCAATTGTAAAGCCATTCAAGATGAGAATTGCCAGCTTAGCTCTAAAAGGGGAGAAAGTGGTACATAAGATTAGAGGCTGGTGCCGATGCTATCTAGGCTTAAAAGAAAGAAAGAGAACAGGTCTGTATCACTTACATTCATAGGTGATCATCACAACTCCATATAGACATATATCAACAGGAAATGACTCCATGAAGCTACAGGATACATTGTAAGTGCCAGCTGTTCTAAGGAAGATGAAAATGAAAGGCAGGTGCCATTGCAGGGATCAACTGCAGTACAAGAGCTGAAAACAAAACATTAACCGGCCAAACTGACAATCAGCAAAGAAATTCATAAGAGAAGCTCTGCTCAAAATGATGGCCTCTCTAACTCCAATTTGATGAAAATTTTTGCATTAGAAATACAGAAAAAATATTTTGAATGACTACTTTTTCTCAGATGGAAATGTAAAGTATTTCCAATTTTACATAAAACTGAAGCCCCCACACCCCATTTAGGCCAATCACATGAGATCCCATGAGGTTTTATATAACGAGTCTAAATAAATGGTGGTTGTGATGATGCTATGTTTTTTTACTGGTCTTCAAAGTTACTTTCTCATATTTTTTTCTTTATAAAGTACATCTGCATAAAGCATCTTAAGCCTGTTAAAACTCTACAAAATTCATTAATTACTACCATTATTCCAGAAAGTACTCATATCTAATTTAAGAGATATGGGACTTGACTAATATTTAATGTGAAGGTATATGTAGAATCTATATTGTACTGCATGCCCCCATGGGGGGGGGATAGGAGGAGGAAGAAGAGAGGTAGGGAAGAAAATTTGGAACTCAAAAATTTGTAGAACTGAATGTTGTGAACTAAAAGTAAATAAATAAATACATTTTTTTAAAAATGAGGAACCAAGAATATGATAAAAATAATTTCCCTAAGATGTCTTACAACAGCAGTTCTCAACCTACAGTTTGCAACCCCTTTGGGGGCCAAACAACCCTTTCACAGGGGTTGCCTAAGACCATCAGAAAACACATACTTCTGATGGTCTTAGGAACCAAGACACTGCTCCTCTATTTGTCTCCAGGACAATGCCCATATGCAGGTATGCCCACATACGAGTATTAAAGAGCATTAAGAAGGTTGAGCACCACTGCCTTATAATATCACCACCAGCACCAGCACCACTGTCATTGTCATTGCTATCATTTACATAGTAGCACCTTAAAATTAACAAAATGTTTCATATATGTTAACTCATTTAATCCTTACAACTCTGTGAGGTAGATTCTATTGTTACCATCTTACAGATGAGTAAACCGAGACAGATCTTTCTACCAATGGATTTAATAATTAATAAGAAAAGAACTAGCTACTTGATGATGTTGCCAAAGATTATAACTCATGAAATACTTCAAATGGCATACCAACACATATATCAATCTTTCCCACAGATCATTTGGCCAAGAGAATTTCCTGATTCTGATCTGACACAAAAATATCCCATTTTCACACAATTATCAATACCAGCAGAGCATTTAATTAGATAGATGGTTTCCTAATCAGTCACCAAATGGACAGAGATATTTTTCCTTTAATTAAAATAATCAGTAAAAGAGATTGTGATATAGTGAAAAGACCAGTAGAATAGGAGACAAAAGTTCTGAGTTGTAATACTATTTCTTTCACTTTGGAGCTATCTGATCTTAAATAAGTCACAAGTACTCTGGGCCCTCCATTTCCTCATCTTTGAAGTAGGAGCTCTGCATTAGGAGGTTTCATCAATCTCTATCATTATCAGATTCTGCATCATGCCTCCTGTCTCTACAATAATATGAAAGTATTCGCCAAGTAAGATCACTTCTACTGGAGTGACTATTAGGGATACAGAAAAAAGATACATCAAGAATTATAGCTTAGTATTTCTGAGTTCCATCCTTTTATACAGATATAAATATGAGAAGAATGCATGTGTATATATTTTATCAAAATTAAGTAAATTTTAAAGTCAATCCATATATTCTGAAAAACCATATCAATTCCTAATATAGTTCTTTGCAATAGTCTTTTGAAGGGGAAGAAAAAGGATCACAATATTTCTTTTCGATCTTCAGTTCATCTGAAAAAAAAGTCCAGATGCATTTAGCAAAGTATCACCTGCAAACCATCTTCTAAATCCTTTATTTTGAAAAAAATCCATAGTTTTGAGTTATTATGACACCCCAAGGCCAAATTTTAGAGGCCATAGATGTTAGAAGTGAAATAAATCTGCCAATCAATATTGCTTGAAAGGTCTTGGATTTTTTTATTTATTTGCAGTATGCTAGCTCTGGAAAGGCAAAATGCTGCTATCTCCTTCTATGGCTTTGAATCTTAACTCGTATATCACTTGCCCGTGAAGACACAAGCCTGCATGCTCATCTCTCTATTTTGTAACATCTCCCTTTAAATCACTTCTTATATGGGTGTTTGTTCTGCATGAAGGTATTTGTAAATCCTGAATCCATGAGAAAATAGTGCTTATCTTCTCTGGAATGCATATAGACAATGACCCCAAAAGTTACATTTACTAAATTTCTCTAGACTTTTCAAGTAACTATGGAAAGTATTTGAATGTGATTGGAGAATCTACTATAAAATATTAATTAAAGAAAATATGAGTTTAGGTTGTTTTTTTTGAGGGGAGTGGTAGTTGAAATTCCCTCCATATTGCAAAGGGGGAAAATGTTTGTAGGTAATATTAAAGCATGCCAATCAAAATTTAAATGACAGAGATCAGCACTTTTTTCTTAATAGTGTTGTGAAATCCTTTCAAAGCTATCTGTCTGTCTATCTGTCTCTCTTTCTATCTATGTGTCTGTCTATCTACACACATATATATGTGTACTTGTGTGCATATGTGCAAGTATATATAGGTACATGTCAATATATGTATGGGTATACATACATTTTACATGTACTCATGCATTTTGTATACACATGTATATTAGGATGTATAACTGCTCTTTGGCTTTTGCCATAAACTTGTCTTGTATTCAGAACCCTGAACCCCAAAGTCCCAGGAATAATGGATATCACCCCTGCCAACTACTGACCCTGCTTCCAGTACAGTCTCCTAGTAGCCAAAAGAGTCATCCTTGGGAAGAATAATAAGTCCACGAGTCAGACCAACACTAATCGCTAACCAACTGCCGGCAATGAGAAACAAAGTCCAAGAGTCCTGAAAATAGCAGTACTCACCTTATTTGAAGCCATCAGTCCCTCTTCTAGCCTGTAACATGCAGCCATCAGCTATGACAAATATGGAGATACAATATGACATCTCTTCTGTGGGTACTACAGCCCCTTGCCTCTTCAGTAATCATATCTACTTAAAACCCTTTCCCAACGATCACCATGGCATTATTAAATGTTTCAACCTCCACAATGGGTATGGTTTTATCTGTGGAAATGGCATTAAGGGAAATGATTCACCATGAGGTTTGCTATTGCACCCTATGTACCACTGGGCTTGTGTACCTGACTTAAAGTTGAAACTTCCCATTAGACTGTGAGCTCCTTGGTAGCAGTAGAGTTGTATTGTTTTTTCTTTGTATCCTTAGCCTTTAACCCATGTCTTTGTATATACTAACAATTAGATATCAGACCTGTGATTTTATCAGTGTAAGGCACTACTGGTGAAGAATTTCCTCAATCAATATTGGGGGATCCTTCTCTTCAACTAGAGAGTTAGCAGTGTGTCAAACTCAAATAGAAATAGGGGTTACTAATCCACATATAAGGAACCCTGCGAGCTGTATTTTGATTCAGTTTTAAAATGTAATATTAACTATTTTACTGTATTTAAGCATTTCCCAATTACATTCTAATATGATTTGGGTTGCACTTGAGAGTGTTGTGGGCTTCATGTGCCTTGCAGGGCACATGTTTGACATCTTTGACCTAGAATATTGAGGTGTTAAGCAACCTTCTCAGTCTGACACAGACTGTATGTATTAGAGGAATGAGTTGTACCTATATCTTCTTGGTAATGAGATCCTTTATTTGTCCACCACATTTTCTGATAGTAAACACTTAAATATTTTTTTCATTTATGCATTAGACAGGTTTTTTTTTCTGACATAGACAACAAGATTTTACCATATCACAGTCTGTCAGGGAGTAGGTTAGAAATCTCTGGAAAACCAATTGACTCTTCCAGATCATTAAATACCATTTAGTAGATTACAAATTAAGTTCATGAAATGTTAGCTTTTAGTTTGAAGAAGCTTCCTAACTTCCTCTCAAGGAGTGCAGACACTGGTTCCATATTAAATCAATGATGGCTATTAACAGTTCTTTCTCAGTATTCTGATCAACTTCTTCCTACAACCCAGGTTGATACCTAGCACAACACTTGCACGTATGGGGAACCCAATTATTTGTTAACTGATTGATTTTTTTTCTTGATCTGTTCCCCTCCATTAGTCTGGATAATCAAGAGTTGACTACATTTACATTCAGCCCAATTTCACTTGAAGTTAAATGACTGAGAAAGTGAAATGTATCTGGATCACAAGAAAAAAACCTGTTGAAATACTCCCATAGAAGATTTCCCTTAACAACAACAAATATATATGTGCGAACATGCAAAAAATGTATGTATGTTGTATACACACATATATTTATATTTTCAATGTTCTCTTCTCATGTTTTGAATTATACATGCCATTTCAATTCACTGTCATTGTAGGCATACATTTTACAGTAATAAAAATAATAGCTTGATATGTATAGCGCTTTAAGATTTGCAAAGCACTTCACAAATATAATATCCTTTGATCCTCAAAACAATGCAGGGATTCATCTACTATTATTATCCCCATTTTCAGCTGAAGAAATTGAGAGAGAGAGATTAAGTGACTTGCCCAGGGTAATACAACTAGTGTCTGAAACAGTATGTGAACTTGGGTCATTCAGATTCCAGGGCCAGTATTCTATCTCCAACACCAGCTAACATTAAAGCTATTCTTAGGATCATTGACTTAAAGCCAGAAGGGACTACATGAGCCATCTAGTCCAACTCCATTTTACAGTGAGAAAACTAAGGAACAGAGAAGTTAAGTGACTCACACAAGATCACAAAAACATTGTTATTGGTTATCTTCCAGCTCACTTGCCTCTACAGAGTCTCCTTTTTTAGGAGTTAGTTTGAAATTGGTTGCCATGTCCCACCCTCAAAAACAAAAGTACTGTTCCTCTTCTGAATCTTGTCTTTCCCTATCTCTTCAAGAAAATGTTTACAGTTACATATTCTCATAATAAAGCTAGCAGACTTACTGTATGTATGAAGGAGGAAGGTATATGGGTAGTTAAGTGACTTTTCCAGGGTCACACAGCTTGCAAGCATCTGAGTGAAGATTTGAAATTAGATCTTTCTGACATCAGATCAAGCACTTTACTCTCTCATGTAGCTTTTGGTTCTGTCATGGCCCTCTCTTTGAGACCCCATTTGAAGTTCTATTGCTAAAACTACTGGAATGGTTTGTTATTTCCTTCTCTAGTTCATTTTACAGATGAGGAAGAAGGAGAAGCCCTTTCTTTCACATCCTGCAAGCCTGAAATGGATTCTCATTGCCCATGCCCATGCCCATGCCCAACTAGTTTGACCTGTTAGCTAATATACTACTAAAAGCAAATATTACTAGGGATGTGAGAGTGAGGGACAGAGGGTTGAAAACCTAAATGGTTCACTTTTATAGACAAAATACTAAAACTTTCTAACCAAGTCCTTTAGAACAATAGATGGATCACTATGAAGTATTTACAGAGAGAAAAAGAAAAGAATCAGACAGAATGAAAAGGAACAAACAGAAGACATTCTGCACCAATGGAAGGTCCATGCTAATGATATCATGGATCCATTTAAGTGCTAAAGAAATGTATTTGAAACAAGGTTTAGAGAAATATGGATATTACTGTCTGTCTTAATTTTAAAATAAGTATTTTGTTTACCTTCTTGGATCCCAGAATGTGATGCTTGAGTCCCACAAGAGTGACATATCTATCCAGCCTTAGCTAGGGTGCTTATTAAAGGAAATAATGAAATTGCTTTGCAAGAAGTACTCTAAGGCATAAATGTAGCACTACCTAATAAGAAATGAGAGGATCTTACTTGACTAAGGCAAAGTTAAACTATACTCATGCTTAAATACATCTTTGCCTTTATTTTTAAGGCACTTAATCTGCTTTTCCCAAAAATATGTCACATGTAATATCATAAATTACAATCATCATTGTATCTCCTCAAAAGGACCAAGTACACATTGTGTGTAAGTTTCTGTGACAGATTAACAAATGTTATGATAATGTAGAAAGATTACCAACAACTAAAGGAGGTAGACCCTCTGTTGTGCCTAGAAGGAAAGCAATAATACCAATAGCTAGCACTTATGCACTATATTCCCAAAAGAATGCTACTGTAAATAGCTTTTAAAGTTTTGATTATACAGTATAATGAATACTCCATTTATTCCATAAGAAATAAAAACAAACATTCACAAAAAATCACAATACAATATTCACAGCATCACATCTTATAATTGAAAATCACAATATAGTGTTCACAATAGCTTAACATTAAAATGGCCACATAGTTGTTCTTTTTTCTCCAAAGTGGTCACTGTATTTAGAACAAAGAACAAAAGAACAATCATCTGGTATCCCTAAGAGTGTTTGTCTCCTTACTTAATCACTCAATCGTTTCATAATACAAGTCAGTCTTCCACTCATGGGGCAATCATCGGTTAACTTAATCAGTCATTTATCTAGCAATTAGTTACTAAGCATGTTAATCACTAAATACAATCATTGGAAAATTACACAAACACCCCACCCTTTAGTCTCTAATAAACTTCAGTTTCTTCACTGCATTCAATATCCAAGGAGAGGCCTTTTCTTCATCTTGACTTAGGGTGACTTCCATGGTCCCAGCTCTTACTTGAATCCACCAAAGGGTCACCTGGATTCAGAGGCAGACAGCTCTGAGGTTCTTGTCTAGTCCGCCAGGAAGTCCCTGCTACACACAGAAGTTCACAGGGCCCGGCACATCTCAAAACCTTCACAACTTCTATTGCTGGGAACTCAAGGATCAACCGAGCCTCAAACAAATAAAGTCTTATCCCAGACATGCTTCTTCAGTCTTCCAGCAGTTTGGCTGGCCCTAGGACCCAGAAGAAATCTCATCCTTCCAGGCAGCCTTCTTGGCAACAACTTCAGCCTTCACCAGATTCTGGTTTCAAGAAAACTCCAACTCAGTTCTCAGTCCAGCAAGTAGCAGCCCAGCTTCCAGATGCTGGAAAAATTCTGTTTCCTCCACCAGGAGCCTACCAGGAGGAAAATTCTTGATTCTTACTCTTTCTCTCTCTTCTTATATACACACAAAAGCATTGGCTTCCTGCTTCAGTCAAACCTTTCTTGTTATGTCAGCAACAGGAGACAGAGTTCACACCCTCTGCCTCTTAGCCACAAAGGTGTGATTAGTTACAAAGGGCTAAGTACCTGCTTACTAGACATAACAAAAAAAAATTAAATTCTAATTTAAATTAATTACCATTACAGGCACAACTATTATATATTTAAGAATTGGAAATTACTTAATAAATGTTATTTCATTTGATCCTCAACACAAACCTTCAAGGAATCTGTGTTGGCTTGAGCATAGTTTTGTTTTTTTAATTAATGGAGACTTGCAGATGACCATCTCAGAGGGAGACATACAGCCTTCAGTTAGGCAAATATGGAGTATTGTTATTATGCTATAAGAAATAAAAAGTAGGATGATTTCAGGAAAATCTGTATGATTTACATGAACTTAATACAAAGTAAAATGAATAGAACCAGAAGAACATTGTACACAGTAATAGCAATATTGTGTGATGGGAGAACTGTAATGACTTAGCTATTCTCATCAATACAAAGATCCAAGTCAATCCTAAGGGACTAATGATGAAGATTACTATCCATTATTCCAGAGAAAGAATTGATATCATTTGAATACAAGACTGAAGCATGGTATTTCTTCTTTCCTTCCTTCCTTTCTTCCTTCCTTCCTTCCTTCCTTCCTTCTTTCCGTCCTTCCTTCCTTCCTTCCTTCCTTTCCTTTGAGTCTTCTTGTATGGAATAACTAATATGGAAATGTTTTACATGATTGCATATGTATAACCTATATCTGATTTCTTACTTTCTCAAGGAGGGGGAAGAGAATAAAAGGAGAACAATAGGGATAGAATTTGGGACTCAAAACTTATTTAAAATGTAATAAATTGTTTTAACATGTAATTTGAAGAAACATACATGAACACACAAACAGAGAGGGAGAGGGAGTTAGAGAGAGGGACAGACAGAGACAGAGAAAGACAGGCAGAGAGAGAGAGAGAGAGAGAGAGAGAGAGAGAGAGAGAGGCAGGCAGACAGATACACAGAGATGGAGACAGAGACAGAGAATGTTGTTGTGAGTCCAATATGAAAGTTAAGAGAGTTTACATACTTTGATTAATAAAGTGTGATTGCATACAATAAAAAGTGTAAGTTTAACTAATGTTTCTGTTATAGCTGTTAGCATCAGTAATGGAAAATCAACTATATTCACTGTAGCTTCTAAGTCAAAATTTTCAGCAAAGTCTGGACTTTTGAGATTTTGAAAATTATTGATCTTGTCTTTTTTATTCAGAAATCCGTTTTTAAAGGACCAAAGTTTGTAACACAGATCCCACGCTAGGGAGGATGAAGGTGGGTGAGTAAAGAGAAAGGGACTTTGTCTGACAAAATCACAATTTGATTAGTTTTTCATTTGAGTTTTTGTTCAATTGAGAAAAACACCAGTAGAAATACAAATTCCTTATGAACAGAGATGTTTTTCTTTTGTTTTGTTTTCTTATTATGGCCAGCACTTAGGGTAGTACTTAGCACATAGTAGGTACTGAATAGACACTTTGAATTGAATTGTACTAGATTTTTAGCCCCTCTCCATATAAACAAATAACTTTGAAGTTCAAAAGATAGAAATATTTTGATGAAATCGAATACCATAGTTCTCCTTCCCTCTCCTGAACACTGTTAAACAATAGGTAAGAAACTCAAGAACATCCAGCTTTGTAGAAAAAGGGAAAAAATAATATTTTTAGAGTGCTTACAAAGTAATATTTCTGAAACATGGTTCAAGCAGAAGAAAGAAGACAAAACTTCTATTGTTACAAATGCTGTTTGGGATTTATGGATTTTTATAATGCCACACTTGAAAGGTAGATAGACCTGCCATCTAGCAACAGCTGAGAAGAACAGCAGTCACTTATTTGTGACTTTACCATAATAGAAAATCTTTCAAGGTCTTAAGTAATAACAAATAAACTTTGTCATTTTATAGTCTACTATAATAGAATTTAACAGTGTTTGCTGTCATATGGTCCTTTTTAAAAACTGTGATGAGTCTTAAACATGTCAGTGAAGGTTTAAAGTATGCTTTGAAGGGAGAAAGTAAAATATTTGTATTTTTCTTTACACGGTAAAAAATTGGGAAAATCCAGTGATTAGCTGACAAAAGAACTACTTGCAGATAAACATTGGAAAGGGCTTACAATCACCTTTCTCAAGAAATAATATAAAACATGTATATGCAAATGCCCTTTGATCTGTCTCTTCTTCCTACCACATCTGTGAGCCTGGAGTTCTGGAATCAGCCACTGTTGCTGTTGCTGCTGCCATCACCTCAGCCACCCCATGACTGTGGCCAGACAATGCTCTTCTCTCACCCAGGTCCAACAGAGTTTCCCAACTGACCCTTTACTTAGTCTTTGGTGATTGTGGGTTGAGAAGTCTGGAAATTGCCACAGCTGCCCATGATTCAGTCCTCTGAAGTCTGCTGTGGTCTGGTATATGCTAGGATGACCCTTGCAGGACTGTGCTTCACTCTCAGCCCAGGGTGTTAGATCTTTCCTGTTGACCTGCCAAGCCTTCAGCAATGGTAATGGGAATTTGAAGTTCTTCTGTTACCATTAATAGGCCAGATGTAATCACATGGAGTCCACGGGGGGAGCAGCTTGCTGAAAGGGTGGAACAGTAAGGGTGGAGAAGGAAGGAACAGGAGACAGAGCCAGAACAACTGGGAGCAAGCAGTATGGAGGCTGAGCAGCTAGCATGAGTGAGAGAGGGACATTTTTGATTAAGGGGGACTGTTTTGTTTTGAAGGCCTCATGGAGGGAAGGATTAGGAATGTTGGTGTTTGCTGCATTTGTTATGCGTACCAACTTCTTAGTTGCTATGATGGATTTGGCTTTCTAGTTTCGGGACTTGGTTTTCTGGTATTTGAATAAATGTTTTGGTTCTATCTACCACATGGAAAGTCTGTTACATTTTGTGATTCACAACTACACCAGAATATTCATAGCTGCTGTGGATGCTGTAAATATTGCATTGGTGTTATAACTATATATTCAATGATTATAATGATGAAAATGGAAAGAATGAACATAGAGGAATGCTATTTTTTTATATTAATGATCAAGTTTGGCCATGGAAATGAATAGGGTGTTTTATCACAGAGGTAGGAGACTATACACATGAAATGCTAAACATGCTGTCATAAATGATCAATTTGCTTAGCTTTTGTTTTATTTTATTATTTGCTTTGTATTCTCAGTGCTTATCATAGTACCTGGCTCAGAATCAACATTTAACAAATGCTTGCTTACTGGCTTACTGTCCTCACAAGATTATGAAGCAAGTCCTTTCAAACTATAAATTGTGGTGTAGATTTGAATCATTATCTGCTCCATGTTCTTCATACTCACACACACACACACACACACACACACACATATGCAATAATTGCAATAATTACTGGTCTGGCACAACTTAGTGAGTCTTTTCTGCTTTTTAGTGCTCCCTTCTTCATTTCCAGGATACTCACAAGCATAAGTGAGTATATGTGTGCATGTGTGTGTGTATACATATATATGTGTGTATATATATATATATATATATAATGTGTGTAAATATGCATGATATATGCATATATACACATATCCATATCTATGATAATAATTCACCCTACAGCTTTGCTGTAAATCAATGGTAATTTCACTGATTTTACTCTCTAAAATCAATACCATTCTTCTCTCCTTAATACTTGAATAAAAATGCCCCAATTTCCAGTTTTCTTGGCAACTATTCTCAACAATTTTTCTAAGAATAAATGTAATATCAGAGATTACATAGTTTTTTTTTCATTGTGCTGAGATGTAATGGGTCTTGGAGAGTTTAAATCATTTAATATAGCTAGATGATCTCTTCATGAATCCACACATATTTTGGACTTAGACTATCCCTTTTTTGTTAATTTTATTAATGCTTTTTTAACATCACCCTAATTTCTGAATCTATTTCCCACCCTTTCCAGCAAGACTTCTCTAGTAACAAAATTTTGGGTTAAGTTTAATAAGACCAATTCACATATTAGTCAGGACTAGTATTCTACATTCTACATCTCTCATTCACAGTCCTCTGCTTCTGCTAAAAAGGAAGAAGTGTATTTTACTAACTCTTCCCCAGGACCAGACTGTGTTATTATTTTAGTCAATAATCACTTTCCTTTCCTTTATTCTTTCTATTTATAATGCTTTAGGAAGCATCTGTTTTGCTTTTCTAGTTCTCCCTACTTCACTTTATATCAATTCATATGTGTCTTCTTTGTATTTTCTGAATTCTTCACAATTTCTTTTAAGTATGTGATATTCCATTGCATTCATATAATGAGTCCATATATTATTTCTAGTTCAATGCTACTTACTACAAAAATGTCACAATTAATATTTTGGTATATATGAGGCCTTTCTTTTTGTCTTTGACTCCATAAAGTACATAAACATCATATTTCTGGGTGAAAGTGTATGAAAATATTATTTTTCTGGCAAATTTTCAAAATGTTTTCTAGGATGGTTCCAACTCTACCAACAGTGGAGTATTAATGTGCCTTTTCCCATAGACCAGTGGTTCTCAACCTTCCTAATTCTTCAACACTTTAATACTCATATGTGGGCGTATCTGCATGTGGGCAGACCCGCCTGGAGGCAAACAGAGTAGCCATGTCTTGGTTCCTAAGACCATCAGAAATATGTGTTTTCCGATGGTCTTAGGCAACCCCTATGAAAGGGTCATTTGATCCCCAAGGGGTCGGGGCCCACAGGTTGAGAACCGCTACACAGACTCTCCAATAGTAAGCATTTCCATCCTTTCTCATCTTTACCTATTTGCTGAGTGTAAAATGAAAAGAGTATGGTCTTAATTTGCATTTCTCTTGTCATTAATGATTTTGCATGGTTTTTCAATATTTAATAATATACAATTCTTTCAAAAAATCTTTGCTCACTTATGAGTTGAGTAATGGTTCTTAGTCTTGTTTATATAATTTACTTCTTCATATATCTTGGAAACCAGACCTTATTAAGAAGTTTGAAACAGATTTTCATCTAATCAACAGCATAACCTTATCCTAGATTTCTTTATTCCTTTTGTTCCAAAGTGTTTCTATTCCCTGTAGTTAAAAATATATTCAAGTTTTTAATGCTTTCCTCTATGCCTTTTTTAGTTAAGAATCCCTTCCCTCTCACCCCACAGAGTATTGAAAATAATTCTAGCTACTTTTATGTGATTTTAATTGTATGATTTTATAATATGTGTGAATATATACACATAATATAAATTCATAATTTATATTATATGATTTAAAATTAAATAACTAATTTGAACTTCTGGTAATAAATGATAAAAGATTATGGTCCCATTTTTTTTTGCCCAACTGCTCTTGGGCTTCTTTATTACCATTTTTATTTCACTTTTTCTAGTTTGAAGATAATTTCTCTTAATGATAAAAGCAAAATAGGAGTTGCTTTCTCTCACCAATTAACATTACAAACATTATATAAAGTGGACAGGTAAACAGTATACATTGGCAGTAAAAGGTTAGAAGAAGCAGCAAAATTTTTGTCTTTTGAAGGCAGATGACTTTCTCTTCTTCTCTTCTTGGTTCCAGAGGGCAAAAGAGACTGGTGAGGGGAGTGGGGTAGCAAGAAAATAAGTAGTAGTTGCAAAAAGACAAATTATAATTGAAGAAAGGGACAATACTCTTAAGAATTTTAAAGCCTTACAAAAGTGCAATACGTTTCTCTACCAAGTTACAGACTACTCCTCACTAGAAGTCTTCCAGGAAGAGCTGGATGACTATTTATCAGGCATTTTCTTGATAGGAATCTTGTTCAGGTAGAGGTTGAATTACCAACACCTGATAGTATTAGCAGCTCTTGAGATTGTGAAAGCATTCAACTTTGAGTTTCTATGCCTCTTTTACCTTTTTTCATTCAAAAATTTTGTCCTGACAATATCCTATTGACAAAAAATAGGATTCATATCATTATCCCCATTTTGTGAGCAGAAATAATCATACGATTTTAGAATAGAAAGGAACCTCAGAGACCATTTAGTTTAAGTCTCTGGTTTTACAAACTAGAAAAGTGAAGCTAAAAGAACTTGAGTGATTTTCTTATTTTTTTAAATTTTAATTTATTTTCTTGGTTATGTCATTCATTTCCACAAGGTTTTGAGTTACAAATTTTCTCCCCTTTTTGCCCCTACTCCCCAGCCCAGAACATTGATCCCACTGTAAGGCCCCTCCCACAATCTGT
>CM053598.1:166154332-166198906 GCA_028646575.1 Pseudocheirus occidentalis | reverse complement strand
TAAAGTTCTGCAATACCTGCAACTAGGAATTAAGATATACAGGGGCTGGGGCAGGGAGATCCTCCCTGTCCTACCAGAAAGTTAGGAGCAGACCAGGGGAGGGGCTCTACAATGGGATCACTCTTTTGGGGTTGGGGTAGGGGAAAGATGGGGAGAAAATTTGTAATTCAAAAATCTTATGAAAATGAGTGGTGTAAACAAGAAAACAAATAAAATTTATTTAAAAAAAAGGAAGAAAGGATAATGAAATTAATTTTGAATATTTTAAATTTGTGATACCTATGGGAAACCCAGGATGCTATCTATAGATGATAATTGGTAATTGCAAAATGGAGTCAGAAGAAAGATTGGGTCTAGACATACAGATATGGAAATTATTTCCAGTGATATTTGAAGGCATAATAGTAGATGATATCATTAAGAAAAATTTATGTTAAAAAAAAAAAAACAACAGGGAGTTTTCAAGACGCCCATGTGTAAATGGAAGAAAAAGGACATGAACAAGTGAAGAACACTTAGAATGAGAACTATGAAGTAAGTCAGGAAAGAGTAACCTTATTGAAATTAAAGTCACTGGAAAGAAAAAAAAGCTGAGAATTTCTGTAAGTAATACATTTTTAGCCAATAGCAAATACTGAAGAAATGTCAAGAAGTACAAAGACTGAGAAAAATCCATTGGATTTGGAAATTAAGAGGTAGATGATGATTACTGGACAGACTAGGTAAAGGAGTTCTTTGGTGATAAAATATATTTCCCTTTAGAAAATGGCTTGATAGAAGTATTCCCTTGCTCCTCATGTTAGTCATCATTAATTGATAACCCACCTACCTGTATAGGGCTGTCTCTGGGGCCATTCCCACAGTCCTTTATATGCTAGATTACATCTATTCCCATCTGAGTAATGATTCTTCTAAGTTTTAAGCAACAGAATCTGCCTTTCAAGCCATGTCAGAATAAGAATCACCTCTATTCACCTCCCCAGGGTTCTGTTCTGTCTGGACTACTACCTCAGGGTGAATGTTATCCTAAAGGAATTGTTGCAATATAGATGTTTTTCATTATCCCTCTGCTTTACTTTCTTGCTTTTTAAAAATCCATATTCTCCAAGTTTACGATTTAGTTTTATGTGTTCAGTTCCTTGGAGTATGAACACCCATATCCTGGCTCTCTTGTTTATTCCTGGAGAGAAGATTTCAATATCTAATTAAGTAGCTATAATAAGTACTGTGAAAACTATTTTCTATCAAAGCTGCCACAAAATTCTTACTTGTACTCCTAAATATGGAGATGCTTGGCCTATTCCCACTGTGCTTTGTTGCCAGATGTCTTTTCTTTCCATGCCCCTGTAGTTCCCTAGCCTTGTGAGAAAGGATACAAACATAGCTCTGACTCCAAAAAGTTACTCTATTAATTTCTGCTGAAACTTTCTGACCTAGACACTTGTGTCTGATTCCTTTTTCAAGAGAGTTAAGGAAAAAGGGAGAGAGTTACATAGATACATTTTTACTATATGCTTTTTTAACTAACATAGCACTATATGGGTCCTAAGAAGTCAGTTACTTATTAAGCATCTACCAGGTGCCAAGTGTTGAGGTTTAGGGTTAAGGGGTACTCTAGACTCCAAAAGACTGACATGCTAGGTAATACTGAATGAATTTAACTCAAGTCTTCTCTCAGCAAAAGTAAAGTTTATAAACGATTTTTCATAATGGGTAGACTCTTTTTTTTTCTTTTTTCTTTTTGGAGGGGGGAGGGTAGGGTAATTGGGGTTAAATGACTTGCCCAAGGTCACAGGGCTAGTAAGTATTAAGTGTCCAAGGGCAGATTTGAACTCAGGTCCTCCTGACTGCAGGGGCAAGGGTCTATTCACTGTGCCGCATAGCTGCCCCCAAAATGGGTAGACTCTTCAGGAGCCTAAGTATCTGTGAAGACTGATTAATCTAACACAGAGTAAATCTGTACTAGTTTATCCTCACCTCCTGGGAAGGGTCTTGAGAAGGAGTCTAAGGAGGATCTTGAAGAACTAAGGTCAGACTCCTGAATAGGGGTTAAAGGTGGGAAATAGTTGAAGGCTGCCTGGAGATGATAGACAATGGAAGGATAGGCTAGTTTAAACTAACAGATTTGGGTATAGATATTTTGATAGGATCAAGGGTGGGAAGTAATTGGACAATGGAGAGCTATGCTAGGTTAATGTAACAGAGATTTGGGCCTAACTATAATGAAAGACTTATGGCCTCAGGCAAATGCCTCATCAAGTGGGAAGATTCAATCAGATTTGAAGGTTTTTCACAGAACCTGAGCCCCATCAAGTACTGTGACAAACTGGAGATATGAAGCAAAATATGCAAATGAACAGGCAAAAAATTACTACTTGATCTTAAAGAGCTCACGTTCTAAGTTGGGGGGCCACATGCAAACAACTGTGTGCAAACAAGATAGATACAGAAGAAATTTGAGATAATTTCAGAGGGAGAACACTGGAATTTAGAGGGACTGGGAAAGAATTTTTGCAGAAGGTGAGATTTAAGCTGACAGGCCTTAAAGGAAAGGAAGTGGCGGAGAGACTTCTAGGTATATGGGAAGTCAGGGAAAAATCACCAGATGTGTGTACGTTCACCATTTGAATGTGTTCAAAGGAGTTGTGATTTTGTCAGGATAGAGAACTGCTTCCACCAATGAAAATCATAGCCCATTCATGGCTTAATATACAAGGTCTAGGCAGTTACTTGAAGCAAATAGATGTTATAACTTGGGCAGAGTTACACAACTAGTAAGTGTCTGAGGTCAAATTGAACTCATTTCCCAAACTCTAGGTCTAACAATGCCATACTAGCTCTATGTTCATTCAGTATTCAAAACAAAAAAAAAAATATTGAACCTCTACATATGCAAAGAACTGTTCTAAGGAGTAAATGGAATAGAAAGATTAATATGATATAACTCCTGTCCTCAAGAAGTCCCAGATCTACTAACGGAAGTAGGAAGAATGCAGAAATCACTGTGAAATTAAATAAAACATGATAACAATAATGGAAGTCTGTGGCATTTATATGGTTCCTTGAAGTTGCCAATATACATCACATATATTATATTCACAAGAAATCCTATTAAGTTATTACACTTATTAAACTGGCCTATTTTGCAAATGAGGAAATTGAAAGGAACGGAAAGGGACTATGTAGGCCATGTAATCAAGCTCCTTCATTTCATACATAAAGAAACAGAGGCCTGGAGATTAAGCCCAACCAATATCACACAAGTAGTTAGTGGTACAGCTCTGAATCCAGGATCTCTCGTTTCAAGTCCCATTGGTCATATAGCTGGTCATATAGCAGAGGTACCACCTTCCAAACCCAAGTAATGATTTTGCTGTGGTTTATTTTTGGTCTCCGTATAGGGTATCATGGAGAGGTCTTCTTCTGAACAGATAGATCATTTTCCTATAAGATTATCTTCAATGTTGTGCTTTCCTGAATCAGCTGGACATTGTCCTATATTCATGTTGAAATGTTAGTCTGCACAGATCCAGAAATAAAAATAGCAAGTAAAATACAGTGAAGGTCATTGCACAATGATGATGATGAAGACAACGATGACTATGATGTTGCATTGTGATAAGACTTTTATAAATATTATCTCTTTTAATCCTCAAAATAACCTTGCCACTATTATGATCCCCATTTTACAGTTGAGGACACTAAGGCAAACAAAGATTTTTAAATGATTTGGTCAAGCACACACAAATATCAAGTATCTGAGGCTGCAGTTGCTTACTTAGATCTTCCTCCTTCCCCATTCCGACAGTCTACTCACTGTGTCTCCAAGCTGCCTTTCCAGCTGGAGGAAAGAGGTTGTGTTTGTCTTCATTATTGAAGAGGACCATGGCATCAGGGAAATGATGACATGACTTGCAGTTGACTGCTTTGAGTGAAGGAGGGCTGTGCAAGGTCGCCAGTCTCACTTTCTCTTCCAGAGCCATCTGGATCCTCTGAACTGACAGTATTCATCAGGATGACTAGAGATGACCCAAGATGGGCCTTTTTAGCTAAGGTCTTTGTAAGGTATTCAGTGAAAGTGAAGTAATGCCCATTCAGTGAATACACCTCTTTTAGAAGTTAGTCAAAGGATGGTTCCTTTAATTAGAAAAAGGAAAGGAAAAAAAAAACCTACAAAGATGGGAGTGGGGGACCCTCAGGAATGCTGTTCCAAAGAGAAACTGTTGCCTTTGACATTCACTCTAAGCATGGAGGGCCCAAAATACAGGCATTAAGGGGAGTTTGGGCCAGAAGCTATTGCTTCAGAATGAACTGGGTTTAAGGTTTTGTGGAAGGAAGGAAGGAAGGAAGGAAGGAAGGAAGGAAGGAAGGAAGGAAGGAAGGAAGGAAGGAAGGAAAGAAGGAAGGAAGGAAGGAAGGAAGGAAGGAAAGAAAAAAGAAAGGAAGGAAGGAAGGAAGGAAAGGAGGGAGAAAGGGAGCAATGGAGATAGGGAGGAAGGAATCTAGCTAGTAAATGAATAATGGAGTTATGAATGGGGCCTAAGTTTTCTTTTTTTTTCTTTTTTGAACAACAAATTTTTAAAATTTGTTTAAAAAAAGAGCATAGATCATCTTTACTTCTGGGTTGCCATGTCATTTATTGAACATTACCATTAAAATAAAGTCAGGAAGATCACAATGCCATCATTTTAATAGGAAAAAAAATTATACTAAAAATAAATGTTTTCCTGGTTTATCTTTGGGAGCATAGGTTATCGAACATTTCATTACTAACTAAATCTAGCAAAATTTCAATAAAGAAAAGTGAAGTTTTTTTCACTTTGGAAATTATTAAAATCTTTCATCATTCAATATAATAGTCTATTCTGAAGAAAAATGAAATAAATTGTTTAAATATCTATCAATTTATTTGAAGAAAAGAAGGCTCTTTGTCACCCTGTTTCCTTCTGGTAAAATTAAGAGAAGTGGATAGATAAAGTTCTCATCTGGGTAACTTGGGTAAAACCTTACTCTTGAGAGAAGTGTTTGGGGTTTAGATTGTCCAGATGGGATGACTACTTTGATGAAATTCACCAGGTAACTCCATTTTCTAGGCCACTTTTCTGTGTTGACAAAGGTTTAAAGGCAGTCTTTTCACTGTTCACTTACATGAAATTCAATATTTTCTTTCTTAATAGACTGCTTGTTAAAACATACTGGAAGTCTCTTAGTCATTCATTTGATAGATCATCTCTCAAAATGTATTTTTCATAAAATAGACTATGGGTTTTCTACAAATTGACTATTGCCTACTTTCTGAAATATACCTCTTATTGGAAAAGATGTTTGAAAGCTATTGAGATTTTATCAGTTTCTGACTGAGGAAAAAATAGCTTGGGTTAGTCATGAATGGAATGGGCCAATAACTTAGATAATCATCAGGTAATATGCGAACCCTTAAGACTGCTTTTGAGATATGATAAAACATGTCAAGGTATGAAGGCAACTTATCTTTGTAACCTGGGAGGATTCGTTTGGGGAAGATTAAGTTTAATAGATTTTGGAATCAATTTATGCCATTATCACTCACAATAAGATGGTAAGGGACTCCTTTCAGCTCTATTTATACTCTGCAGAGGTTAACTTTGGAAATTGATGTGTGATTATCTTGGCCTTTTGGAAGTTGTCAGCTCTTTTCTGAGACTAGAAAACAGATTGGTCTTTGAGATTTCATTTCTTTATGCCCCCAGAAAGTTCATATTTAAACATCAAGGCAGCTTTCACGTATAAAAAATGAAAAGAATTTTGTAGTAAACCCAGAATATCTTATTTTTTTTTAAGGTAAATAAGATGAAAATGGGTCCAGGTCAAAAAAGTAGGAGGAAGACTAAGTCTGAAGAGATGTTGGGCTTTACTCAGATGACTAATCAGATCTTAAACTGCATTGGTTGATAAATTTTAAATAGGAGATTTTTAAACTTAGAAGCATGTAGAAAAGAAAATTTCTGCCGACTCATTTTCATGAATCTTCTTGACTTCAGCATACATGTTTTATGCATGAACATGTACATCAGAAAGCAGAAATGACTTGTTGGACTGGATGTATTTTGTGTAAGCACCTGAGTATTTGGGTTATCGATGTTTCAATATGGAACCAGCTTAACTAGATGTGTGAAGGTTAGACATTTGGGGATGTAAGTTTATTAGCATAATGTCAGTCCTTGTGAATGGAGCAGAGGTAGCAGGTAGGCTCAAACTGATTAAGATTGCCAGACAACTGCTGATCAAGTCCAGTGACATCTTTTTAAAAATTATTATTATTTTTTATTTAGGCCATATTAATTGAATGATTTTTTTATAAAGTGAATGTAAATTCACTATATATAATTATAATGGGCAAATGATCATTACTAAGAAAGATTTGCCTCTGCATTCACCCAGTGAATGTTTGTCTATTTCAAACTCATGCAATTAAGACACCAAAATAAGCCTCTTTAAAAAATCTCTCCCAGCACAGTATGAAGTCAATCTTCTTAGTTCATCAAATTACTTTCTGAGCAACGATCCTTTGCTTAATGGCAGTGGCTTGCAAACATTGCCCTCTTGATGTTGAGAGGGACTAGTGGAAGAATATGGTGACCTCAGGCATTATTTGTGAATTTTTCTCTAAGGAAACTTTTACAGTTAATAAATAGGCCTAATTATAACTCACCCAAAGTAAATTGTGACAATGGAGAGTCGATGATTGCTACCACTCAGCAGGTTTACAATGTTTTCTCTAAGCTATTTTGGGCTACTTTATGAAGAGAGAGAAACAAAGATCAGTCAATCAAACCAGGGTGGCATTCATTTGTGAGCATTTGAGAAGAATAGAGACATGGTTTAAGAGTACTGTTCAATTATAAAACTGATTCAGGGAAAATGATGTGGGCTTGCCTATTCATTCTCACTCCATGTCTGCTCGATCAGTTCAAGTGAATTACTATTTTTTTAAAGGCCTCTGAAAACTCCAGCTGCACATTTTTACCTTCTGATATCATCAGGAAAAAAAAATCTGTGGACATTTGGGTCCTATCCCTGCCTCTAGGAAAGATGCAAGCATACCATCCCAGATGGGAATGGTTTTCCCATTTTTTAGCTTCAGGGAGAATGAGAGGAAGAGTAGTCTATGGATATAAGACCAGCATTAAACTTAGAAAGACCTAGGAACAAGTCCTTGATCTGATTCAGATCAGCTGTTTGATCTTGGATAAATTACTAAACTTCCTAGTGCCCCCAGGAAACTCACTGTGTGTGGAAGTTACAGAGTAGTGACCAATCTGCTTTGGAGAAGGCCATTTTCACGTTGGGAGTTTCACTCACTGATGAAATAACTCTATCTGGGCAGCAAATCTGGGAATAAAATTCTCCAGTGTCCCTCAGTAGAAACATCCTGGAATTTCATAAGGGAGTTCTTCCTTCCATCTAATTCAGGTCTTTCTCACTGTAATCTAAACTGATGTTCTTTTCTGTCTTGTGCAGAGGGAGAGAGATGAACGTCATGCTCTAACATAATATAACACTTCATCTGCTTGAAGTGTATTGTTAATCATCCTGTATTCTCCTTGTCCACAGGCTAAAAAATCCCAATTCCTTTAACCTTCCCTCATAGGGTCTCATTTCCAACTTTTAATCATTTTCATTGCTCTCCACTGGATCCTTTCCAAGTTCTTCACACTTCTCTTCAAGTTGTGGAGTCACAAGCACTAGCAGCCGTTTTCTTATGAACAAAGCTGAATGGAATCTCACTTTTTCCCCTCCCTTTGCTGCATCAGTTCTGTGTTACTGTCAAGGAGAAAATAAATATTTGTTACTTTGGGTAATGAAAAAAAGATGTGACTCAGCAACACATGGGGAGCAGATGTGTTGAGTAAGAGCCTACTCCTGTGCATCAGACTTATTAGACCTATGAATGTTATAAATAGGTAAAATTTCATGGAAAAGAATTGGGGCATGACTCCATACTCTGCTCAAGTACATTCAGGGTGTAAATACTACAACTTGGTCTTGAGAAACTGGAGTGTCCACGCTCCATGTAGGTGCCTGGTGAGCACATGTTAAGTGAGTTGTGTTGCTAGACTGCTCTCCTGAAGGCATTGGAACTTGGAACTGTAGGGACCCCTTAGAAGCCAAAATTTGAGACAACATACATATAAATACCTCTTCCAGAAAACAAATAAACAAGTACAATTAACCTTATTGAATTGCCATTCCTGTCTCATTTTCTCCATTTAATCAGAAAGAGTATCTAATTTGAGGTCTTTTCTCACCTCTGTTGATGGAACTGGAGTTTAATTGATGCTTTGTATGGTGAATTCCTAGTTGACAATGTGACAGCTGACAATAGCCATTCCAGGCTAGAAAAGAAATATATTTCCTCTTGAAATTTATTTTTCCAAGTTATGATTTTTAAGTGTGTTAAGAAATACAGGAAAAGAAAGAAAGAAAGAGTGAAAGAAAGAAAAGAAAGAAAAAGCAAAAGAAAGAAAGAAAGAAAGAAAAGAAAGAGAAAGAAAGAAAGGAATCTGAGGGATATTTGGTGCCACAGCTAATCCCAATCCTTGAGGATTTGGATACAAAACTATAGAATATAAAGGGTATATCACTTTTTCCTATGACTCCTTCATCTGCTCAGATAGTCCTTGTTTATAGTTCTTTAGACTTCTAACAGCAGGTGAGTTGGGGAATGGACTACAATGATTTTATGACCCTAACAGTATATTAAGGCATATTCCTTAATTCCAGTTAATTTCTGTGTAAGGAATCTGTTTCATAATGCAAAGGGAGATAGAGGAAGTTCATATTAAGCTATGTTTAGGGAGACACAGGGAGTTTCATTAAATTCATTAAATTCTCCATTCAACTTTAAGATATATATATATATATATATATATATATATATATATATATATAGAGAGAGAGAGAGAGAGAGAGAGAGAGAGAGAGAGAGAGACAGAGAGAGACAGAGAGAGACAGAGAGAGACAGAGAGACAGAGAGACAGAGAGACAGAGAGAGACACACACACACACAGAGAGAGACAGAGAGAGACAGAGGTTCCCAAACTTATTTGGCTCTCATACCTTTTCAAAAAAACACTCAACACCTCTCTGGATATCTACTTTCTTTAATCCTTTTTTTTAAAATTTTGAGTCATTCCAAAAAATATAAAATGATTTAAAAAAAATTCTCACCTTAAATTTAGTAATTTATTGCAGATTAGTGAAGATTTTTCTGAATTGAAATTTTGATTATATTGCATCATGCATATTACAAACAAGTCATTACATACACATATTCCTGCCAATGCATGCTGTACTTGCTGACAATGTGCAAAAGGCTCTCCTGCCAACATTAGTTAGTTAAAACCCATTGTGAACTTGACCACTGATCAGTTATAACTTGCATTTTGTGTATTTATTTGGAAAAACAATCACCATTACTTTAACTCTGTTATGCAACAAATGAAACAGAAATAGTTTTGCAAAATTTTCTCCTCTTCTTTCCTTATGCTTCCACTGCCCACTTATTTTTATTCAACGCCCTGACCCCTCCCAAATGCAACTGAGGCTACTGCTGCCTCCCTGTATCACCACAGTGCCTTCTCTCCTCCAAGGGGCTGTATTGCCTACTTTGGGAGGCTATATGACTCTGGAATGATGGGGGAAGGGGGTGGAGTGTCATAGTAACCTCATTTGCATATATGTGCATTCATACACACATATATGTGTGGATGTTTCTTTTATAGTTCCTTACACATCACTTCACATGTGATTGGCCCTCACAAAATATTTTCTGGATTAAGTAAATGATCCAGAAGATCATAGACTTAGATCTAAATGGAACCTTAGATGTCATCTAGTCTAATTCTCCCATCAAAAGGAAGGAGAATCATTTTCCACTCTAAGCTCTGTGCCTGCCACCAGTAACATGGCTAAACTTACCAAGAAGGTTGGACTTGTTGGTAAATATGGAACACATTATGGTTCATCCCTCAGAAAAATGGTGAAGAAAATTGAAATTAGCCAGCATGGCAAGAATACCTGCTCCTTCTGTGGCAAAACCAAAATGAAGAGACAGGCTGTGGATATCTGGCATTGTGGATCCTGTATGAAAACAGTAGCTGGCAGTGTGTGGACCTACAATATCACCTCTGCAGTCAGTCAAATCTGCCATCAGAAGACTGAAGGAACTGAAAGACCAACATAGTCCAACAAAAAATGGGTTAATTCATGGAATTAAAAAAGAAAGAAAGAAAAATCCTCCCTTAGGTATAAGGAACCTGAGACCCAGAGAGACTTGTTTAAGGTCACACATAGATAGAATTTGAACCTCATCTTTTGGCTCCACAGCTAATAATTCTATCACAGTGCCTCTAGATCAGAAGTTTTTAAACATTATATGTATTAAGCAGCCATTTGGTGGTCTGCTGAAGCCTGTAGATTCCTTCTCAGAAGAATGATGATCAGAGCATAAAATAAAATACATAGTATTACAAAGGAAATGCATTATATTTTAATACAGATAGTTTATGTATATATATATGTATACATATATGTCTCTATATATGAACGTATATATCTATATATACATATATTAAAGTATACATACATGTATATATCTATATACACATATATGATGGTATACATACATGGGTGGGTATTAAAGTTCACAGACCCTAGGTTAAGAGCCCCTCTGCCAGTTAGTATTGAAGTCAGAAACATAAATTAACCCTTATCTTAAATGATCTGGAAGACATTTACTCCTTTTTTCTGAGCAAACTGTGTTTAGTTATTAGGATAAATACTAAAATAATTTAATACTGACCTATGAGGAAAAAAAACTGAATGTAAGGGATTCAACTGAGATATTAATACTACTTAATGAAACACAAATTTCAGGAGGTGATGCTTATAATGCATCTTCTTCAAAGTTACATTTCCACCCCTAATCCTTGATATCACCAAGCATATTAGGGATATCCTTTTGGAGTTAGATTGAGATGGCTTCATTTTACAATCAGAAAGTAAGGGTGGCTAGCTGGTACAGGGATAGAGTAAGGGGACCTTAACTGGCATAGACCTGAATGCAAATATGGCCTCAGACACTTATAAGCTGTGTGGCCCAAGTCACATTTAGTCTTTATTTGTCTCAGTTTAATCATCTGTCAAATAGGAATAATAATAGAACCTACCTTGCAGGGATAAAATAAGATAGTAGTGATAAAGTGCTTTGTAATGGCTAGTTTCTATTATTTATTTAGTCATTCATTTAGTCATCTACTTACCTATTTAGTTAGTTGTTTATTTATTCATTCATTCATCCATTTAATTATTCATTCATTCATTCATTTATTTATTTGTTTGTTTGTTTGTTTGTTTATTTCTGCCCTCATGAGGCAGCTATGGAGAAAAAATATGAAGAGTGATTCTTATTACAGAAACCATTCTGAAAGCAGAAAAAGCTTTGTTGTTTGTACTAAAAAAGAGTAACTGAGGACCTCTGCAGTTTGGTACCTTAACATGCATTCTTCAAGTCTAGCAATGTGAATGGTAGAGTCATTTCTTGAAGCAAAAACTGACAATCTTTGTTTTGATTTTCATATTTGCATCTAATACTTGAATGCCGTGAATGCAAAAATATCTTGAACAAAAGTAGCAATTTGCCGTCTTTGGGGGAAAATATCATTAATAGACAAATATTGTTCCATCTTTAACTCTGTACTCTTCAGCATTGCTTTCCTTGACTTATCAGAGATGGGGAACCTACAACCTCAAGGCCACATGTGGCCATCTAGGTCCTTGTACTTATAAGACCATATTTGGCCTCAAGGCCATAGGTTCTAGACTGAGGGCCATATGTGACCTTGAGACCCTAGATTCTCCACCCTGACTTAGACAAAGGCATAAATGATATGTTTATATGTTCCAATGACACAAAGTTGAGAATATCAATTAACTGCCACTTTGGGATGTTGGTTGTTACAGGTTAGTATGTGTGTTTGAATCAAATAAGATGAGATTTATGAGAATAGGTGTGATCATCTAGATTTATGTAACAGGCACACACGCAATTCACAAGTGCAATGTTGGGGAGGAATGAGTACACAGTGATTCCTATGAAAAAAGATCTGGAAGTTTTAGGAAAAGAACAACATGAGCTTTATAAGGAATCCCAAAGAATTAATGTGATCTCTGTCTGCATTAAGAGACACAGTGACCAGAACAAATGAGGTGATTTTCTTGAGCTACTCTACCTTAGTTTCTGTACTGATCTGGATAGTTCTGGGCATTGCATTTTAGGAGAACCTGAAAAGCTGGTGAACATTCAAAGGAAAATGGCCACAATGATGAAAAGTTTAAGACTGTGCTATAAACAAGTACTGGTTAGAGAAAATATAGACATTTTTTTCAGAAAAGAGAAAATATGAGTGGGACGCTATAGCTGCTGCCTTCAAGTATTTGAAGGGTTGTCATGTGCAAGAGTCTTTAGACCTGTTTTACTTGTTCTTAGAAGATCAAAGTAGGAGTAATGGGTAGATGTTGTAAATGCACAGATTTCTTCTCTAATATATGGAAGAATAAATATCTACTAAAATGTTCAACATAAATTCTGGGTCACCTATAACAAGATGCCATTAAGCAAATGCTCAATGACCATTTGAGGGGGGATCTTTAAGTGGTCATTATTAAACAATAATGGTGGTGAAAAGGATAGAATGCTTGGAGATTGGAGGACTTATTTTCCTGAATTCAAATCAGTCCTTAAGATACTTACTAGCTGTCTGACCCTGGGCAAGTCACTTGACTCTGCCTCAGTTTTCTTCATCTGTAAAATAAGCTAGGGAAGGAAATGGTAAACCACTCCAATATTTTTGCCAAGAAAAGCCAAACAGGTTCACAAAGAGTTGGACACAACTGAATAAATGACTGAAGAATAACAACAAAACTTTTTTAGGCTCTATGTAGAACACATGTCCCCTGAGCTCCATTCAGATTCTTAGATTTTGTGATCTAGGAGAAAAAAATGAAAAAAAAAATATGACCCAGTAGATGTTACTTCAAGAATACTTTGATATGTCATCTAGCAGTCAATGTTTATAAATACTTATGAAAACGACATTGTTTTCCCATGATGTAAATCATGTACAAAGGTCATCAATAGTTTCATATCAGAATAGTGCAATAATGTCAAGATTAGCAGATTTCAGAATTCAAACTAAACTATGTTTATAATTATAGGACTAGGGACACATTCCTCTCTTTTTACTTCAAGGGCAGGATAAAAACTAACTTCTTATATTCTATATTGGCTAGCATCCTTAACACATGGACCCAGAATAGAATTTTGCTTTACTGTTTTCTTAACAAATTCTTCTTTGGAACCATGCATCTCATTCACCCTTCCCTATACCAGATCTATCACCTTCCCTTTCCTTCTATCCATTTCATATCATTTTAACCTATCTTCACTCACTTATTCCACTACTTGTCCTGTCTATGGTTTTTAACCCTTTCTTTTGCCATAAAACATACATATACAATATATTAAAAATGCATACATGCATTAGTTTATTAAGACACATCTAATAGAATTTAGAATAATAGAATAGGTATTTGAATATGTACATTTTTCATGTGAAAAAAAGAAATCCCTGGGAATTTTAGTGGAGTATAAGCTCTTGAGACAAATACAGTGACATGGTAGGAGAAACAAAGCATCAATGCAATCTTTCTTAAGTGTCAATATTTTAACGATCTGTGCTTTCATTGTTTTATAAAATGACCAGTATATGTAAGAAGGAAGTTCTGAAACTATGGCTTCCTAATTCTGTGGACATCAAGTACTGAGTACATCAAGATAATAAACTAATATATATATATGCATATATGATTTGCAACATACATATAGGTTGTATATTATTTACACACATATATATGTGTTTGTAGAAGTATGTGATATATAATGTATTTATGTGTACTATGTATGCATATACATATATACACAATGATTTTACTTGTGTCAAGAGAAATTGTTGAGAAATCTTGGGTAGGATGAGGAATAGTACCAGCAAATGGGAAGTGGATTACAGAGGGATAAAAATAATAGGAAATGGATAGGGCCACAGAAGGATAGGAAATGGACAGAGAGACAAAGCATTACATGTATATTATATTCACATACATGTATACAATACACATGTATATGTGTGCACATATATAGATGTATATATGCACAGGAGTTTGTGTGTGTTAGAGAGACAGAAAGAGAGACAGAGAAACAGAGACAGAGAGATGGGGGGGAGAGAGAGAGAGAGAGAGAGAGAGAGAGAGAGAGAGAGAGAGAGATAGAGAGAGATAGATGTATTCTAACAACAATCATCAATGGAATGAGTTATCTTGGAAGATTATCTCTCCTCACCTCAATCCTCACTGGAGGTCTTCAAGAAGAAATAATTTGTTGCAGTATTGTAGGAAAGATCCCAGTTCTGGTAGGAATCAAATATGATGACTGATGAAGTCTAATTTTGGGTACTCTCACTCTTTTCTGTTATATATATGCATATATAGTCTAGATTTATTTTTTCCTCTTTTGTGAAAAGCCAATATATGTCAGAAGTGACAGTAGAAAAATGAAAAGCTCATGTAAAACTGTAGTGATAAAGTGGCATAGTAGGTGTCTACAGAATTAGGAAGACCTAGTTTCAAGACTTTCTTCTTATGCATACTGGTCATTTTATAAAACAATGAAACCACAGGTTCTTGAAAGATTGACACTTAAGAAAGATTGCATTTATGTTTTTGTTTTTTCCTTACCATATCACTCTTTTTGTCTCAAGAACTTACAGTTCACTAAAATTCCCAGGGATTTGTTTTTCATGTGAACTAGCCACAACTGACAATGAAATTTCATTATACATTCAGTATTTAATTAGAACGGGAAAGCAATGGCACTGAAATTGTTGTTGTTGTTGTTGTTGTTGTTGTTGGATTAAAAACTAAGGTGCAAAGTTTTATTTGAAACTTTTCCCATGTGCATTCCCTCTTTCCTCCCCATCTTGGCTCATATTTCCCACCAAGAAGATGCTTTATTTCCTGCCTGACCACCCCAAGTTGATTGTTTCAAGAGATTTGTGGCTCAGCTTCTTCCATTGTGTGTATGTGCATGTGCTGTGCATTTGTGTTTAACTGCACATGTGCGCTTTTGTATTTTTGCTGCAGTTCTCTCTGCTGCAGAAATTTGTAAGAACAAGTTCCCATCTGTCATCTTGCTTGTCCCAACCCTGGCCCCAGTCATGCTAAAAATTCTGTTGCAGCCATCATCTTCTAAATGTCATGACATTCACGGATCGATAAAATCCTTTCCTCAGAAGAGCTCAGGAAATATCTGAAGTCAGCTTCTAAAATTTAGAAGTGTTTTTTTTAAGTCTGGAAAATGGCTAAGACATGGGTGGGGGAAAGTTTGTGTGTAGCACAATTGGGGGTGGGGAGGGGAATGAGATATTAGTCTATGGATAAGCCAGTTCAGGATGCCTGGAGGACTCCCTTGAGCAATTGATTCTCAGGCTATAGATTATTTCACTTACAGGAGTGCAAATAAGAGGGATGAAGTATTCTAGGGTCCATAACACAGATGCTTGAGAGTTATCACCCAAAGCACACTCTGTCATACCACAACAAGTTCTAATGAGGCACTATGTATGCACCATGTGACAGAGGGAATCAGACCACCAGCCCAAACTCTCCTGAATGCCTTATTCAGGGGGTAGTTCTATATAACTTATGGGGATGTGAGGGAGTCAAGAAATAGCCCTGTGTGTCCAAGGAAGACAAGGAATATGCATTTTGATGTCCATACTCTCAATGTCACCCTGGAACAAATAAGGCTTGAGAAATGAAGGGGCAAAGCTGTGACATCAGAGGGATGAGCAAAGTAATTTGAGAGTTACAGGAGGAAAATCATTAAAGCCTGCCATTTAAGAGGCTGCTGGAATGAAGAAGGTAAGCAGAATGTCAAGGTCCTTTATGGAGCTGAAAGATTAAAATACAAATCAAAGGGGCTGCCAGCTCCTTTAACACATACAGGGTAGAAATCACATTGAGTCAACAGGCTGGGTTATTTTCTCCCCTTTCCTTAAATGCAAACCAAAACAAAAAAAGTTAAAAAGTTATTAAAAACCTACCATTAACAGCATTTGCTTTCTTGGGGGTGGGGATGGGAGGATGGGCTGTCAACATGTAAGGTGATAAAATCAGACAAATGTGTATGCCTGAAGAAATCTGTGGGCCCTTTATTAGGAGTTCAGGCTGTTATGGGACCCAAAATTGGGGGAAGAAATTAATATATTGGAGCAAGATCTAAAACAAATTCCAGGTAGATTGGTATTTTCAAGGGAATCTTTTGAGTTTCATGATCTCCCCCAAAAGTGGCATGATTTTCTACAAAAGAGAAAGCTGTATAATTTGTAAAAAGTGAAAAAAAATGGAGACACATAATAGATTACATTTACATAGCACTTTATGTCTGCAATTTACCTACATTATCTCACTTGATTCTCATAACAACCTTAGGAGGTAGGTGGTGAAAGGATAATTATTCCCATTTTGCAGATGAGACATCAAGTTCAGAGAAAATTAAATACCTTGCTTAAGCTTACACACTGAGGAAGCAGTAAATATGTGGATTTGATCAAAGGGATTTTGATTCCCAACTTTACTGCTTTTTCCACAAAAACATGATGCCACTTTCAAATTTTATACAAGTTTATTGTTACACATGTTCCATGATTAGCCAAAGAAATCTACAATAAAAGAAAGAAAATTAGAAAATTAATGAACTGTGTTTCCATTTGCTATGTGGAGTCAAGAAGACATAGGTTCAAATTCAGCATGTGACTTTTACTGGTTATGAGGCCACGGGAAAGTCACTTAACTTTTCTGACCTCTAAAAATCTAAAGTATAGACTAATTGTGATCTGTACTGTTGGGCAGAATTTTCCCACTAGGAGTTCCCACAGTAATTAATGGCAGGCCCTTGATATATTGACATTTCTGTTTAGCTTCCATTTTCTAGGACAGTTTAAAATATGCATGCACACACACATACAATACAAAGATTCTATTTTGATTTTATCAATAATCAACAAGCAGGTTTTTTTTTAAATACTGTGTTTCAGACAATGGGATAAGCACTGAGGATAAAAGAAAATGCCCCTTTTCCCCAAGGGCTCACATTCAAATTCAGGAGACAAGCAAGTAACCATGTTCATATATGATAAATGCTGTAGGGAAGATAAACACAAAAAAGGGAGAACTGGGAGGAAAGAGGGGATGCAGGAGTGGGAATAACTGGGAAAGATCTACCTCAAATGATAGAACTGAACAGAGTTTTGAAGGAAGCCAGGGAAACTAAGAGGCAAAGATGAGGAGGGAGAGTTTTCCAGGCATGGGAAACACTATTGTGAAAAGACACTGTAGAAGGACCAGCAATTAGGTCAATGCAGATGAATTATAGAGTACATGGAAAAGTGTATGACTGGAAAGATAGGAAGGAGTCAGGTTTTTAAAAACTTTAAATTCTGAATACAGGATTTTATATTTTATCCTTGAAGTAGTAGGTTAGGGGTAGGGAACCTGTGACCTTGAGGCCACATGTAGCCCTCTAGATCCTCAAGTGGGGCCCTTTGACTGAATCAAAACTTCACAGAACAAATCTCTTTAATAAAATGATTTGTTCTGTAAAAATTGTACTCAAAGGGCTTACCCTGGGTTGGTGGGTTATGTGATCAGAGAGAAGACAACACATCTAAGAGATGGTGTGAATGTAGAAAAGGACAATATTTGATGGATGGTGTGTAGGATGTGCTTGAGGGAAGACTTGAGCAGGATTTCAAGGTTGCAAACGTGGCTAAGAGAATGGTGGTGACCTAGGTAGCAAAAGGACAGTTGGGAAAGGAAGGTCCAATTTTAAGGAAAGATAAGAAGCTCTGTTTTGAACATGTTGAGTTTGAGATACTTATGGGACAATCAACTTGAGATGCTTATTTAGGAGGTGATGTTGGGCTGCAGTTCAGTACAGAGATTAGGGCAGGATAGTATATAGACCTGAGAATCATCTACCTAGTGATGAGCTTGATGCTAGGATGTAGGCCCAGATGTGCTGTCAGGCTGTACTTTTCAAGTCTATAGTCCTGACAGGTTTCCCAACCTGGAATTTTGAGGCCTGAGGAGCCTCCATGGCTGACTGGGGGGCGAGAATGCTATATTAGTTTAAATGTCAAAATTGCTGCTACCCCTTAGGAGCCTGGTCACACAGCTAGTAAATATATGAGATTGAATTTGAACTCAGATTTCCCTTACTCCAGGTCTGGTATTCTATTCACTGTGCCACCTAGATGTCTTATTCACCTACTAATGAGTACTTTTCTTTCATTTTCTCAGCTGAAGCTGGATTCTTAGCACAATATCTTCCTTTCAGGGCTCCATTTTTGACTTTCTGGAGCTTTCTCCACTATGCTACAGCCCCCTTCTCATTTTGGAAGCTTTTCCCAGTCCTGAGTGGCCCCACTCTCCCTGGAAACTGACTCTGTTGCTGCTTCTCTTACCCTGGAAGTTCACCTCACCCCACTGGCCCCTTTGACACATTATTTTGAAACAATACATTTAATCTTGCCTAGTTGGTTCCTCCTAGAGATTCCATTTTAAGGAAAGTGCACAGGCCAAGCATGTCTTCATTCATCCTGGGGCTCCATTCCTGACCTACGAGATCAACAAGTGATAGAGAATAAATCAAAATATGTTTAAATATGAAAATAGTTTACATTTTTCAGATCTCTTATTTCACATCAATAAGCTAGCACACACTTATGTTGACAACTTTAGCATATGATAGATACCCTTTCTTAAAAATATACTATGAGGCTGGTCAAAGGAGACTATTAAACACAATTCATTAAGTTGTCATTTAGTTCAGAAATTAAGTGGAATTAAATCTATTTACACATAGAAGTTTTTAAAAAAATCTATAGTTAGCATTTAATTCTGTGTGTAGATTTTACTTTGAATTATATTTAGTTTTCTCATACCAACTGATAGGAAGAATTTTCTCTTCTCACTCTGAAACTACTGCCCTGCCTGGTTTCAATTGTGCCAGGCCATATACACCTCCCAGGTTAAGCTCATCATCTCTAATCTCAGTTACTAACTCAAGCTTGGATTAACATAACCTCCTTCAGCCTCTTCTTTCAGATGATTAGATGGCTGTAGTATCAGGTAGATAAAATTCTGTGCTTGGATCAGGAAGAATCATCTTCCAGAGTTCAAATATGGCCTTAGATTAGCTGTGTGACACTGTGCAAGTCACTTGCCCCTGTTTGCCTCAATTTTCTTATTTATAAAATGAGATGAGAAAGAAAGGGCAAATCATTTTAGTATCTTTGCTCAATATGTCATGAAGAGTTGGATGAGACTGAACAAAATTACCAAACTAGACCCTGCATTTGCTGCCATGCCTGGTTTCAATTCCCTTGAATAAGCTTTCTTAGTCCAGGTATCCTCTGTGTCCCCCCATCCCACCTTTTTCTTTATGAATTAATAGACATTTATTTTTTTCTCATATTTCATTCTATCCCAATTAAATAACAAATATAAATCAAGCCTTCCTAACAAATATGTATAGTCAAACAAAGCAAAGTCCTTGACTGAACATGTCCAATAATCTATGTCTCATTTTCTACCCTGAGTCCATCACCTTTCTGTCAAGAGGTGCATAACCATTGTCATTACTAGGTCTTCTGAAATTGCAGCTAATTATTACATGGGTCAAAGTTATAAAGTCTTTCTAAAATGCTTTTTCTTTATAGTGCTGTTACTATATGAACTGTTTTCCTGATTCTGCTCACTTTTCTTCATGTAGGTCTTCCCAGTTGTTAGTTTTATGTGCTTTTTTTGTTTTGGAAACTATTTATTTCCTCATTTATTATGATATTCCATCTTAGACACTTACTACCTGTGTGACCGTCAGCAAGCCACTTAGCCCTGTTGACCTCAGTTTCCATAGCTGTATAATTAGTTGGAGTAGGAAATGGCAAACCACTCCAGTATCTTTTCCAAGAAAAGCCCGGAGTCATGAAGAGTCGGACATGATTGAAATGAGTGAACCATACAACATACCTATACCATAGTTTATTTAGCCATTTCTTGCTAGTATACATCCTCTTAGTTTTCAATATTTCTCTACTATAAAAAAAACTGATATAAATATTTTTGTACATCGTATGGGTCCTTTTTCTCTTTCTTTATCTCTATATCTCAGACCACAGCCAAATCTGTCCAGCTGCCTATTTTTGTATGGCTCGTTACATAAGAATTATTTCTACACTTTAAAATAAAGTTTTATTATACTTATAATTGTAAAAAATGAAAACAAAAAACCATTCTTAGCTGGGGACATAAAAAGAAGTATCCTTGATGTATTCCTTGGTCTGTAGTTTGATGAACCGTACTTTTGAGGTATGGGCTTAGTAGTAGTATCACTAGAATAGAGGGTATACATAGTTTAGTGAATTTGGGCAGAGTTCTCAATTGTTTTCCAAAATGACTAAACCAATTTGGAGTTCCTTCAATTGTACATGATGAGCCTGTTTTCCCGTATCTCTTCCAACATTTATTATTTTCCTATCTGATAAGTGTGAGGTCAAAACACAGAGGTGCATTTCTCAAATTATTAATGATTAAGAAGACTTTTTCATGTGGTTTCTTGATAGTTTGTCTTTCGTCTTTTGAAAACTGCTGATTCATATCTTTTGACCATTTATCTACTAGGTAATAGATCTTACTTTTATAAATATAATTCTGTTCCTTATATATCATGAAAATGAGAAACTTGCTAGAAAGCTTTTTTTAACAAGTCCCTTTTTTTCTTAAAATAAATTTCTTGAGTAGTTATGTTCACCTGCAGTTTCTAAACTTTCAAGACCTTTGATCATCTTAGCACTTACCTTTAGCAGGTATCTCCATGTACCATCTGATTATGCAACTACTGAATGTCATTGGAAATGGAATGTTTTACCATTTAATGTCTTCAGAAAGGTCTCAGGGGCCAAAGCAGGATACACATTCATGCCAGTTAGCTCTCATTTAGCCTTTCCCTGAAGAAATTATGAGACGCTCTGAATTTGTAGGAAAAACAAAACAAATCAAAAGACAGAATAAATGTTAGAAACAGTCATTTTGGGGTTCATATTTTGAGGGAAGGGGAGAAAACTTGTGAGAGGAGGAGCTAGAGCAGTGGTATCAAATTCAAATAAAAATGGGAGCAATTAAACCCTACATAGGTATCCTGGTGGATAGCATACTGATTTAGAAAATTGCATGTTAACATTATCTATATTCTATTGTATTTTTATTTATTTTGTCAACTATTTCTGGATTATATCTCAGTCTAGTTCCCACTGTACTCAGGAGTGTTGTTGGCCTCCTATGTGTTTACCACTTTTTATCTAGGGGAACTGTGTCATGAATCATAGGAGAGAGAATGGGGTCATCAAAACTCTCAGTAGGCCACTGCTTAAGAATGTGTATGACTTACCATTGGAGACCTTCCACTTATTACCTGGACAACCCCAAGTAAGTCACTTAGTTTTTCTGAGCTTGTTTCTTTACCTGTAAAATGAGAGACTTGAACTAATTGACATTTAAGATCTCTTACAACTGAAAGTCTATGATACTATGTTCCCTTATTCTATGATTTTGCTTTGCCAGGCCAAAATGGATAATAATTTTAAAGACATGGAATTAGAGGTCTAAATCTCTATTTTCCAGTGATCTAGATCTCTAAAGGATGCAGAATGAAAATTAGATGAGTCAAAATGCCAAGTCAGTGTAATATAGTGGAAACCTGCTAGACGTTGAATCAGAAGACCTGGGTTCAAATCCTGTCACTGACTATTATTGCCTCTATAACTTAGGTCATGTAATTCTGCCACTTGGGTCTTAGTCTCTAATTTATAAAGTAGAAATGTCAGGATAAGTGATCTCCAAAGTCTCTTCCAATTCTGATTTTGTGAATCCTATTCTTTTATGATAAGCACAAGTCGTGAATGATTAAAAGGCTTGAGAATGTAGGCCTATTCAGAAAATCAAATGTCAACGTATCTTTTATATTATTCTGGCTTTGTTTCACTTGAATAGGCTATACAGAACATGTATAGAACATATATACAGAATATAGTTATTGATATAATTGTTTTATTCTGGAGAATCTATAGAATATGATATGAAACCATTTGCTGGACTGTTCAAAAAACAAGGATGTAGAGACAAGATACACAATCAAGGCCTTATGTCTTTACTATCCTCCTGAAGAAAATTGTGGTAGCTATGTAGTGGAGTAGATAGCACGCTGTGCCTGGAGTCAGGAGGACCTGACTTCAAACTTAACATCAGATACTAATTAGCTTTGTGATCTTGGTCAAGTCATTTAACCCTATTTGCCTCAGTTTCCTCATCTGTAAAATGAGCTGGAGAAGTAAAGAGGAAATCACTGCAGTACCATAGCCAAGGAAATGCCAAATGGGGTCACAAAGAGTTGAACATAACTAAAAAGACCAAGAACAAATATATTCTTGAACCTAAAATATGACTTTTATGAATGAACATAATGATTTGGGGCTACCATCAATAGAACCAGTCATTTCAGCTGCTTGTCCTGTAGCTATCAGAGTATCATGAGCTCATAAACCTAACTGAAGAACAAGAAGACCAAAATAGTACAGGCATATTGAGACTGTCTAGAAAGTATTTTATTGACTTTTTCCCCCCTCAGGTCTGAACCAGTGTTTTAAAAATGCAAGATTGCAAGTTTTATATAGCTGCAATATGCTGACATGAATGAAGATCTGCTCTGAGTAGATAATAACTATAAAAACTGTGAAATTATGATTTGGATGTGAGCTAAAATAACAAACCACAAAAATAGAGAGATTTCTTTGAGTTACCTGCCCTTTCCACCCAGCACTGGTTCACTTGTTTTCAGGCATGTCTGACACTTTCTGACCCCATTTGGGGTTTTCTCGGCAAAGACCCTACAATGGTTTTTCATTCCCTTCTCCAGCTCATTTTACAGATGAGGAAACTGAGGCAAACAGGATCACCCAGCTAGTACGTGTCTGAGGCCAGATTTGAAATCTGGAACATGAGTCTTCCTGATTCTAAACCCAGCATTCCATCTACTATGCCACCTAACTGCCCTTTTCATCCAAGGGAAGAGGTTAAGTAAAGGGGAAAGAATGCAAATGTGGAAAATTTCAAGGGAAGACTTTGTCTTAATGTTTGGCAATGATCAGTCAAATAATCAGCAGAATACTTGTTGGATTTGGAGTCATGGCACCTGAATGAAAAACTAGACTCTGTGATTTGTTTACTTGTGTGACCCTGGGAAAATCTCTTTATTGTTCTGTGCTTTAGTTTCTACATCTATAAAATGATTGGGCTAGAGCTGAGATTGTTAATTTGGGATCTGTGAACTTATTTTTGTAAATATTTTGACAACTGTATTTGAATATGATTGGTTTCCTTTGTAATATTATGTATTTTACTGCATGAATTTAAGAATTCTTTTTCTGAGAAGGGATTCATAGGCTTCACCAGATTACCAAAGGACTCTGTCACATGCACGCACACACACACACACACACACACACACAAACACAAACACTACATCATCCTATAGTTTAAGAAACTTGGCTAAATGATCTTTGAGCTCTCTTCAAGCTCTAAATTCTAATGTCTTATTTTTGAGCATATACTTTGGATTTAACACTCTATTCTGATGATTGTCACATACACTTAACCTAACCTAACCTCTCTTCTAACCTTCAAACTAGTCTCTCCAACTGCCTGTGAGACATCTCATATTGAATTTGATATCCTGAAGACATCTTAAACTCAATATGTCTGAAATGGAATTCACTATATCCCCTCCCCAAACACAATCCCCCCCCAAAAAAAAAACAAAGAAGGAAAGAAGAATGGAAGAAAGAAAAAAGAAAGGAAGGGAGATAAAGAAAGAAGGAAGGAAGCAAGGAAGGAAAAAAAAACCTTTTGTAGCTTCTTTATTACTATTGAAGGTACCACCATCCTCCCAGTCACTCAGGCACTCAACAAAGGTGTCATCCTTGGCTCTTCCCTCTCTCTCTCATCATCCATATTCAAGCTGTTGCCTAATCCTTTTGATTTCTGTTGTTATAACATCTTTCTTCTGATACTACAACTGATATAGGTGGAAAAGAAGGAAGAAAACAAGCATTTATATAGTGCCTACTATGTGCAAGGCATTTTATAAATAATTATTTCAACATTTTACAACATTCAACAAATAATTATTTCAATATAAATTATTATTTCAACTTCACGATAACCCTGGGAAGTAGGAATTGTTATCTCCATCTTGCAATTGAAGAAATTCAGGCAAACAGAAGTTAAATGACTTATTCACCATAAGACAGCTAGTTTAAGTGTCTGAGACCAGATTTGAACTTCTGTAAATCAAGTGTGGGCAGCTAGGATAGAATGTCAGAACTGGAGTCAGGAAAACCTGAGTTCAAATCCAGCCTCAGACACTTGCTAGCTCTGTGACCCTGTGTAAGTCACTTAACCCTGTTTGCCTCAATTTCCTCATCTGTAAAAGGAGCTAGAAAAGGAAATGGCAAATCGCTCCAGAAACTTTGCTAAGAAAACCCCAAATGCAGTCACAAAGAGTCAAACAAGACTGAAAATGACTGAACAACCACAACTCCAGACTCAGAGCACTATCTACAATACCACAATCATCTCATACTGAAATTATGGCAATAGTCTTTTGATTGATCTCCTGTCTTAAGTTTCCATCCTTCAGTCAGCTTTCTAACTAATCTTCCTAAAGCACAGATATGACTATGTTACCCCTCTATTTAATAAACTCCAGTGACTCTATAACATCTCCAGTATCAAATGTAAAATACCTTGGTATATAAAACCCTTCAAACCTGGCAATTTCCTTTCTTTCCATTCTTCTTACATCTTACTATCTTCCAAATACGCTGTGACATAGTAAAATTTGCCTTCTTATTGTTCCTTGTATAAGACACTCCTTGTTTGGCACTGCATTTTCAGTTTCCATCCTATATCTACACCTGCACCTATACCTATGTCTCCATCTCCATCTCCATCTCCGTCTCCGTCTCCGTCTCCATCTCCGTCTCCGTCTCCGTCTCCGTCTCCGTCTCCGTCTCCGTCTCCATCTCCATCTCCATCTCCATTTACATCTACATCTACATCTACATCTACATCTACATCTACATCATCTACATCTACGTCTACATCTACATCTACACCTACATCTACACCTACACCTACACCTACACCTACATTTACAACTACACCTACACCTACATCTACATCTACATCTACATCTACATCATCTACATCTACATCTACATCTATATCTATATCATCTACATCTACATCTACATCTACACCTACACCTACACCTACATCTACATTTACAACTACATCTACATCTACATCTACATCTACATCTACATCTACATCATCTACATTTACACCTACATCTACAACTACATCGACATCAACATTGACATTGATATAGACATCGACATCTACATCTACATCATCTACATCTACATCTACATTGACATCTATATCTACATCTACATCTACATCTGCCTCATCTATGTCTACGTCTATGTCTATGTCTATATCTATATCTATATCTATCTTTATTTCATTGGGAGTAAATTTTTTGTTTTCTATCTTTAAGTGCCTTATGTAAGAATTACTTAACAACATTTTAGCTTCTGAAAACTTGCACATAAAAGGGATTGTATCAATAGGATATTTTTTTCTTTTTTAGGATAAATATGTGTCTCCAATGGCAAATGGTTGATTCAGTTCAAGTCCACCAGTTTATCAGTAGGCCTTCTTATGCTTTACCTCACTGACTGAGTTCTCTCTAGAAAACATGGACCATACTGAGTCAATAAGGTTATAGAATACTGTCTTTTGATGGTCACTATTCTATTAAGCTATTGTTGGCTTGGTTGACTGTGCTTGATGATATATTAATTATTAGCTAATATTTTGGTAGTTTTTGGCTAGTTGAACTAGGTGGGCATAATAATTTGCTGTTCTCCTACTCATTTCCATACAAAAAGACAGCTCTTGGGAAATGGACCAACAACAACATCATCAACAACAACAACAAAACCCAGTAATAAAACTATGTGATTGAGGAAAGAGTTTTCTTTTGTTAAGAGGACTGTACCTACGTGACTTGAAATCAGTTTGTCAATTCAAAAGGGTGGTACTGGGGGGAGGAACCAAGATGGCAGCATAGAAGCAGGAACACTCCACAGCTCCCACATAATCACATCAAATATCCATAAAATATGACTCTAAACAAATGTTAGGGCTCCAGAACTCACAAAATTACAGAAACACACATCTCCTGCTGAAGGCAGCTGAGCAGGCAGGACAGGAAGGACTCATCACAGTGTGGTGGGAGCCAAAAACCAACCAAGCCTGAAACTACAGCTTGGCCCAGGGGCTGCCAGGACGAGCTGCAGCTAGAACCTTCAGGAGAGTGGATCAGCAGCAGCTGTGGCAATTTCCAGAATTATCAAGCCATAAGAAATAAGGAATAAGTGAACAGTTAATAGAACAGGATTAAATTCTAGGGAGAGGATCTGGCCAAACTGCCTCTAGGGCAAGGAATTGGCAGAAGTGGAGGCACTGCAGCCACTTCCATGTGGCTTCTTCAGAAGCTTTCAGCTTTCAGATTGCAGGGAGCCCAAGCCTTCATTCAGAGGATAAGTACTCTTGCCTTGAGCTGCCTGGATGGGATTGTGGTCTTGGAGGGGTGATCCTGGGGTGCGTTTTGAGGGAGCCAAAGGTGGGTGGGGTTGTAGCAGCCTCCTAATAGCTCCAGCAACTGCAAAAACCCCTCAAAAAGCTCTCCCCTCTGGAAGTAGAGTTCCATGGAGCTAAAATGTCAAGTAATTGAATGACAACATGAGTGGGCAAAGGAAGTAAAGTAAGAACAGCAATCCAACTTTAGATTCTCTTTTGGGGGACAAAAAGATCAAACCATGGAATGGGAGGAAGACAATATTGTCATAATTCCCACACCAAAAGCTTCCAAGAAACATGAAGACTGCCTACAAATCATTGAGCAACTTAAGAAGGCTTTTGAAAACCAAATAAAAGAAGTGGAGGAAAAATTGGGAAGAGAAATGAGAATGATGCAAGAAAATCATGAAAAGAGTCAACAACCTGACTGAAGAAAATAACATCTTAAAAAACAGACTAATTCAAATGGCAAAAGAGGCCCAAAAAGCCAATGAGGAGAAGAATGCTTTAAAAAGCCAAATTTTCCAGATGGAAAAAGAATCTGAAAAGCTTTCTGAAGATACACTCACTGAAGAGAATAATTTCTTCAGAATTAGAGTGGAGCAAATGGAAGCAAATGACTTTATGAGAAATCAAGATACTATTAAACAGATCCAAACAAATGAAAAAAATAGAAGGTAATGTGAAATATCACCTTGAAAAAAACCACTGACCTGGGAAATAGATCCAAGAGAGACAATTTAAAAATTATTGGATTACCTGAAAGCCATGATCAAAAAAAGAACCTAGAAAGCATCCTTCAAGAAATTCTCAAGGAAAATTGCCTTGGTATTTTAGAACCAGAGGACAAAATAGAACTTGAAAGAATTCACCAATCACTTCTTTAAAAAGATCCCCAGAAGAAAACTCCTAGGAATGTTATAGCCAGGTTTCAGAATTCCCAGATAAAGGAGAAAATATTACAAGCTGCCCAGAAGAAACAATTTGAATACTGTGGAAACACAATTAGAATAACCCAGGATCTTGTAGCTTCTACATTAAGGATCAAAGGGCCTGGAATATGATATTCCAGAGATCAAGGGAGCTAGGATTAAAACCAAGAATCACCTACCCAGCAAAATTGAGTATAACGTTCCAGGGGAAAATATTGTTTAATGAGACGGAGGATTTTCAAGCATTCTTGCTTAAAAAACTAGAAATGAAAAGAAAATTTAACATTCAAATACAAGAAGCATGAGAAGGTAAACATGGAAAACAAATCATAAGAAACTTATCAAAATTGAGCTATTTACATGCCAACATAGAAAAATGATCATTGTAACTTACAAAACTTTTCACCCTATCAAGATAAGTGAAGGGAATACAAATGTATATGTACTTATATATACATATATGTCTAAATAGGAGAGTGTATATATGCTTATGAATACATATCTGAGTATGTGTATATATGTGTACATATTAGGCACAGGATCAATTGAATAGGAAGGTACGATACTTTAAAAGGTGAAATTCTGAGGTAGGAGAGGAATAGAATGAGAGGAGATAGGGAGAGACAGAATAGGGTTAATCATCTGATACAGAAGAGGCAAGGGTAAATTGTTACAATGGAGGGGAAGAACAGGAAAGTAAAAGGGAAAGGGTCAACCTTACTTTCACTGAATTTGGCTTAGGGAAGGAATGACAAACTCTAAACTGGGTATCTTGCTGTACAGGAAAGTAGGGGGGGATGGAGATGAGAGGGGTGATGATAGAAGGGAGGGTAGGGTGGTGGGGAGAGTTGCTGGAAGCACACACTTCTGTAAAGGGACAGGGACAGAGTAGATAAAAGAACAAGGGGAGTGTGGGATAGGAAGGAGGGCCATAAAATCAGTCCCTCACAATATGTCCATTGTGGAGATATTCTGTGTAAGTACACATGCATAGCCTGTATTGAATTGTTTGTCTACCCAGTAGAGGTGGGTGATGAGGGAGGAAGGGAAAGAATCTAGAATTTAAAGTTCTATAATCAAATATTAAAAATATATGTTTATATATATGTATATATATAAAGATATATATAATTATTATTAACTACATGCAACTGGAAATTAAGGTATTAAGTCAGAGGGGTAATGGGGAGGAGAGAGGAGAGAACATATTAGGGGAGGGGCTATACAGTGGGATCCCTGTTTTGGGGTGATGGTGGGGGGAAGATGGGGAGAAAATTAGTAACTCAAAATTTTTTGGAAATGAATGATGTAAAAAAGAAAATAAATAAATAAGTTTTAAAGGGTGGTACCTCCACTGCCAAAGACTTTGGGAAAGCAGAAGCTGTGATTTTGCCTCTAAGCGGTGCTAGGAATCAGTGCTCTCCTTCCCTCTCATGCCATGCATTCATTTTTTTTAATGCCCTCTACATACTTATAAAGGTGAATGTTTGTTCTATTAGAATGCAGGCTTCTTAAGGACAGGAACTGTTTAATGTTTGACTTTGCATCTCCATTGCTTCATATGGTACCCAGCATGTAGCAGTCATCACATAAATAAATCAATAAAATCAAATAAATAAATAAAAGCATCAAATAAATGCTTATTTAGTGAGTAGTTAGAAGGTAGGTAATTACTTTTCAATTAAATATAGCAGAAATAGAAAGGGTTTACAGACACCCAAGTGTGCAGTCTATTTCTGGTAAGAAGAGAATTAGGTTTCATTCATTCATTCATTCATTCATTCATTCATTCCTCTGCATTCTAACAAGGGGGACAACTGGTCACAGTATCTTATAGCATTCAGAGGGTTAACTGAGTATAACTTCTTTCTCCCAGTTCAAGAGAAATGATCTAATTCCATCCTATATATAAGAAAGTTTGTGTGTCTTGTAGCTCATGTTAAGTACTTAATGCTCAATTTATACACGTCACTTCAGATGCATTTATATGTTTGCACTGAGCTAAAAAATTTCCCCAAAGTCCATACACAGTTATATCTCCATTAATTATCTGTATCCCTCTTGGGAAGTGGGAGGAGGAACCCACTTATTCAGCCAGTCAGGCATGCTATTGGCCATTACTTAAAGATGCAGAGTTGCTTGTAGGGAGTGGGAGGTCACTTGTACCTCCCAAATCCTATCCCAGGATAGTGACTTTAATGTTGCCACGATCTATCATTCTCCTCAGTTGTGATCCCATTTACCTGTTGCTTTAGACCATGACTCTCAGATTTGCCCTTGCTGATAAATCAGACTCACATGTTTGTCTCTCTAAGAACAAGTTTCACCCTCAAACTTGAACATTCTGAATCTTCTATCCCTTTCTGTATGGGAAAGTGTAAAGGCAAGCACCAGCAGATTCCCAAAAGAATGCTACTGTGAACAGCTTTTAAAATTTAGATTACACAGTAATAGTGAACACTCTGTTTATTCCATTACAAATGAAGATTCAGTACAATATTCACATTATAATATTCTCAATATTACATCTTATTACATAAATTCACAATATAGTGTTCATAACAGGTTAACATTAGAATGGCCACACAGTTTTCACTACAGTGGCCACAATATTTAGAACAAGGAATAAAAGAAGAATCACCTGGTTTCCCTAAGGGAGAAACCCTTCTCACTTAAAGATTCAGTCAATCAATTCACAATATACCAATCTTCCACCCATGGGGCAACCATTAACTTAATCTGTCACTCATCTAGCAGTCAGTCACTAAGCTAGATTCCCAGTTACTAAATATCATTAGCCACTAATACAATCCTTAGAAAACCACACAAACTTTCCACCTCTTGGTTTCCAGCAAACCTCAGTTTAGTCCAAGGGGAGGCCTTTTCTTCATCTTGATTCTGGGAGGTCTCTCTGATTCCCTGGATCCCCTTCTGTGGTTCCAGCTCCCTCCTGAATCTGCCAAAGCATCACCTGGATTCAGAAGCAGACAGCTGCCAGGTTCTCGTCCAGTCTTTACAGGTAGACAGCTCCCAGGCCCTTGTCTAGTCCTCAGGGCAATCCCTGGGACACACTTAAGTTCACAGGGTTCAGGACATCTCAAATCCTTTACCACTTCTCTTGCCTGGAACTCAAGGATCAGCCAGGCCATGAATAAACAAAGTCTTATCCTGGTCATGCTTCTTCAGTCTTCCAACAGTCCAGCTGGCTCAAGGACTCAGAAGGAATATTGACCTTCTGGATGGCCTTCACCAGATTCTAGTCTCAGGAAAACTCCAATTCAGTATTCAGTCAGCTTACAGATACTGAGAGAGGATCTCTCTCTCTCTCTCTCTCTCTCTCTCTCTCTCTCTCTCTCTCTCTCTCTCCCTCTCTCCCTCCCCCTCTCTCTCAGCTGGCTTCAGTCTCCATGAATATTGCTTCACTGAGGAGCCACATTCCAATTCTCTCTCTCTGTCTCTAGAATTCTTCTTTATATACAACACTGGCCTCCTATCTCAGCCAATAGCCTTCTTCCACATCAACAGGGGAGTTCATACCTTCTCAACAATGGACAGGGTCCACACCTCCCATACTTAGCCCTAAGTTACTAGGTGCTACTTAGCTTTAAGTTACTAAGTGCTAAGTATCTGAGAAACTGATTACTATTGCAGAAAGGCAGTGACAAGATACCTTAGGTAAAATGCATGTAATGTCAACAGGATTTCTATATTTTCATTGTCTAGTAGGTAAAGATAAATTCCATTACATTTGATAGAAAATGTATTTCAATGGAAACATTTGTTTTCTATACAAAGTATATTTTTACCTTTTATTTTGGATATTTCTCTCTACTCCTGAGAAGCTAGACTGAGAAAGATGAGACTTAACCTTGTCTTACTCAGAATTGCTCTTCTACCTCATTTACCAGTCTCCTAAGCATGACAAAACATGGTGCTTTCCAGTTTTCCAGTACCCCCTTTATAGATCATTCCCCATTAGAATGTAAGCTCCTTGAGGCAAGGACTGTCTTATTTGCTTGTATTTGTATCTCTAGAACTTAGCACAGTGCCTGACATATAATATGCACTTAATGAATATTCTTTTCTCTGTCTCTGACTGTCTCTGTGTCTCTCTACTGACATATGAATGTGGTCAGATTTGTGCTTTCAAAAGACCATATTGGAAGGGAGAGAGGAAGGGAGGGAAGGGAATAAATATTTATATAGTGCCTCTTATGTGCCAATCATTGTTTAAAGTTATTTCCAAATATCTATTAAGATAGCTATGTTGAGGATTGATCACAGAGGAGACAAGACTAGAAGAGAGATTCTGTATCAATAGAGAGAACTCCAAAATCACTAAGATCACAGAAATATTTGTGTATTAGCAAAGAGAAACTTGTCAAGATAGAATGACTTACCCATAATCATAACTAGTAAGTGTATGTGTCTCTAACCACCCAGTTCTGTTTCTATTACAATAAGTTATCTGTATGTCCATAGATTCAAGTCTTCCTTTTATTCAAAATTGGAATATTTGCCATTTTTGTTACATGACACATGCATCTGCTGTACTCCATGAGCTTTCAAAGATCACTATCAGTGACTCAAACATAGTACTTTGAAATTTTCTCAGTATCCTGTGGCAGAGTTCATCTGGACCTGGTGATGGTGACCCAAAATCATGAAAGAGACCCAGATGTTCTCATGCAGTGTTCTTAATTATCTTGGTTTTAAACTTCCCATTAACCATTTTTTAATTCTGTCACTTCTGGTCTTTGCAGAGAAAGAAGCAAAATTATAGATGTACCTTCTAATCTGAGTGAAATTTCTATCCTTGTTGATCACTCTTTTGCCCAATGTAACTAAATAAGCTCTCCTTCTTGACCTTAGCATTCATTATGTGATTGAACTCATTCTGAGCTTTCACGATTTGGACAATGTGCTAATAAGACTGTGCCATACTTTTCTATTTATGATCTATGACATAGCTATGCTTCTATCCTCTACTATATCTTGGTCTCAATCAAAATTGGTCAGGAAGTTAACCTTGGAATGTTTGCCTCTTTAAAACTTGCATTCTTTTCAGAATTTCATTTCTATATCTTTAAGGATGTTTTCCCCATAAAATTTAAGGCCATGGAATCCTACTATTCTCCTTTGAATCTTTTTTTTTTAATTTAATTTTTTTTTTGGAGGGCAGTTGGGGTTAAGTGACTTGCCCAAGGTCACACGGCTAGGCTTTTTGTGTGTGTGTGTTAAGTGTCTGAGGCCGGATTTGAACTCAGGTCCTCCTGACTCCAGGGCCGGTGCTCTATTCACTGCACCACCTAGCCACCCCTCTCCTTTGAATCTTTAAAAATCCACTCTATGCATCCAAGATACATTTCTCTCCATGCCTAATCTTTTTCTCTATTACAAGTTCTAAGATGTTATAATTTTCCTTTCCTCTAAACCAGATCCCCTCCCCCCAAGTTTCCATTATTCCTACTTCAGCAATTATGTCATTTGTGTCAGAATCACATCAAGAATGGCAGTTTTTCCAGTTTCCCAGTTTGGGGTAGAGGAGTTAGAAGAGGAAAAAAGGAGAGAAAGGGAGAGAAAGAAGCAAAGAGAGGAAGAAAAACAGGAAAATAGTGACAGAGACAAAATCATAGACAGAGAGATTAAAGTCAGAGAGACAGAAAGACAGATACAGAGAGACATACACAACAAACATAGGGAGAAACAAAAAAGAGAGAAGAGAGGGAAAGGAGAGAGAAAAAGGAAACATGAAATGGGAGAGGAAAGAGGATGAGTGAGCATATAATTAGTTAATTTAAGTTCCTCATCATTAGAGTCTGGGTATTATACTGCTTGAGTGCTATAATGGCTATATTTCTTGTGTACTTGGGTATGGGGCCATCTTGTTATACATTCGTAGATAGGATAGAAAGCAGCTATGTGGCATAGTGGATAGAGTATCAGATCTGGAGTTAGGAAGACTTGTCTTCCTGAGTTCAAATCTGTCCTTAGATAACTTACTAGCTGGGTGACCCATGGCAAGTCTCTTAACCCTATTTGCTTCAATTTCCTCACTTGTAAAAGGAGCTACAGTAGGAAATGGCAAAGCACTCCCATATCTTAGCAAAGAAAACCCCATATGGAGTCAGAAGAGACCAAAACAACTGAAAAACAAGATAAGATGGAAGTTGTACTTTTTTCATTTTGGTTTTCATTGGCCTTTCCATGTTTTTAGGACCATACCAGAGTATTTGTGGGAGAAGTGGGCTTAGATGAAGAAACTGAGTTTCAGTGAGGTCATATGGATTTTCCATGGTCAAACAGCTAATAATCCCAGATCAAAATTCTAAATCTCACTCTTTACTGCACAATGGGCTATATTGTACCACAGTTCACTCCATTGATAAATAACATTTCTATCAACCAATAATCAACCTTCTATTATGTGCCAGGAATTGTGCTAAGGTGCTAGAGAGAAAAATGCAGAAGGAGATATTTATTTAAATAGGGGTAGTAAATCATGTTCACAGATGAGTACATTCAAATATATACAAAATATACCCATGAGTTGGGGGAGGAGGCATTATCAATAACAGGAAGACCAGGGAAAGTCTTTTGAAGGAGATGTCATGATTTGAAATTTGAACAGATCAAAGATCACAAACTACCTTCACATACTAATAATACATTTTCCATCTATCATAAAGAAAAATGAAGGGGTAGCACCAAGATGGCATAGTATACGCAGGAATTTTCATGGTTTCCCCCACTACCACCTCAAATATCTATAAAATGTGACTCTAAATAAATTTTAGAGCTACAGAACCCACAAAGTGACAGAAAGAAACAAATTTCCAGCTGAAAGCGACCTCACACGCCAACAGGAAGGGTTCATCATAGCACGCTGGGAGCCAAGCCCAGTCCCATGTGAAGCATGCAGTTTTGGCTCCAAGGAGGCAGCTGCATCCAGAGCAGACTTCAGGAGAGTGAATCACCAGCAACTGCATTGGTTTACAGACTTTTTAGGCATAAACACTGAAAAGAAAATAAAAGTCAGTGTGGAACTCTGTTGGAAAGGAAGGGCATAGTCTAGCCCCTGCCCATAGGGTGGGAGGTGGTGGAGGCATAGCAGATGCAGGGTCTGCTATGCAGCTGCCTCAGGAGCTCCTGGAATGCAAATCTTAGGGGGAACAAGTGACCATTCAGAGGGTAATCACTCTTGCTTTGACCTGTTTGGATCTGGGTCACTTTCTTGGGCGGTGGTCCTGGGGTGAAAAACACCAGCTTGCCAATGTGGTATCTGTAGAGAATGAACCTTCCTCAGACCTCTGACAATGTCGGTGAAAACCCCAGGGATTTGGGACAAAGCTCTACTCTCTGGAAGGAGAGTTCTACTGTGGCAAAGAGCTCAAAAGTCAAATAATTGACTGGCAATATGAGCAAGCAGAGGATGCACAAACAGACCATAGAACCTTTTTGGGGCGACAAAAAGGATCAACACATGGATTGGAACGAAGACAACACAGTCAGAACTCCTGCATCAAAAGCTTCCAAGAAAATATGAATTGGTTACAAGCCATAGAGGAGCTTAAGAAGGATTTTGGAAATCAAGTAAGAGAAATAGAGAAAAACTGGGAAGAGAAATGAGAATGATGGAAGAAAATCATGAAAAGAGAGTCAGCAACCTGACTGAAGAAAATAACACCTTTAAAAAGTAGACTAACTAAAATGGCAAAAGAGGCTCAAAAAGCCAATGAGGAGAAGAATGCCTTAAAAAGCTGAATTTGACAGATAGAAAAGGGAGATCAATATATTATAAAACAGATTCAAACAAATGAAAAAATAGAAGGCACTGTGAAATATCTCACTGGAGAAACCTCTAACCTGGAAAATAGGTCCAGAAGAAATAATTTTAAAAGTATTGGGCTCCCTGAAAGCCATGATAAAAAATAGAACCAAAAAATCATCCTTCAAGAAATTCTCGAGGAAAATTGCCCAGATATTTTAGAACCAGAGAGTAAAATAGAAATTGAAAGAATTCACTGATCACCTCTTGAAAAAATCCCCAAAAGAAAACTCCTAGGAATATTATAGCCAAGTTCCAGAGTTCCCAGATCAAGGAGAAAATATTACAAGCAACCAGGAAGAAAAAATTTGAGCATTGTAGAAACACAATCAGGATAACATAAGATTTAGCAGCTTCTACCTTAAGGGATGAAAGACCTTGGAACATGATATTACAGAGGTCAAAGGAGCTAGGATTAAAGCCAAGAATCATCTACTCAGCAAAATTGAGTGTAATGTTTCAGGGAAAATACGGTCATTCAATGAAATACAGGACTTTCAAGCACTCTTGAGAAAAAAACAGAATAGAAAATTTGACTTTCAAATACAAGAAGCACAAATAGCATGAGAAGATAAACATGGAAAAGAAATCATAAGGAACTCATTAAAATTGAACTTTTTATGTTCCTACATGAAATAAAAAGATAATTGTAACTCATGAGATGTTTCTCATTATGAGGATAGTTGAAGGGAATATATATGCACACACATATGTGTGTATATGTATATGTACATTTATACACATACATGTATATGTTTATATAGGAGGGTATATGTGCATAGAAATACATATGTGAGTGCATATGTGTGTATACATGTATATGTAAACAGAAGGCACAGGATCAGTTGAATAGGAAGGGATGATATCTAAAAGTAAAATTAAGATTTGAGAAAAGAATATAATGAGAGGAGATAGGGGGAGATAGAATAGGGTAAATTACCTCATATAAAAGAGGCAAGAAAAAACTGTTACAATGGAGGGGAAGAACAAGGCAAAAAGGAAGGGGTCAACCTTACTCTCATTGAAGTTGGCTTAAGGAGGGAATAACATAGAATGCTGGGTATCTTACCCTATAGGAAAGTAGGGGGGAGCAGATAAAAGGGGGGTGATAGAAGGGATGGCAGATTGGAGGGGGGATAGTTATAAGCACACACTTTTGAAAAGGAACAGTGTCAAAGTAGAAAATAGAATAACAGTGGGGCAGGATAGGATGGAGGGAAATATAGTCAGTCTTCCATAACAAATCCATTATGGAAATATTTTGTGTAACTATACATGTATAACCTATATTAAAACTCTTTTCCTCACAGTAGGGGTAGGTGATGAGGGAAGAAGGAAAAGAATATTGAAATAAAAATTTTAAAATCAAATGTCAATATATACACACACAATCAAATGTTTATATATGTATATATATATATATATATACACATACACACACACTCACACACACACGCAATTTTTTTTTACAAACAACTAGGAAATAAGATATACAGGCATTGGGCTATAAAAATCCATCTTGTGTACTGCAAAGTTAGAGTGGGTATGGGGGAGGATAGAAAAGAGAGTAGATTGGGGGAAGAGGTATTCAGTAGGATCACTATTTTGGGGTGAGTGGTAGGGGAAAGATGGAGATAAAACTTGTAACTCAAAATCTTGAGGAAATGAATGTTGAAAACTAAAAATAAAGAAATTAAAATTTAAAAATAAAATAAAAAAATATAAAAAAAGAAAGACAAATACTCTGGATCTTTAAATTGGAAAGGGCCTAAGAGATTATCGAGTTTCAGCCTCTCATTTTGTAGTGGATAAAAGTGAAACCTGAGAAATTTAATAATTTGTTCAATGTTACACAACTACACTAACAATAAAAGAACCAAGAGCAGAATCCAGGTCTAGGGCCCTTGTTAATGAGGCAAAGCTATAATTCTCCTAAAGGTGTATATCACAAAGGGTTATAAAAAGTCTATGCCATACTAGCCTATAGTATCTTGATTGCTTATAATTTTATCCTTAGCACTTACATGGTACAATGTCTGTCATTGTTCAATAAAATTTTTTATTAATTGATTGATTATACTATCCTATGAGGTAAAGTAGAATTAAAACTTCATTGCCATAAAATAATTTGCTTGTCATATTTATGGATAAGGGGAAAAATTCGGACCAAATAAGATATGGAGAGTATTACATAGTGTAAAGTAGATAATTTTGATTATATAAAATTTGAAAGTTTTTTTGCACAAGCAAAACCAATGTAACCAAAATTAGGGGGAAGCATAAAAGTGAGAAAAAAAATTATAGCAAGTATCTCTGATAAAGCCATCATTTTTCAATTATATAGAGAATTGTGTCAAATTTATAGAATACAAGTCATTCCTCAATTGATATAGAAATCAAGACTGTCTATGGCCTTCTCAAAAAATGCTCTTAAGCACTATTGATTAGAGAAATGAAGATTAAAACAATTCTGAGGTACTACCTTACACCTATAAGATGGTTTAATATTTTTTTAAAAAGGAAAATGACAAATTTTGGAGAATATGTGTGAAAACTGGGACACTAATCCACTGTTAGTGAAGTTGTGAACTGATCCAGTCATTCAGGGAAGTAATTTGAAACTATGCCTAAAGGACTAGAAAGTTGTGGATACCCTTTAATCCAAAAATACCTTTGTTTGGTCTATACCAAAAGAGATTTTTATAAAGAAAAAGGCTGTATCTGCACAAAAAATATTTATAGGAGAACTTTTTGTAGTGATAAAGAACTAGAAGTGGATAGGATGCTCATTAATTGTGGAATGACTGAAAAAGTTGCGGTATATAATTTTAGTGAAATACCATTGTGGTATAAGAAATGATAAGCAGGATGATTTCAGAAAACCTGGAAAGAATTGTATGAACTGATGCATGAAGTTCATAGAACCAGGAGAATTTTGAAAATAGCAACAATGATATTATACAGTGAAGAACTGTGAATGACTTAACTATTATCAGCATTACAATGATCCAAGGAAATCCCAAAGGACTCATAATGAAAAATGCTCTCTGCCTCCAGAGAAAGACCTGATATTGTCTCAGTACAGACTGAAGGTTAGTATTTTCTCTTCCTTCTTTCCTTCCTTCCTTCCTTCGTTCCTTCGTTCCTTCGTTCCTTCCTTCCTTCGTTCCTTCCTTCCTTCCTTCCTTTTTTAGTCTTCTTGTACAAAATGACTAATAAGAAAATATTTTACATAGTAGAACATGTATATCCTATATCACTTTGCTTATGATCTCAGAGGTGGGGAGTGGAGGATAGTGGGAGGGATGGAATTTGGAACTCAAAACTTAAAAAAATGTTTTAAAACTGTTTTAATGCAATTGGGTAAAAATAAAATATTGTTAAATCAGATTTGGTTGCATATACATGTTTTGAAATATTTTTAGAAATGTGGAACTCTTTCTTGGTTTATTCCCTCCTCATGGGCATATCTCCCTCCTCTCTTACCCTAAGAGTGACAGTCATAGTCTCTTTCACTTTCTGCTATTCTCTTCTAATCAGAAAGCTTTGCATTTACCCCTTGGCTGAAAAGATCAAATATAAATGCTGTTTGCAGGCTCTTGCAATGTGAGTAGCCTACAGGATATATTTAGCCTTGCCACAGAGGAAAGGCCTATCAAGCATGTGGCAGAAAACCCTAAGGGAGATGGTTGTTGGATGGGCTTGCCCAGTGCAATGAGCAACTTGCCTTATCCCTTGTTGTAAGCATGTTAATTCAAGCTTAGCTGCTCTAAAACCTTAAAGGCCTAAGCAAATCTCTCTCTCCACCCTACTCAGTCATAAAAAAATTTTCTATTTTCACACATCTATTGGCAGGATTTAAATGATACAGGGGTCCTTGCTAAATCTTTGCCACAGCTGTGAGAACAGTTAAGCATACATCAGCTAACTCAGACTGAAAACCTGCCTGTGGCATGAACACGGTAGGACTCTGTTCACATGTGTTTTGCTTTGCAGTATGTCAAATTAGCATCAGAACACAATATAGAATTTAAGATGTTGGTCTTTTTAGAGCTGTAGGCTTCTGTTATATGAGCTTTGAGTCACCTGTAAACTGACTTCTCAAGTTCAGCTACAGAACTTAATTATAACCTATCTGGAAGTCCAAACCCTGTTTTCCAGTCATACAGAGTCATTCAGATGCTCATGTATTAAATAATGCTCAGGGAGAGTATATCCTATCTGCTGGAGCATTTTAAGTTAAGGCAAGAATCAGTGCCAGGTAGCTGTCTATGTCACACACTTAAAAAAAAAACTCCACTGTAAAAACCCCTTCACATGTAAACCACTCTTTGTATTAAATTCATTCTGCTTCTCAGCAAGATGCCAAGTACTCCAAGTTGCTGGAGTCCTACATGGGGCAGCCCCAGGAAACACTGCTTTGGTTAGTGGTAAGTCATTCAGTCAACAATCATTGATTAATCACTTATTATGTGTAACATACAGTGCTAAGCTCCAGGGATACAAAGAAAGCAAGAGATATATGCATATGTATGCATATAGTTATATGCATATGTGTCTATGTATATGTATATATACACATATATACACAACACATATATATGTGTATGCATGCATTCACATGTACATATTTTCTATACATGTATGCATACATGCACACATACATATGGCATAGGAACTATTCCAAAGGGGGAATTTCCACCCTGATCCCATTCTTACTCATAAGGGGCCAGTGTCATAGACTTCTTTTTGTAACATATCTCACCTTTTTACTTTCCTGATAGTAAGTCCTCTGCACCTGAAGTCTTTTCCATAATTAAATATCCTTCTTTGTACCATGTGAACTGACCTAGCCCAACTGATTTAAGAATCTTACACTGAGCCAGCTCATCATAGAACAAATAAAGTATGGGAACTTATGCTCTCAAAACCTGGGTTTTCTTTTTTTAATATAGTTTTTGCAGGGGAGAAGGCAAGGCAATTGAGGTTAAGTGACTTTCCTAAAGTCACACAGCTGGTAAGTGTGTCAAATGTCTGAGGACAAATTTGAACTCAGGTCATTCTGACTCCAGGGCAGGTGTTCTAAAACCTGGGTTTTCAAATTAAGTTTTTATTGTTTTTTTTTTTATCATGGAAATTTTTCTAAGTATACCATCCAATTCCACAGAGCCATCACATATAATTTATATGTATAAAGAAAAATAAATTAAAAATCAACAAAACCAATTAATACATTGAAGAAATCCTAAAAGATACATCATGTACCACACCCTTTTACCACACACCTCTGCAAAGAGGTGGGGTATGGTTTTCTCACATATTTTTCTTTGAGATAATGCTTGTTATTTTAAACTTTGCCAAATTGACAGGTTAGTTTGTGGTTGTTCTTTCAGTTTACCATGTTTTAGTCATTACTTACATAATTTTCTTGGCTCTTCCTCATTCTGTAAATCTGTTCATGTTTTTACTGTATCCATTGTATTCATCATTCCTTACAGCAGAGTATTAGTCCACTATACTCATGAATCACAATTTCTTTATCCATTCCTCAATCAATGAGCATCCACTTCATTTTCAATTCCTTGCTAATTTAAAAAAAGTGCTAGTATACATATTTTGGCACATATTCTTCTGTTTTCTAATCAATAGCCTCCTGAGAGTATAAGCATAGTTGTGGATTCTCTTGTTCAAGGAATAGAAACATTTTAGTTGCTCTATTTGCATAATTGCTAATTGATTTAAAAAAAGGTTGCATTGGTTACAATACAATAATAAACTAACAACATTGATTCTTCCTATCTTTTGTTATCTTGACCAATTTGCTAGTAGTGAGATGAAACCTCAGGGTTGTTTTAAATTTCATTTCTCTTATCATTAGTGATTTGCAGCATTCTTTGATGAGGTTGTTAATAATGAGCAGTTTTTCTCCCAACAACTGATTGTTCATATTTTTTGTTCTCATCTATGGTAAGTTGAATATGAAGACCTGTTTTTGAATTGTACTTCTGAAATTTACTAGGCATGTAGAATTTTTTTGAAGTCACTGAGCCTTGATTTCCTCATCTGTAAAACTGGGAGAATAATAGTATCTATTGGTTGTGAAATCTCAAGAGAATATATGTAAAGATCTTTTCAGACCTCAAGATGCTATATGTGTAGAAATTATAATTGTTATTATTATGTACAGCTTGATTTAATAGAGAGAATATAACTTTAGTGTCAAAAGGACTAATGTTTTAGTTCATTGGCTATGTACACTTGGGTTGAATTTGACCTTTGTGCCTTAATTTTTTGAGCCATAAAAGTAAAATTATTCTCATGTTAATCACTTCGAAGAGGTCTTGTGAAGATCAAAGTAATGAAAAGCTCTATGTGTCTAAGTAGTTACTATCACCACTATGAGAATGATTCCTTGGAGCTTATGTAGTGTTTTTTTAAATTAAAGTTTGTTTATTTTTAGTTTACATCATTCATTTCCACAAGATTTTGGGTTACCAATTTTCTCCCTGTCTTTCCCCTACCCAACACACCAAAACAGTGATCCCACTGTATACCCTATCCCCCAATCTGCTCTCACCTATGTGCTCCCCCATGTCCCCTCTGACTTTCCAGTAGGGAAAGATGGATCTCCTTATCCCAGGCCCTGTATATTTTATTTTCCAGTTGCATGTAAAAATAAACTATCTATCTATCTATCTATCTATCTATCTATCTATCTATCTATCTATCTATCTGTCTGTCTGTCTGTCTGTCTGTCTGTCTGTCTGTCTGTCTGTCTGTCTGTCTATCTATCTATCTATCCATTTACATGTATGTATTTAAACATTTCATATTAAAACTTGGAATTCAATATTCTTTCCTTACTGGGAAGATCAGCAACTCAATATAGGTTGTACATTTGTAGCTACACAAAACATTTTCATAGTGGATATACTGTGAAAGACTGACTATATTTCCTTGTATCCTATCCTGCCCCCCACTTATTCTATTTTCTACTTTGACACTGTCCCTTTTCAAAAGTGTGTGCTTCTAACTACCCTCCCCCCAAACCTTAACTCCCCTCTATCATTTCCCCTCTCATTCCCTTCCTCCCTACTCTCCTGTAGGGTGAGGTACCATATTTAGTGTGTATGTCATTTATTCCCTAAGCCATTCAATGAGAGTAACGTTGACTTATTCCCTTTTGCCTTCCTGTTCTTCCCCTCCATTGTAGCAGTTATCTCTTGCATCTTCTATATGAGATAATTTACCTCATTCTGTCTTTCCCCATCTCCTCTCATTATATTCCTCTTTCATCTCTCAGTTTCACCTTTAAGTATCTTCCCTTCCTATTCAATTGATCCTGTGCCCTCTGTCTATGTACACCTGTACACATATATACACACATACTCACATATTTATTCATACACCCATATACCCTCCTATAGCAACATCTATATATGTATACATACATATACATACACATATATACATACATATATACACATACATATATACATATATACACATATACACATACACACATTTATATTCCCTTTACTTATCCTCATATTGAGAAAAGTTTCATAAGTTAAAATTATCTTTTTTCCATGTAGGAATGTAAATAGTTCAACTTCGATTAGTTCCTTATGATTTCTTTTCCCTGTTTACCTTCTCATTCTTCTCTTGCTTCTTGTATCTGAATGTCATATTTTCTATTCAACTCTGTTTTTTTCATCAAGAAAGCTTGAAAGTTCCCTATTTCATTGAATTACCATATTTTCCCCTGAAACATTATCCTCAGTTTTTCTGGGTAGGTGATTCTTGCTTTGAATCCTACCTCCTTTGTTCTCCAGAATATCATATTATAAGCCCTTCAAACTCTTGATGTAGAAGTTGCTAGATCCTGTGTTATCCTGATTGTGTTTGCACAGTATTCAAATTATTTCTTATTTGCTGCTTGTAATATTTTTTCCTTGATCTGGGAACTATGAAACATGGCTATAATATTCCTAGTAGTTTTTTTGAGGGGGGGATCTTTTTCAAGAGGTGATTGTTGAATTCATTCAACCTCTGTTTTGCCCTCTGATTCTAAACATCAGGATAACTTTCCTTGAAAATTTCTTGAAGGATACTATCTAGGTTCTTTTTTTAACAATGGCTTAGTTGACAATCCAAAAACTTTTAAATTAGCTCTCCTGCATCTATATCCCAGGTCAGTGGTTTTTTCCAATGAGATATTTCACATTGCCTTCCATTTTTTTTTGTCTTTTTGGATCTGTTTAATAGTCTCCTGATTTCTCATAAAATCATTAGCTTTCATTTGCTCCAGTCTAATTTTGAAAGAATTATTCTCTTCACTCAGCTTTTGAGATTCTTTTTCAATCTGGCAAATTTGACTTTTTAAGGTATTCTTCTTCTCATTGGCTTTTTGAGTCTCTTTTGCCATTTGAGTGAGTTTATTTTTTTAATTTGTTTTCTTGTTTACATCATTCATTTTCATGACATTTTTGAATGACAAATTTTCTCCACATCTTGCCCCTGTCCCAACCCTAAAACAGCAATCCCACTGTAAAGCCCCTCCCCTGCTCTACTCTCTTACTCTCTGGTAGGACAGGGAGCACCTCCCTATTCCAGCCCCTGTATATCTTAATTCCTAGTTGCAGGTATTGCAGAACTTTAAATTCTAGATTCTTTGGATTCCTTCCTTGTCACCCACACCCACTGGAAGGACAAGCAATTCAATACAGGCTGTGGATGTGTGATTATACAGGACATCTTCATAGTGGGCATATTGTGACAGTGATCATCTGTCTCTCCTTCATATTCTTCCCCCCCCCCCCGCCTTGTTCTGTTCTCTACCCTATCCCTGTCCCTTTCCTGAAGTGTGTGCTTCCAGCATCCCTACCCCAG
>CM053598.1:166133659-166153832 GCA_028646575.1 Pseudocheirus occidentalis | reverse complement strand
AATTTTCTTTGAGGATTTCTTGAAGGATGCTTTCCAAGTTCTGGTCATGGGTTTCAGGTAGACCAATGATTTTCAAATTGTCTCTCCTGGATCTATTTTCCAGGTCAGTGGTTTTTTTCAAGGAGATAATTCACAGTGCTTTCTATTTTTTCATTTCTTTGTAACTATTTAATAGTATCTTGGTTTCTCATAAAGTCATTAGCTTCTACTTGCTCCACTCTAATTCTGAAGGAATTATTCTCTTCAGAATGCTTTTGAGATTCTTTTTCCAGCTGGAAAATTTGACTTTTTAAGGCATTCTCCTCATTGGCTTTCTGGGCCTCTTTTGACATTTGAGTCAATCTATTGTTTAAAGTGTTATTTTCTTCAGTCAGGTAGTTGACTCTCTTTTCATTATTTTCTTGCATCATTCTCATTTCTCTTCCCAATTTTTCCTCCACTTCTCTTACTTGTTTTTTCAAAGTCCTTTTTCAGATGATCTATAGCTTCTAGGCATTCTTCAAGTGTCTTGGTGTGGGAGTTCTGACAGTGTTGTCTTCCTCCCATTCCATGCTTTGATCCTTTTTATCCACAAAAAAAGGATTCTAGAGTTTTATTGCTGTTCTTATTTTGCTTCCTTTTCCTCATCTTGGCCAGTCAATTAATTGGTTGCTTTTGTTTTTGTTTTTGTTTTTAGCTTTGTGAAACTCTGCTTCCAGGGGGGAAGGTTCTGTTCCAAATCGCTGGGGTTTTCTCAGCTGCCGGAGTTATTAGGGAGGTGTTGCAGCCCCTTCCCCCCAGCTTTGGCTTGCTGAAAGCTCTCCCCAGGACCACTACCCAAGCTCACGATCCAGATCCAGGCCACTCAACGCAGGAGCACTTGGACCTGATCAATCAACTCAGCTTCCCTGTGGAATCCACAGGCCAGGGGCTCTCAAGCAGCCCAGTGGGGGCAGCTGCTGTTTAAAGCAGTTCCTACCCTTCCCCCACTGCTTTCTTGCCCTGGGGGTAGATTGGCCGAACTGCTTTTCATCCCCCAAATATAGCTTGAAAGCTTCACTCACTTTCATTGACCTCTTATCCTGGCTTAGTAGATGTGAAGATTCCTCCAGGTTCTTAGGTCTTCTCTGAAGTAGACTCATGCTGTGGCTTGGGAGGCTCAGCTCCTCCTGACCACCCTGGAGCCTGGCTGCATGGCAGTTTCAGGCTGGGCTGGTCTCGGCTCCCGGCCTGCCGGCCTGCGTGATGAGCCCCTCCTACCGAGCTGCCTTCTCTAATCCCTATTTTTCAAGCCTTGCTATATGTGAAGTTTCTGGAGGCTGTAGATCTTCTCTCTCGTAGACTGGCTGTGGCTTGGCTAGGCTCCTCCTGACTGTCCTGGGGCCTGGCTGTGTTTGGTTTCTGTTTCAGACTGGGCTGGCTTCGGCATGCATCCTGCTGTGATAATCCTCTGCTGCGGAGATGCCTTCAGCGAGAGATGTGTTTTCTGTATTTTTGTGAGTTTGAGAGTCCTAGACATGTCTGGGGTCATATTTTATGGGTGTGTAGGGTGGCTGTGTGGGAGTTGCAGGAGCTTGCTGCTTCTACGCCACCATCTTCCCTTTCTTCCTTTTTTAATTGAATTTAATTTTAACGTCCAAATTATCTTCCTCTCCTGATCCCCTCCCTTACACATTGAGAAGCCCACAAAAACAAAAGCCATTACAAAAATATATAGTCATGCAAATCAAATGTCTGAATTAACCATGTTAGGAAGAAAGGAAGAAAAGGAAGGAAGGAAAGAAGGAAGGAAGGAAGGAAGAAAGGAAGGAAGGAAGGAAAAAAGGAACGAAGAAAAATAAAGAACAGAAAACACGCTTCAATTTGCCCTCTGACTCTATATAGAAGTGGATATCATGTTTCAATCTTAAATCTTTTGGACTTATGGTTAGTCCTTGTATTGATTGTAGTTACTAAGTCTTTCAAAGTTGAATTCACAATATTGATATTACCATATAAATTGTTCTCCTGGGTCTCTTCACTTCGTTTTGCATCAGTTCACACATAGTTTCCAGACTTTTCTGAAATAATCACTTTCATCATTTCTTAGAGCAACATAATATTTCATTATATTCATATGCTATAACTTATTTGGTCATTCCTAAATTTATGAGTATCCCTTTAGTTTCCAATTCTGTGCTACCACCTTTTCATCTTTCTTTGATCTCTTGAATCCTGTTCTTTTTTTTTTTCAGTTTGTTCCAAGGTGCTATAGTAAGGTGGAATAGAGACAAGATAAAAAGAGAAGCTGCTGTGAGGGCTTTGGAGAGTGGTGGGACATGTGAAACAATTGCGAGTGCTGGTTCTAAAGGCAGGAAGATTCATCTTCCTGAATTCAAATCTTACCTGAGACACTTATTAGCTGTGTGACCCTGGGGAAATCACTTAAACTTGGTTCCCTCAGTTTTCTAATCAGTAAAATGCCCCAGAGAAGGAAATGGCAAATCACTTTAATGTTTTTGCCAAGAGAACCCTAATGGGGTCACAAAGAGGTATGACTGAAATGATACAATAATCACAATGCTTATTAGTAGAGAAATCTTTTTCCACATATCTGCAAAAATAAGTCAAGAGTCTGTGTTTCCTACCTATGGCTAGACAGGAACTAGATCTGTAATTTTGTTGGTATTAGGAACTCTCAGAAGAGGATAATTCCCCTATCAAGGCAGGCAAGAATCTTTTCTGCAGCTTATTGTCTTATGGCCTTTCTCTAAGCATTGAGAGGCTGTGACTCTCAGGCAGGGTAAGGCAGGTATTTTAAGATGCAGATTTGAAATCAGGTTTTCAAATCTGGTCGTGAGACTGGCTCTCTATGCACTATATCATGCTGCCTCTCCTATGATTAAAGGCAGCTGTATATTTTTATTTGGTAACTTACTTTGATAAGAGGTCAGTATTTGCATAAATATGGATATGCACTCCACTAATGCAGATTTCAACTCTTTAGCTTCTTAGTAAGTGATCTTCATGTACTGATGTAATTAAAAGAAATCATCACCAGATGGCCAACATTCTGGTGATGAGCCTCTCTGAACTTAGCTTGGCTGGTCCTCAGATGACAGACACCGTCTGTCACTGGATTTGAACTTGAAACTTTCCAGCCTGATGGATATCTCACAGCTTTTGCTTGCTTTACTTGCAGAGCACTTAGGTACTCAGGATTCCCTTTATTCTAGGGAAGAGATTCAAACAGTATTGAAGATCATCTTAACAAGTTTTTAGCAATACTCTGGGATGATAGAAACCACACTTCCTTTGTGAAACCTTCCATGACAAGAATGAAACCATCTGGCAGATCAGGGAAATGCCTCAGACATAGTATAACTGGATTTCAGTGAGACTCTTGACAAAATTTCTCATTACATTTTTATATGGAAAAAATAACTGGATAAAAGTAGATAGATTTGGAATTGGTTAAATTGCTGAATCTAGAAAGCATTGGTTCATGTTTTCTGTATTTTTTATCCATGACCTTGATGAAAACATCAGTTTTTTTTATCAGTGTTTGACAAAATATTTGACACATAGTAGGTGCTTAATAAATGCTGATTTGTTAATTGATGTAATCTGGTGGCTTTATGAAATTGAAAGGAGAAAACAAAATTTAAAAAATAAAAAAAAAGAAATTGAAAGGAGAGTATAACTATGTTAAAAGACAGAATAGGGATCCAAAATATCTTGGCAGGGTTTATAGTAAGGTGAGATCAAATAGGATGAAATTATATAGAGATAAGCATAAAGTTCTATATTTGTGTCTCTCGAAATGAACTACAAAAGTACAAGATGTGAAATGGCAAGAAAAGTCACATGAAAGAGGCCTGAGGGTTTGAGAGAACTGAAAATGCAAGGTGTGTCCTTAGTGTGACATGGCAACCCAAAAAGCTAATGGGATCCTTGGCTGTGTTGTTGGAAGTAGCATGCATCCAGAACAAAGGAAATGATATCTCCATTGTATTCTGCCCTGGTCAGAACAAACTGGGAATATTATGTGCAATTCTTACCAGCACATTTTAGGAGGAACATTATGGGACTGGAACACAAACAAAGGAGGGACACTAGGATGACAAGAATATTCAAAACCATGTTATATGAAGATGAGTCAAAAGAATTGGAGATAATTAAGGTAGAAAACAGAGTTTAAGGGCAAGACATGATTTCTGCCTTTTTTTTCTTAAACAAATGGAAAAGCATAATAAAAAAATAGTTAAAATTGTAAAAGATGCATGATGGGCATGAAGAAGTTACAATTTGTTACCAACATGCATGCAAAAAATATAATATGATATAAGCATTTGCTCATCATTTTAAGGTTTTCAAAGGACTTGACATATATATGCCCAGGGTAGCTGGACTTGGGGGTCCCCCAGTCACTTACCTTATATGCTCCCTTAACCTCAGCCACCTCTACTGCTCTTCAGGAAACTCCCGGATTAGACAGACTAGTCAGAGACACCTTGCTGGAGTTGCATAGGTTCTTTATTCTATCCTATTGTATGCCGTGCCCCCAGGTGTGCCATGGCTCCTTGTGTGCCATGTCCCGTGCTGCTCCTCTGCCTTATATAGACTGTCTGTCTTTCACTCATCATGTGCCTCAGCATCAGAAGCCTAATAGGCAGGGAGTGCTCCTCCCTTACTGGAGCATGCCCGATGCCACCTGTGACCTTTATTTCCCCCAAGACACCTGTACCCGTGAAACAAGAAAGAGGGCATGCTTGGTAAACAGGAAGTGTGATCACAGGGGTGGAGCAAACCCCCAGATGCCTCTTAGACCCGCCTCAAGTCTTCCTGTTTGCAAGGATACACTGCATTCAGCCTTAAAGGGCCCTTACATATACATATAGATGTGTGTGTATGTATGTATATGTATGTATATATATGTATATATGTATAAATGTATATATATTTGCCATTTGATCCTCACAACAACCCTATGAAATAGATGCTGTTATGATTTCCATTTCCATTTTTCAGATTAAGAAAACAAGTTCAGTAAATTTCTAATGTAGAATTCAAGCTCAGATCTTACTGACTCCCAGATCCAAATGCTGTCTACTGTATTATACCACTTCCTCAATGTACAGAGGACATTATGGAAGATATATACAAACAGAAAGTAAAGTGAGCCGTTGATTTGAGAAAATAAATGGAACACTTAGATAATATGTAGATAGTTCTAAAAGAACCAAAGGAAAGCCTTTAGTGAATTTAATATATTGTCTTTGGAGGGTTTATGAAGGAAAATATGGACAAGAGTTAACATTCATTGAGAAGAGTTGTGATTTGCACTGAATAGAATACTCATGCCAGTGTGGCCCAAGAGTAAGAAGTTCATAGCCATCAGACAATGGGATAGCTACCACTGTTGTTGTTCAGTTATTTTAGTGATGTCCAATTCTTTGTGACCCGGGCTGGGGGTTTCTTAGCAAAGATACTGAAGTGTTTTTTTTTCTTTCCTCTCCAGTTAATTTTGCAAATGAGGAAACCAAGGCAAACAGGGTTAAGTGACTTGCCTAGGATCACATAGTTAGTGTTTGGGTCAGGATTTGAACTCAAGTCTTCCTAACTCCAGGCCTGGTGCAGTGTCTACTTTATTACCTAGCTGACAGAATTTTCTATCACCGAAGGTCTGTAAGCATAGCTTTTATAAATAAATGTGGCAGATGTGTTGGAACCAACATCTGTCTGTCTATAACCTCTACATATTGACCATAAGTCTGCCCTTGGATGGTATGTAAAAAATCAAATGCCTTTTGCACATGACTTTAGAACTTTAAAGAATCCATATTTTCAGTTACAAATACCCTCTAAAGTCCTTTCCTTTTCTGTGATTCTTAGAAAGGTTATTTTCTCCACAACATCAATTCCCATTTATGCCCCAGAGCAATGAAGAAGTAATCACTCACAAAGGTCACAGGTGCTAAGGAGTAATCAAAAATGGTAACTATAGCAAACTGATGTCCTCTTTATAGGGTAAGTATCAAGGACAATGCAAAGACAGAAGAAAATGATGGTGGTATGGTAGTAAACTCAATGAGGATTGCTTAGCACAGTTTTCAATACTTACCTATGGATCTGAGTCACAGAGTGTTTGAAGTAAGGCATCTTTAACACTCAGCTCTTAATGATTTTCCCTTAGAGCAGTAACATGCAAGCTCTTTGAGGTCAGGCACTTTCTAATGTTTTGTCTTTGTATTCCCAGTGCCTGACCCATGTAATATTCCTAGTATTCATCTAATAAATGTGTGGGGTTTTTTTATTATACTGTATGAAACTAAGTAAAGCTGCTTTGTTATTTCATAGGAATGTCATGCAGAAAGTAGTTACTGAACTTCCCTGGATAAGTGACAAATGGTACATAAGATGAAAAGGAATTATATTAGAATTATAGTAGGTGATAGAGAGCTCTGGTCAGATCAGAGAATACAGAAGTATGATTATTTATCCCAGCACTTCAAGTAACAGGGAAAAGGGATTGAGAGTAGTACTATCCTGCTTTGCCCCATTCAAAGTACTGATTATAATTCTTTCACAGCCAAATTCTACTGCTGATTAATTTACCTTCCAAGCGCTCTCCCAACTCACTATGTTTGTTAAATGACAAGGTTGTTACAACTGATTGACATCCTAGGATTTGTAAGTTCAGAGGAAAAAGTATTTCCTTAGAGCTCTGAAAGCAATTTGAACTATTGCTGTCTGTGAGACAGAAAGGGAAAGAGAGGAGGAGGGAGTTTGGACTCAAATCAGCACTCTATATTTTCAAAGAGGACATAGTCTATAAGAGAGAAGACTGAGAGGAAGGAGCAAGGAGACAGCATCCCCAATCCCAACAATGGCTTAATAACTATCAGCAGGAGAGGTACAATTGACACTAAAAACAAAACAAAACAAAAACCACACTCAAAAATAAAAACACCTTTCAAAGGAGAAATTGAAAGAAATTGAAAGGAAAGAGCTGCAGGAGAGAAAGGAGAGAGCTAGCTGAATCATCAGACCTCCGCAGGTAAGTTGAAAGGAAAAAATTGAAGCTCCCAAGTTGTATTCATCTCTTCAAGGACAGAAAATAAGTTGCAGTTTTGCCCTTTGCCCAACTCCACATCATTGAGCTTATCTAATAACAGACACTATCACAGATTCTGTTCTTGTGTTTTACCAAAATGTTTCCTGAATATTTAGTTGGCTGGAGATACACAAAACTGTAAATTAAGACAAAGAAATAAACATCTGTCTGAACGTCAGGAATTTTCCTAAGCGGGATCTCTGAACAATTGTAATTATAATGATAACTTTTTTTCTGGTATAAATGCCATAAAACACCAATGTGTGTGTGGGGGCAGGGAAACCATTTGGATCTGAGAATCATCTAATTTCTTGTAGGTAAAAGATCAAGCTCCTTTTTTTCTAAGCAAGTATCTTATTAAATCTCCAAGGAAAAGTGGAATGGGGAGAGGACGGTGGTGTTGAAAGAAACAATCACATTCTTAACTACCCCCAAAAAATGAGGGAAAATAATGTCTAAGAATGTTTCACCTCCACTTCTATCAATGAAGTAAGAAGTAGGTAAGATTGAGGGCCAACCAACTCTATACTTCATAATTACAAGCAATGACATTGCAATGGGATTTATTATTATCCTATGTATAATAATACAATTATTATTATCATCTGGTTCAATCCTCTTACTTTACAGATGAGGAACCTGAGGTTCAGGGAAATGAAGTAATTTGCCTAAAGTCACATCAGTATTAAGTAGAGCAGAAGCAGGGTTTGAACCCACATGTTCTGACTTCAAGTCATTATTTTTTCTACTGCACAATGTATACTCTCTCTCTTATGCCTTTATTAGGTTAAAATGGGAAGTTGCCACCTATTTTGCTGCTCTAGCATATGATGGAATAAACTGATACTGAAAACAAAAAATCTGTGCATGCCTTTGGCTTTTCATTTGATTCCAGCTTCACCACGGCATCAAACTCTGAAATAAATTCGGTATCTAAAGAAACTTTTATATGACTGTACTTGATCCAACTATTATACATATTTTACTGGGCAGGCCTACCATGGCCATCTACATGTTCCACACCAGACGTTTAAGGAAAACTCCCCATAAGGAAGCTTGAAAAACAACCAAGTCACCAAGATTACAATCATGCTTACTGAACCTCTCTTCCCTAGAGCCAATACTCATGGAGGATGAATAAGGCAAGACACCTACAGAAATCAATGATGTGTTCTTAGAGGAATAAGCAAGGAACAGATTTCTAAAAAAGTTCAAGACATGGCTTCAGGCAACTATAGACTGTTAAGAAATGCCAATAATGAAGAAAACAGCCTTCCTGGGGAGTCACATCAGTCAGGGGGCCTGACTAGGCAAAAGTGTGAAAGAAGTGCAGTTTAAGGTGTCCTCAGCTTTTACTTTCTATTCCCAACCCCCTCCCCTCTTCTGGCTTTCAGCCATTAGATGACCTAGAGTTCTCTCTAGGCTTTTTCTTCCCCAATGACTTGCTTTGGGGAAAGGACTCAGTTGTCAGCCAGTCATACTTTAAATGTATATGGTGCTTCTCCCAGGAGTAACTGTATTTAAGACTTGTTTAGAATTTTGAGGGAAAAGGCTTTGTCTCTTGTTAAAGGATGCTTGGGCTTTTGAGGGAAGCATGTGAAATGAAGTTTCCCTGTAACAAGAATTATAACTAGGCATCCATTTGCTGGGCACAAAATCACTTGAGGGATGGAAACAAGGGACAAATGAGAAGTCCAACTGAGGCAGTCAAGATAGGAGAGGGAGTAGTCTATGCCTCATGGGTGATTGGAGAGTAGAGTGAGGCTAGGAGAGAGATGTCATGGTGACCGTTTCCTGGGGGTTGGTCTGAGAAAAGGAGGTAGGTGGTCAGTCTAACATAGGCCAATTGAGAACTAGGAAAAATAAAACTTGGAATGGGAGCCCCACCCCTGGGGCAGGGAGAGAGCAGTTTGGCTGTCCCTAGAAGCTTTGATTTCTTAGAACCTGGAGATTTACTTATTCCTCCAAGGTGAAAACTTTATGAGAGAATGGGTAATGTTGGGACCGAAATTGCATTGTCTAACTCTGAACCTCAGAGAGGTGATGTACCCGGCAGAAAGGTATAGAACCTCTGACTACCCATGTCCTCAATACAGTAAATCCAGCAAGGCACAAACCATTCTTTCCCCATAGTCTCACACCCTTGGCTAAAAGCTCATTTGTAAAGGTCAATGACAAATATAAAGGAAGAGAGAAGTTAGAAGACATGAGTCACTTGAAAAACTGCTTAAGAATATCAACTGGCATTTATATGACACTGTAAGGTTTGGAAAGAACTATGTTGATGTTATATCAATTGATCTTTACCATAACCCATCAAAGTTGGGGATATTATTATCTCCATTTTACAGATGAGGAAGCTGAGGCAGAGAAATGTATAACTCACCCAGAATCACACAGTGAGTTTCTAAGTAAAGATTTGAATTCAGATCTTGCTGATTCCAGGTCCAACGCTATGTCCACTGGGCTACCTACCTCTAGTATGTTAAAAGTGGGAAGGACTGTAAGTGTAAGAGATTGACTATACCAACAATCTCCTTTTACATTAAAAAAAGTCTTTTTCCAGCAGGTTATGCAGTTTCTTCTGACTCATCAATCAATCTGACTTAGAGAAATGTGCCTCCTACATCTTTTGGTTCATTCACTCAAATTTGTCACCATCCATTAGGAAGACCTATCAAAAATGCTAACTTGCCAGATGTCTGCAGCTGAAAATTGTTCCATGAAACAAGGAAGGCAGGGTCAGCATCACACATAGGAACTTAAAAGTTCACTTACTTCATTGAGAATGATAAATGGTGCATGAACTCTCTTAGCTTAAAGCTTAAATCTGTTTGAACAGCCTCTGGTTTCTCTGAACTCTAGCCTGACCTTGGACTTGGTTTCTTGCTGTCCCTTGTATCTCAATACTTCATTAACAACTGACTTCTTTAATCCCTAAACAGATCTGAATCAGGCACCAGTAGCTTTGCATTTCATGGTTTGCTAACTCAGAAGCTGACTTTTTTATTCCATAGGAAATACTTCTATTCAGCTGGATCACATCTCTTTGATAAGGACCCCTTGAGTAAATGTGAGTATTAATTCCAGCTATGTACTGGTCAGTCCTTTCTCTTGATTCATCTCAACTGTGGTGATCTGAAGAGAAAATATCTTTCTTAACCATCAGCCATAAAATGTTTTGAGTAGTGTGTATAATGGTTAGAGCTCTGTAATGTCAAGCACAGAAGTAGTTCACACCTTGTTTCAACTACTGAATTAACACTTTGTTCCAGTTCAAGTTTCTTTGGAGACTGGTAACAAGTCTGTTAAGAAACAGAACATGTGAATCCCACAACTTGTGAACCCTAGAACTCATGAACTACTGCAACAGGAAGGGTAGGAGCTAATGACCATATATAAGGAGAGGCCCAGGCTAGAGGCAGTAGAACTGAGAAGAGGACTCTTATGGTAGCAGAGTCAAGAAGGAGAAAACTTGTGGTATCCCGGCACTCTGTTTGTCTGCTCTGTATATGCTGATGTTAATTTGTGACACTTTGTACAGAAGCCCTGGGACCTTACTGGAAGCCCTGAAATAGGATTTTCTGGTTGTATCTTTACAGAAATCCTGGAGGAGGGTTTTGGAGGTCCTGGGACTTTACTGATGATTTATGCTGACCTCTTGGACCTTTTTGTGGATCTGTGTTGATTTCTGTGTTGATTTGTGTTAAGTTCTCAGACCTTGTTGGTGTGTCTGAATTGATTTCACAGGCAGATAGTGAATTGATAATGGTGCCAGCAATATTTATGAATGTTATTATGGCTCTCTCAAGCTTTGTCTTCCAAGAAACAGGAGCTGTGAAGGACCTGTGGTAGACTGAACACTGTGAATTTCAATATGGAATGGGCACTGAATAAAGAACTGGAAAAGGAGCTGGACAAGGAACTGGGAGCTGCCTGCCTTTGAACCCAGCTGACAGTTGGAGCTGGGACCATGGAAGAAGAACCATGGAAACTGAGAGCCAGCCTTGAGTCAAGCAGAAAGAAGACTTTATTTGGATACAGTGTATTGACTGAGAATATTATGATTCTAGGGGTAGAGAACTTTGACTTTTGTATTTTGTGATTGAATTAAGGATTTTGTGATTGACTAAATGAATGTACTTTGTTTAAAACTACGTGACCACTTTGGTGAAAACTATGTGGCCACTTTAGTGATAAGTTGTTGAGTTGTAACATTGTGAATACTGTACTTTGATTTTTTATGAATGTTTTGCACTGATTTGTTATTGAATAAATAGAGAGTTCACTATACTATGTAATCAGAGACTTGAAAGCTATTCACAGCAGCAGTCTTCTGGAAAGCTGCTTGTGTGTGGCTTTAAAAGTTCTGAACTTGAATCAAAAAGACTTGTTTTCAATTTCTGCTGTAGATATTTGCTAGAAGTCAGACCCTGGGCAAATAATTTATTTTCTCTGAGTCTCATTTTCTTTATCCATAAAGTAAGGGACCTAGATTCAGTGACCTCTAAGGTTCCTTTCAAATATGGAGTGCTATCCATGCCTTCACTACCTTCATTCATCCCTAAGTGCTCTGTGAAGGCATGAACAAAAATTCATGCCCCTAGTCATTCCCAGAAGGACAATAAGCCACTTACCCAAAGATACCAAATTGAAATCCCTTGTGACAATGTTTTTGAATGTTAATGTGCTTGAATGATGGAGTTGCTTCAAATACAAAGTATACCAAACAAAATAAGAACTTCTATTTGAATTGCCAGTTTTCAAGAAAAAGAGCAAGCTCTCCGACTTGTGAACCTAGATATTTCAAATGAGAGACTGTTCTGTCTGTGCTAGGATACTTGATTCAGCCTGAGGGCAGGCTTAGCAGTTCAATACCCCCTATTGTCCAGTCACATAAGGGACACATCCAATTTTCATTCCATTACACTACCACAGGGGGCACTGACTATGAAGTCACATTACATTAACCCAAAGTTAATGAAGATATACATTAAGAAGAAAGAAAAATAGAAGACAACCAAGAAAAGGAGAAATGATTCCTCCTTTTACTTTGGCTTTTTAAAAAGCCATGTTTATGCACATTAGGCACATATTTCATTTCCCAACTGCGCAACAAGCTGCTGTTACCTCAACAGCCAAACTAACATTTCCCCAACTACACTGTTGCTGCTCATTTTGCTCATTTATTTCTGTGTGTGTTTTCAATGCCCTTGTGTACACTTGGCAACTAAATGCCAGCTCATTTCCCCATCCCACAGCCATATGCTATTCTGTGACAACAAAGTCCATTCTCTTCCATAGGAAAAAAAAATGAGCTAATGCAATTTTGGGGGGGGGGGTAAGGGGGAGTATTATACCCCAGCAAGGACCCCCACTTGTGACTGAGAGGAAAGTACTCCCTACACCCTCTGGTTTATTATCTCAATTGTAACATAGTACTACCAATTGCATAAAAAATTCCAGTTTACCAAGATCTCCCTACCTGACAGATGACCTGAAGAAACCGTGTTTTGGTTGAGGTAGAGATTGGGGCCTTTTTTTCAGGAATCAGAAACTGTACTTTGTAAAAAATGGAGAATGGGAGTGAGATATTAGGAAAGAAGAAAGATCAGTGTTGAAAAAACAAACAACAAAATTAAATTAATGGTACCTTCATCATGTAAGAGATGGTGTCAGAGAATATACAAAGAATTGTGAATTTACAAAAATCTTCAGGTTTCTATGTATCCCCCCAATGGAAAATATGAGAACAAGAAGTATGAATATACCATATTATTATCCAAGCAAAGGAAAAAAAGATGACATATAGGTCAGTCAATCAATAAGCATTTATTAAGCCTTTTTGATAGTGTTCTAAACTCTGAAGGTACAAAAACATTGCCTTCAAGTAGGTCCACATTTTAATGCAAGAGATAATATATGAACAAGTATATACATACAAGGGTGCTGGTCGATAATCAAAGAGGGAAGGCACTAGCAATTAGTGGAAGGGAGAATAGGGACCAGGGAAAACCTATTTGCAGAAGACCACAGGTAGGTAGCCCAACAGAAAGCCTTAGGAACCCACATCATTGGGATTTGGTCTCTTTAATTCAGTTAACCAGATAGATAAGAACACGTGGCATGAAGTCAAAGTACAGCAACAAAAATGATTAAGGGGAAGGAGTGACTTAAGATGGCATACTAATTAATAATAATAAAATTTAAAACCATAGTGGAAAAACCACTCAAGAGGAAATAATCCAGTGTGAAGATGGATTACAAATGCATGTGGCTCAGGAATAGTCTCATATTATTAACCCCAACACTGCTAAGGTTTCCTGGTATTAGGAAAATCCTTATGTGGGGGAAGAGGGGAAAGGATTTCTAGGATTCAGGGCTGGGGGAAGAGAACAATAGTAAGAGAAAATTGGTTTACTGCTGGAGTCTTATCCAAACTCCAAACTAAAATAAAAACACTATTGCAGATGTGGGAAATTTCCATGACAATTTAACAAATTAGCACCAATTCAACTCCTTATGAATTTTAAATGTGTGTATGTCATTGATCCAGAAATGCCTTATTTCACCTAATTAAAGCTAAGCTTATTGCATTTCATGAAAGCAACTAAGACCAGAAAACAATGAAATATAAACTATGTTTATAATTTGCACAAAAAAGTATATTTTAGCATAGAAATTGACTCTAAGAGGTATTTTTCTTCATGCTAAAATATGATGGTAAAATATATTTAGCTAAATAATTTGAAAAAGGACTGAGGACTCTATTCTGTGATAGTTTTTGTTAATTTGGGAGTAAGGGTTTCCCATTCTAACTGAAATACTGACTGATTTGGGTATACATGCCTCTCCTTATTTTTTTAGTGCTCTTCCAAATGGTTTCATACAGACCTAAGGATTAAAATACAGGTAAATGTATTGTTAGACCAAAAAATTAAAATCTTCTCTAGCCACAAAATAGATTCTTATATAACTATGGTCTAGCCCAGTGGTTTTCAACCTTCCTAATGCTGTGACTCTTTAATACGGTTCCTCATTTTGTGGTGACCCCCAACCATAAAATTATTTGAGTTGCTACTTCATAACTGTAATTTTGCTACCATTATAAATCCTAGTGTAATATCTGATATGCAGGATGTATTTTCATTGTTAAAAATTGAACAGAACCCACAGGTTGAGAATCACTGGCCAGACTATTTGATACAGTATCAGCATAGGATTAAACTCTGAAATATAAATATATGCATATGTGTAAAAATGCATAGTGTGTAGATATATGTGTATGTGTGTATATATGTGTGTGTTTGTGTATATATGTATGTATATATGTATATGTATGATCTGGATAAACTAGAGACAAACTCGGTTTCATAAATAGTTCCATTATACATAATACAACAGCATACCACCAAAAAAAACCCACTTAGCATGAAAAACGGAAGGAAATTAGGGCCTATGTTGCAGCCATGTTCCCTAAAATATATTTACTCCTGGAGCAGACATCAGTGTAGTTTGGTTATTAGTGATTTTTACTATTATAGGGCAGCTACATAGCACAGTGGATAGAGTTCCAGTCTCAGAGACTTAGTAGCTGTATGACCTTGAACAAGTCACTTAGCTTTCTTTGCTCCAGCTTCCTCATATGTAAAATAAGTTGGAGAGGGAAAAATGGCAAACCACTCCAGTATCTTTGCCAAGAAAACTGCAAATGGGGTCACTAAGAGTCAGACATGAATGAAAGAATTCAATAAAAAAAACAGTAACATAGGCTTATAGATTTACAATTAGATGGAAGCTTAGAAGTCATTCAACAGCAAATAATAGCTAATGTTTATACAGAACATTCAGATTAGAAAAGTACTTTATATTTTCATATTTGATCCTCCTAACATCTTTGGGTTGTTGGGATTCTTTTGTTCAGTCATTTCAATTACGTTGAACTTTGTGACCATATTTGGGGGTTTCTTGGCTGAAATACTGGACTGGTTTACTATTTCTTTCTCCAGATCATTTTAGAGATGAGGAAACTGTGGCAAACAGGGTTGAATGACTTCCTCAGGGTCACAGAGCTAATAAGTGTCTGAGGCTGCAGTTGAACTCCAGACCCTTTATCCACTGCACCAAATAGCTGCCCAACATCATTGGGACGAAGGTGCTATTATTATTCCCACTTTGCAGATGATGAAACTAAAGCAGACAAAGGTTAAATAATTCACCTAGAGTCACATAGTTAGTAAATATTTAAGGTAGATTCTGAGCTAAGGTGCTCCTAAGACCAATTCCAATACTCTGAATCCATTGTGCCACCTAGCAAGCTCTGGTCCAAATATCTCCCATTTTACCAATGAGGAAACCAAGCCCAGAGAGATGACTTAACTTGCCCAGAGTCACATATGTAGTAAGTGGCAGACACTACTTTTCAGTTAACATACCTTTTGGCTCCAGTCTAGCATATGTATTAATGTTTACAAAATCACTCCCTGACAACTCTACAATAATCAGTATCATAATCATAACAATACCTGTCATTGATATAGAAATTCATAGTTTTCAAATTGCTCTAAAATATTTTTTCATTTAATCCTTAACAATATTCATGGGAGGCAGAGGTTATTATTATTCCAATTTTACAGAGGAATATACTAATGCAGACAAAGGTTACATCAAGCATGCACATGTCAGATAGCTCAGAAGTAAGAAACAGAATTTGAACTCAGGTTTATGTGACGTAAGTCCAGCACTCTATCCACTGAACCACTTAGCTTCCTTGTGAGGTGGGATATTAATAATTATCCCCATTTTACAGAGAAGCAAACAGAAACTCTGACAGGTTAAGTACATCTGTAGCTCATATCTGAAAAACTAAAAACTGTCAAAGCTGACATTTAAACTAAGCCTCCTCAGCTATCTTTCCCCCACAAGACTGTCCTGATTGATGAAACATATGTATTATTTCCTCCACAATTGAATGATGAAGCAAGCAGTGACCAAGGAGCAGATGAACTGAAGAAATGTGGAAAACATGATCAATTATATCTTTGGGTAAGTCAGTGTTCCCAGAATATTGACAACTAGAGATCTTTAACTTCTCTAAGTTGTGCTAGCTAACCTGGGCCAAAAATCTTATGTATTTTCATTTGGGCATTTAAATCTACCCTTCCTATAAGACAGCCACCCATATAAAGCATCAGCTGTTTCGGATGGCAAGAACAAGAAGGGCAAATAGAATGCCATCTTGCCTTTTTAAAATGAATGACATCAGTTGTACTTTTGTCTCATTTAAGTGAAGAATGAGTTGTGAGTGCCATGTGAGGGAATGGAGAGTGCACATTTCAGCAGTAAAATACAGATGAAGGAAGGCCTCTGGTGAAGCAATCTAAGGCAGATTGAAAATAAATAATGAAAGATGGAAGGCTTATGTTTTTGAGTGGTTTGGAGACAGAATGTGCCAGAGTTGTAAAACCAAAGAATATAACCAGAAAGCAAAAGGAAGAAAGGGAAACCAAGAATCTTTAGGTCCTCACACACTTTAGGCACCCAAATTCATAATTAGGACCCCTAGACAGCAAAGTTGCCCTCTACTGCAAGAGAAAAAGGAATGAAAAGCCAATTTAGATATAGATATATTACTGAGGGCCACTGATGGTTTAGATGGTGACATTAAAAGTCCTAGAGGATCCCAGTTCTTCCACAAACACCTCAGCATAGATGTAAATGACAATGGAAATAAAAAAGATCAAGACAACCAAACAGCAAACAAAGAAACAGCAATGAGAGATTCCAACTAGTCTACAACTCACAAGAAAGCAACCAGAAGTATTACTACTACGTAAGAGGAAACCATCTGGCAGAAGCAAGTACCTGACAGTCCTGGAGACAATGAAACCATTGGGCCTGTATGAAGAGTGGCAAGGTAGAGTCCAATAGGTTCACATAAAAGAAAGAGAAGGCCCAGTGTGGGCAAAAGACCTAAAACCAGGCTTCTTTTCAAAATCGCAACAAGACACAGGGACAATATAATACTAACTCTGGATACAACAAGATTTCTGGCATCTGACAAGGCTCTGACAGGGCCACAGCAGGAGCTGGAGTCAACTCCCAAATAGGGATTGTTTAAGAAGGAGACAGAAAAAGGACCAAGTCCAACACCCAAGTAGTAGCACCAGGAAAGAAAAATAGCAGTCAGGAACTGTGACAGAGGGTGAGGACTGTGTCCCAGTTACTCTAGTAAAAAAAATTCAAGCAAAAGCAACATCCAAAAAAAGGAAGGACAGAAAAAAATAGGGTCTTCCAACCCCTTCAAGAGTATGGGGGAGAGAGAAGAACATTCCCCTGACAAAAGTCTTAATCTAGGAATTGAGATCAAGGATTTTGGTAAACAGAAAAACAAATACATCAAAGAAAACCATGTGTTAAGATAAACACAAAATGTTCACAATGATGTGGCATAATGGATACATCATTAGACATAGAATTAGAAAGACCTGAGAAAAAATTCTACCTCAGACACTTATTTAATGTGTGATCCTACAATATAGTGTTCATAACAGCTTAACATTAGAATGGCCACACAGTTTTCACTACAGTGGCCACAATATTTAGAACAAGGAACAAAAGAAGAATCAACTGGTTTCCCTAAGGGGGAATTTTAGGTCAATCAATTCACAATATATCCTCCACTCCTGGGGCAACCACTAACTTAATCATTCAATCAATTCATAATACAATATCAATCTTCCTCTCATGGGGCAACTATCAACTTAATCAGTCACTCATCTAGCAGTCAGTCACTAAGCTAGATTCCCAATTACTAAATATCATTAGTCATTAATACAGTCAATAGAAAAGCACACAAACTTTCCACCCCCTTGGTTTCCAGCAAACCTCAGTTTAGTCCAAGGGGAGGCCTTTTCTTCATCTTGACTCTGGGTGGTCTCTCTGATTCCCTAGATCCCCTTGCATGGTCCCAGCTCCCTCCTGAATTCAACAAACAGTCACCTGGATTCAGAAGCAGACAGCTTCCAGGTTCTCATCCTGTCCTCAGAGGTAGACAGCTCTCAGGTCCTTGTCCAGTCCTCAGGGCAATCCCCTTGTCCAATCCTCACTGAAGTTCACAGGGTCTAGTACATCTCAAATCCTTCACCACTTCTCTTTCCTGGAACTCAAGGATCAGCCAGGCCATAAACAAAGTCTTATCCCAGTCATACTGCTTCAGTCCTCCAGAAGTTCAGCTGGCCTTAGGATCCCAAAGGAATATTGGCCTTCTGGGTGGCCTTCATCAGATTCTGGTCTCAGGAAAACTCTATCTCTTTTCTCAGTCAGCTTCCCGGTGCTAGGAAAGAAACACTCTCTCTCTCTCTCTCTCTCTCTCTCTCTCTCTCTCTCTCTCTCTCTCTCTCTCTCTCAAGAAAACTCCAACACACTTACAGCAGCCCAGCTCCCAGATGCTGAGACAATCCTGCTTCCTCCACAGAAAAATTCCAATTCTGTCTCTCTGTCTCTGAAATTCTTCTTTATACACAGCACTGCCCTCCTGTCTCAGCCAATCCCCTTCTGCCACATCATCAGGGGAGTTTACACCTTCTCAACAGTGTACAGGGCTCACACCTTCTATACTTGTTACTAAGCACTTAGTATCTGCTAAATTGATTGTTAAACCTAATCAAGTCATTAAATTTGCCTAAATCTCAATTTCCTCACCCATAAAATTAGGTAGTTGAGCTTGATGGCCACTGAAGACTCCTCTAATTCTAAATCTATGATTGTATGATCCTAAATAAACTCAGAAGAGTTTATAATTACAGAGATATTGTCTATAATATGTACAAGAAGAGGTTTACAGAAAATAAAAACTTGTATGACTGAAAAAGTGAAATAAAAGGTTAAAAAAAGGTTATAAATGAGTTTTTAGCTCTCAAGGAAAAAAATAGAAAGAAAATAGCTTAAAACAAACAAACAAACAAAATCTCCCATCAGTCACAAACTCTCTAAAAACTGAATGGAACAAAGGGGTTTTAATGATTCCATGAGAAAAAAAATATAAACAAAATCACAAAACAAAAACTATAAAACACAAGAATACATAGATCTACTATCAAAACAACTAATCTGTAAAATGAGTCATGGAAAGACAATTTAAAAATCATAGGATTATCTGGAAACCATATTCAAACAAAACTTGAATTTCAAGATAATTGGCCAGATCTATTAGAATCTGAGAGAAAGAGAAAAATGAACATAGCAAAAATCCACCCATTACTTCTTACAACCCTAAAAACGGGAAAAAACACAGTCAACATCCAGAGATTTTAGGTCAAAGGAAAAATGCTGTAAAAAGTTAAAGTTTAAATTTTAAAAAAATCAATAAAGAACACATAACACCATGCTGTAAATACTATGAAGGTACAAAAATACTAGAATATGATAGTCCAAAAGGAAAAAAGAAAGGAAAAAAAAGAAAGCTTACAACATGAATAACTCATCCTGCAAAATTGTAGGAGGAAAAAGAAAATTTTAAGACAAGAGAGACTTTCAAACATTCTTAATGAAAAGACCAAAACTGAAAAGCATTTTTGAAACACAAACACAAGAGAAAAGAGTAAAGGGGGGGGGGCCGAGCCAAGATGGCAGCATAGAAGCAGCAAAGCACCACAGCTCCCACACAAACACACTAAAAAACTCATAAAATGGGACGCTAAACAGATTTTCAAGCTCCAAAATTCTCCAAAAGACAGAAAGCACATCTGTTGCTATAGGCAGCACAGCAGGCAGGGCTCTTCCCAGCAGTCTGGGACCCACAGCCGAAACCCCAGCTGGGTCAAACCCTGGGGTATTGGGTGGGGAACCCCGGCTATAGGAGAGCTGATTGGCTGCACTGGAGGCACAGTTACCACATTTATCAGGCCAGAAGAAAAAAAGGCTAAGAGAAAGGTCAGTGGATTTTGCTAACTGGGGAGAAGAGCGGGTCCGGCCAAACTGCTCCCAGGGCAAGGAGGCAGTGGGAGGCGGCTGTAGCAGCAGAAGCGTCTGAGAGCCACAGCGGCCCCCACTGGGCTGCTTCAGAGCCCTCGGCCTGCAGATATCAGGGGGGCTGAC
>CM053598.1:166089239-166133159 GCA_028646575.1 Pseudocheirus occidentalis | reverse complement strand
TGGGTGACAAGGGAGGAATCCAAAGAATCTAGAATTTAAAGTTCTGCAATACCTGCAACTAGGAATTAAGATATACAGGGGCTAGGATAGGGAGACCCTCCCTGCCCTACCAAAAAGTAAGCGAGCAGAGCAGGGGAGGGGCTTTACAGTGGGATTGCTGTTTTCAGGTTGGATTGCTGTTTTAGGGTTGGGACAGGGGAAAGATGTGGAGAAAATTTGTAATTCAAAAATGTCATGAAAATGAATGATGTAAACAAGAAAACAAATAAAAAATAAATTATACCCTTTGTCAGAAACAAGAGTATCTGGCAATCTGTCCCAGGCAAATAATTGGTACATGGTTGTGTTTTAGTGAAGAACTGAGAAAGAAATATTTCTTTTTTTGGTTTTGAAACGTACTTCAAATCTTCAATGGTTCTCCCTCCAGCAATTTAAATTGCCACTCCATCTATATTGTCATATAAGTCTTGGATGGGGAAGGGCACGTTGAGAGGTGAGATGAAACAAATACATTGGAAAATGGGATTCTATCAGTGTTGTTCAACATTTCTGTCTCCTCCCTCCTCAACAACACCCCTATTAAATCTATTTTCTTTGCATCCTACTAACATGGTGTTGATTCCATGGAAGCACATAGATTTTCCAGTGGTTATCTTTTGTTCTTGCCACATGGCTGTATTACATTCTTTTCTGGTAATATATGTTTCTGATCACATTATTCCTTTGGTTCAAAGCAAAGAGAGTTTGCAGAAGGTGCACTTGTCTGGTCATTGGGATTTGTGACTTCTCAGCTATTATTACCCTCTACCTTAAAGGGGATGCCTTTCTGTTTGGCAATAAGTTACAAAACATTCATACACACCATATGCCTCTCCATTGCCCTTTGAGGCAGGCAATGTACTTCTCTCTACTACCTTCAATATTAATTCTTTAAAGACAGTGGTATTCAGTGACTTTCCATTCTACAGTATTATTATGAAACTCTTGTTATTAAGATGAAACCCTTTTTCCCAGAGAGAAGCAAGGGGACATTTAAAAAAATCATAATTACTAATGAAAATCAGCATGCTATAGTGAGCAGACGACTAGACTTGGAGTCAGAATGATCTAAGTTTGACTCTGCATCTGACTTATATTCTCTGTGTGACCCTGGGAAAATAACCTCTCAGTTCTCTAGGTAACTCCCTAAGTTCCTAAGTTACAAAGTCCTGACCTGTACTGATAGAGAAATTTCTTTACCTAGGAAGTCTTTCTACTAATGGAATCACAGGTTCAATCCCCACTCTTACCATATACACTAATGTATGTGTATGTTAATGTAGGCGAGTTAATATGCCTCCACCCAGCTTTGTAGTATATTCTAGATTATAATGCATAACTGAAAGTCAGTGCTCAGGATGCTACTGATTATCTGGATTTCTTTTATTATGTGATATTTCCTTCATAATCATAATTGAACTCTTCATTTCTTAAATACTATAAACACTTAAATACTATCGGCACCACCAGGTGACTTGTAGTAAATTTTCTTCTCTTGGATTTCCAAGAGCATTTAATAATTTCCACAAGGGATTGATAAAAATGTCTTAGAAGTTTTGGCTCCCAGTATCCAGACCAATGTTCCTTCTGTGGAATCTTGTTGTTGTAATCCTTGGGAAGAACTTACAAGAATCAGTTTTCCATTCCAGTATTCATAATGCACTTACACACATTATAGCTGCCTGAGGTAGACTCTGACCTCACTTGGGTTTCTGTACTCGGTGTCACCGTGACACTGGGTTGAACTGTGGGTCCCTTCAGAGGCAGAGAGATTTCTTTTGAAATTTATAAGGTTAGATGCTTGCTTGTTAAATGAATTATGAAACCTAATGCTTTCAGCACAGATCACAGAAAAGATACTGAAACTGGAACTGAGATTTTGTTCAAGACATATAGAAAACAATTAAATTTGGTTGATAACCACATTTCAGGAAAATACTTAGAGGAACATAGTTATCCATATAAAAAGTTTTCTGTGATTGAGTTGATTGTATGGAGGTATACTTAATAATACTTCTCAAAGGATTGGATATGAAAGATATGACTATTTAACACTTTCCCTCCATATCTTCAGTCAAAATATAATGGGTAGAGTACGATTAGTGTAAAAAAAGCCCAGAAATTTAGCTATGAGTGAGCAATGTCATAAGGTAGCCTCTCCTGCCCCAAACCTACCCAACCCCCTTCTGCTCCCCTAAAAACAAATATGACCTTAGGATGAGTCAATGGAAGCATGATGTTCAAAATGACTTTCCTAGTCAAAACATATCTGGTGTGTTGAATTATGTTTGAGTTGCCACCTTTTAGGGAAGATATTGAGAAAGTGAAGTGTGTTCAGAGGAAGATAAAGATATCAAGGAGACTTGAAAACATGCCATGTAGAGATTACTTAAAAGAAATGGGGGTGGATTGCTGGGTAAAGGGGGAGATGGTACACATGAGGATTTTCTTTAAGCATTTAAATGGTTTATATGTGGGGAAGAATTATTAGGGACTTACTACCTTGTTCCCAGAAGACCTTGAGGATAAAAATGAATATAATATAGATTTTAGTTAGGTATAAGGGAAGAAATATAACAACAACAACTAGGACAACAACAAAATTTGCTGATAACTAAAGCTATCTGAAAATGGAAGGAGCAGTACCAGGAGATAATGAGTTTATTTATCTTTGGAAATTTTTAAACGGAGAGGGAAGGCCACTTGTCAGGTAACCTGGCAAGATTTGGGGTCTGGTATACATTGGACTAATGCATGAAGCTTCATTCCAAACTCTAATTCCCAGATTCTATGAACATTCATTTTCATTTGTAACCATTGTTTTGTTAAAGTAACTAAGACAAATGGCACCAAAACCCCCAAGATTCCTGCTTAGAAATCATGGTTTATTTCCAAATTGGTGCCTTGAAACTTTTTAATATTGTAAAATGGCCACAAACTTTTCTTAGTCCTTTGCACAGTTATCTGTGTGGCCAAGTAATTTCTTTACATCTGGCTTTTCGGGTTTCCAGGAATAAGACTGTTCTATAGTTGATCTCATCTGTTATTATTGTTTGCTGCTACTAATGTGTCAGTGAGGACTTTGAGACAATTTGTAACTTATTTAAAATGATTTTATATTATAGCTCATTTATCATAAACTAAAAATTTAGACTGTAATTGTGGGAAAGTTTTGAGCCACTCTATTTTACAATTCTTAGATTGTTTAAAATACCATAGTTAAAAAATAATCCTGACTATTTGACAGTCTGATCAGTTTGGATATCTTTGTCTCCTTTTTAGCATAGTGAAACTTCACTAAATTGTTTCCAGCAGAATTTGGAGGTAAAAAAATTATACATAGAGTACATGTCCATAAAATAGAGGATGGTTGAAAAAAGTAGGATAAGTAATGGTACATTATTACTGTGCTGTACAGAATGATGAAGAGGGGAAACAAATGGAAGACATGGATTGATGTCACATAAGGTATAGAAAAGTAGGGAAACAATATACATAGTGAATATAACCATATAAGTGGAAAAAATCTACTTCCCTTCCTTTTAGATGTGGGTAACTATGCATATAAAGCATAGACTTAGTAGATATATTGGTTAGTGCTGATTTGATTTGCGCCCCCCCCCATTTATTTATTTAGTTTTGTTGAAAGGCATGGCTTGTTGGGTAGGAGTAATGGATAGGAAGAGTACATCAATAAATGTAAGGTAAAAACAACACAAAACAAAATACTAGTAATTTTTGAAAAATGAAATGAATATATGAGATAAAAAAGAAGGAACAGAGTCAATTAGAAATGTAAAAATGTTCATGGGGGGTTTGAAGAGTTTATATGAACTAAGACAGCCTAATTCCTAGTTGGCATTCTAGCCAATTTCCTAAACCATAGATCATTCAGTATGAGCAAGCTTTGATCAGATGAAGCTATGGACTGAAACCACTGAAGTGTATTCTAAACATCTGGATTAAGGGGAAAAGAAAGATGAACCCCCAACAATTACCAATTTCTACTATAGCTTGAATCCAACAGATAGCCTGTTCTCATTATCCTACTTAAATCTAACAAGCAGAAACTGTAAAGACACTAAATGGTAGTATAAGTTGAGACCATAAAGTTTAGAAACCTGAAAGAGAATTTAGCTTAAAATGACCTCACAGATCCCAGTGACGTGACAATAATTTTATCATGTAACAGTAGAATGAGAAAAAATCAAGTATGAAGGTGAGCCATATCAACAAGAATACATACAAAGACCACATGAAGTGATTCTCCCATTGAACTCAGCATAAATCAGAACTTTATTGAAGTTATTGATGTAACCAGTTCTAGGTTTTTATATATTTAGAGTTTCCAGTTCTACATTATTAACTGACTGCTGGACATCTACAGTAAGATAACCTATGAGCAATTTGAACTCAACCTGTTCCCAAGCAGAACCAATTATTGTTTTCTCCCAAATGTTCCCCTCTTCCTAACATCCCAATTTCTGCTAAAATCATCACTTCTCTTAAGTCACCAAGTTTACTTAGAAGTCATCTTCAACTCTTCACACTTCCTCATGACTCATTTATCATCATCCTTCAAGTCTTGTTGATTCAGCCTCCACAATAATGCATAAGAACCATCTTCTCTCTACTCACATGGACACCATCCTGGTTCAATAGAGTCGACACTTAATAAATGCCTGTCAAATTAACTTGTCTTTTTAGTAAAAATAGTTTAAAATATACTTTCTTTTCTGTTCTTTTTACCTTCTCTATAGTCATAATGCTGCTAACTTAGTTTAGGACATTGATATCTTACCCAGGTTTCCTAGTTCTTTCTTCCTCCCTCCAGGTTACTTTTTCCAGTAACCACTCTAATTTTGTACTTCCACATACTTTCTACATCCATAGGCTTATAATAACTTTTTTTTTCTTTTTGGAGGGGCAATTGGGGTTAAGTGACTTGCCCAAGGTCACATGGCTAGAAAGTGTTAAGTGTCTGAGGCTGGATTTGAACTCAGGTCCTCATGACTCCAAGGTCGGTGCTCTATTCACTGAGCCACCTAGTCGCCCCTGTAATAACTTCTAATATTTTCCTCATGAGAAGTCTGAGTAGGGTTTGCATTACTAATTATAATGTCTAATGTTCAACATTCTAGCTAAACTGATCTACTTGCTGTTCCCAATAGGTAACAAACCATATCCTGATTCTTTCCCTACTTTTGAATATAACTGGAATATGTATTCCCTCTTCATCTCCACCCCTTGGAATCTCAGGACTTTTTTTTCAAAGCTTAGATCAATTATTGCTTCCAATAGGAAGTTTATTTTGATCCTTAGTTTTGAATGTCCTTCCCAATAAGAGGACTTTTAAATTTGTTTGGCATATAAATATTTATTTCTATTGTATTTACATTTTTGTGTGAGAGTGGCAGATTGAAAGCAAAAGTAGATGGTGAATGAGAATAATTTGTTCCAACAGCAATGAAAACAGCTAAAGTAGGTACTGTGGAGCACTAAGAGTTTGATCAGACATTGAATATATCAAGGTCATTCACTGCCTCAAGGCCATTGCCAGTCATCTTGACTTTCTTGACACTAGAATTCAATGAGTTTGGGAGTGAGATTGAGGTTGACCACTTGTGCAACTCTTCTTCAACGTAAATCCAATTCACACAGGAGTCAAGATAGTACCTCATGATGTCATCAGTCCTCTTTGAAAATGTAGGATGAACAACAACTTCTTTTGTGTGTGTACACATGGTTCCACATCTCTCTCCAGTAAATAAGTTCCTTGAGAACAGCAGCTATTAAATTGCTTTTTTGGTCTTGCTTTCCCAGAAATTAACAAAATCTTTGGTATATAATAACTGCTTAATAATTGAAAGAATGAGTGAAGATGTGAAAGCAATACAGAGAAGGATACTGGGATCATTGGATGTGGTCATATAAAGTTCCTCAGACATTATCCAGTCCAACTTCATTTTATTGATAAGGAATATGTAACCCAGAAATCACACACTAGTAGTAACCTAGCACCTCTGATTCCAAATCCAATTAAGAGCTTTAAAACCAGAATTAAAAGCTTTGGAAAAGCAAACTTGTGAGGAAAAGCTAAATGAAATTAAATCATCCAGTCCTGATTTTCTACCAGCAAGGACTGTGCAAAAAAGAAAAAGAAGGGTTTAACTTATAACATGAAAAACTGAGGTGGACTAGAATAGGAAAAATGTCTGGAGACACTTAAAACTAGAAATGTTTTTTTTTCTCCCTGGGGTTGCTGGTAGACAATCCACCTAAGGTCTGTTATATCCTCATCTCTGTAAAATAATCTAATGTTTCTCTTTAAAGGCAGGAAAAATTAGTTCCTCCATCAAAATCCACATTAACCTTTGTTTCCACATATATTTTATAGTTGTTCAGTCATTTTTAGTCATGTCTAACCCTTTATGAGCCCATGGGTGGTTATTATGTCCTTTTCTGGTTAATTTTACAGATGAGGAAACTGAAGCAAATAGGGTTAGGTGACTTGCCCAATGTCACAAAGCTAGTAAGTGTCTGCAGTCATATTTGAAATCAGAACAGGAAACTTCCTGACTCCAGGTCCAGCACTTCATCCACTGCATCACCTAATTGGTCACAACACACATAATATATGTTATTAGGATGGGATTGAGATGATGAGCCTATAAAATGATGATACTGACCAAAAAATGATCACATATTATTGTAAGTAATATATTACAATCTATAAAGCTGCATGCTTATGAAATTGTATTTTCATTTATGAAATTGTAATGGGATCATTATATGGTTTTCCCTTATACCCACCATGTGAATTAGTTAGCCTGTTTCCCCCAACCCTCCCAAACCTCCCCCCCAAAAAAGTCCAAAAAGCTGTGTCCTATCTTGGTTGTTCCAGGAGCCTAAGACTCTGACAACATAGATTGTGGCAGATTTCTGACCATATTGGTATGGATTTATGATTGCCTAAAGTGAAAAGGGGCCCACTCATTTGGAGTTGGAGCCCTTAACAATTGAAGGATGTCTCAAGGCCCCTTTACTTACCACAACCTGCCTTACTGACCAAATGCATTTCCATCTGAAGGCAAGGGGATCTTTTCTACCAAAATTAAGTGTTATGTTATCCTTGTTGATCATTCTTCCTATGTCATTGCTAAATAAACCTCCTTTACTTAACTACGTGATATGCAGCTATCTCATTGGTTCAAACACTAAACCTGAACAACTAAATTAACCTCTAAAGCTGCATTGGCTTAAAATACCAGGAATGCGTCTTTTGGAATTGGCTTCAGGCCCAATTAACAAGCTATAGAAGGAAAAAAAAAGTTTGTTCTCATCCCCTTTCCCTCCAACTACATTTTGGGTTTTTTTTTTTTACCATGTATAGTATTATCTAATTTAATTCCCCACCTTATTCACCAGGCTTGCCTTTGGATCATTCTTCAGTGTTTTCTATATTCAAATAATTGTTACCATTGAGACCATGGAAGCTCTGACAATAGCTCTAAAAGGGAGTTCCCAACATGTTTTGAGCAATATCAGGAAGTATCATTGGAATAAGTACCTAGCATCCCAAGGTGAGGACAAACTATTTGAAATAAATAACTTCTAGCATTTTATATTTAAAAATCAGACTTTGGAAACTCGGTTTTATTGGTGAATACATTTGGGGGTATACATCTTCATTTTTTTCCTTTCATCTTAGGTTTGCCCATGCTGAAGGTTCTTTTAGATTCGTTCCTTAATGGTAAAAGGAGTGGTTCAGCGTGACCTTTAATAAATTTCACATGCCAATGGTGCTAACTATGAAGACAGAAGAAATGATGCCTAAGAACCACCTTCTCTCTAATCACATGGCCACTATCCTGTTTCAACGCAGCTGGCACTTAATAAATGCTTGTTGAATCATCTTATTCTTCTAGAAAAAACACTTTAAAACATGCTTATTGATTTATTGATTAGTAATGACCTTTATTTTTGCATTTAAAAATCATTGATACATTTCATTATCATCCAATAGGCACTTTCCAACATATACCCAAATGACATTCTCCCTACCCAATACAAAATACATTATTTGTAAACATCAAGTTTAGTGATTGTTTATAGAAGGGAAAGGTGTATCTTCTAACTTTGAACTTGACCAGCATTTTGTTATCTTTCAAGGTTGATTTCACTTGATGCAGTCATGAGAAATATTCCTTTATCTCTACTCTCTTTACTGAATCATGTTGGAGAATTCATTCCATATAATGAATTTTCTTTTCATTTTGTCATTTACGAAAAAAAAATCCAGACCTATGATGGTGAAAGGCAATTCCTTCTGATGAAAATTGGTTACTGTAAATTATGGATTTTGATAGCTGTCTGAAGCACTGAGTATTTAGATTATTTGTCCACAATCATTTAACACTTAGTACATGTAAGAAAGCCAACCTTCAACCTAGGTTTTTCCTAAGTCTGCTATTCATTAAAGTACATCACATGTTTGATATTTATTTATACTATAAAATATTATGTTACATTCACATACAGAAGTTAATTTAGCAATTTTCATTAAAAATCTTTTGCCATTATCAAGTACATATTTATTTAGCTTTTTCATGCTAATTGAAATTTGCTAGGTGATATACAAAGAATATTTTTTAAAGTTTTCTGACTTCTAAGAATTTTATTATAGAACCAGTTTTTTTGGAATTTTTATTCATTTTCTTGTTTACATCATGCATTTCCATGAGATTTTTGAGTTACAAATTTTCTCCCCATCTTCTCCCACCCACCACCCCAAAACAGTCGTCCCACTGTATAACCCCTCCCCCAATCTGCTCCCTCCTCCATCCTCCCCCCATCACCTCTCTGACTTTCTGGTAGGGCAAGATGAACCTCGCTACCCCAGTGCCTGTATATCTTAATTCCCAGTTGGATGTAGTTAATAATAATTATTATTATATACATATATGTATGCATATATATACATATATATTTTTAACATTTGATTACAGGACTTTAAATTCTAGATTCTTTCCCTTCCTCACTAATCACCCACCACCACTGGAAAGACAAGCAATTCAATACAGGCTATACATGTGTAGTTATACAGATCATCTCCACAATGGACATATTTATAAAATTCATAGGCCAGCTAGATTGTATATTCTCAATAGGAGTCATAGCATTCTCATTTCTAGCTATCTGAAGGCTCAAATACTATCCTTTATGTTTTAGTTTTTAGATTCAATTGTAGGTGGTCATATTAGGTCTTTATCACCTGAAAATGGGAGAAACCCAAAAAATATCAAAAAATTTCTTAATGAAAGATGAACATGTTCACAATCACAAAATTTTCACTATTAGGTGGCATAGTAGTTAGAGTACTGGACTTTTAGTCAGGAAGACCTGAATTATAATCCTGTCTCAGATATTCATTTAGCTAAGCCTAGAAATTATATTTTGCTTCTCTTAGCCTCATTTTCTTCATCTGTAAAATGGGACTAATACTATAACCTACCTCTTGTGGTTTTTTATGTGAGAAGTGCTTTGAAAACTAAAACACTATTGAAATGATAACTTATGTAGGTATAATATTTCCTAAGACTCTTCTCTATACTAGATTATAGAATATTCTGAATACATAGTCTTGTCCTTCATCATTGTCATCATCTTCATCTTTCATCCACCATCACTATTATTTTCATTCCTTCTATTTAATAAGTACTTGCTTACATTTAATGAAAACCATCTATGTCAAAAGCATTTGACATGGCTTTTAAGCAGAATTCCTATAGTCTCAAAGAGGAAACTAATGGAACAGATGATTGAATGCTTATAAGGTCAGAAGAATTACTTTAGTTGATAGACCTTGAACATGGTTTTAATTAGGTTCTGAAGAAATAACTCTAGAAATAACTGACATGAAAGAAAAGAAAACAGGTGTGTGTGTGTGTGTGTGTGTGTGTGTGTGTTTATGTTCACTTCCTTGCATTCTGGTCTCTACTTATTTTTCAAGTCTATTTTCAACTGTATCCCCATCATGGACATTCAGTTCCCTCTAAAAAGACTGACTTTACATCTTTTATGTATAATCAGTCCAGTTCTATCTTTGAGTCTCTTTCCCGCCTCCCCCCCCCCAACCTTCTTTCTCTGCTGGGAAATTTCCTTCTCTTGATTCCTATGGAGTCCACCCTATTCATTTTGGTCACACACACACACACACATCTGGTTTCTTTTCTGTCATGTCATCTCTCTAGAGTTATTTCTTCAGAACCTAGTGAAAACCATGTTTCCTACATTATCACTTACATTTACCAACATACCCCCCTTATCCACATACCAGGGTAATCTCTTATAATGACAAATAACAATAAAAAAAGACTCCCCCCATCAAAAAATGATCTGCAAAAGTAATAAATACATCAAAAAAGAAGGAAAAAGCTTGGTGTATTCTAAACACCTGGTGAGTAGGGATTGTCTAATCATTAGATTAGTACCCTACAGCATATATATCCTATCCAATCCTGTAGGATGTATAATTCCTTACCTCTGTGAAGAAAGAAAGAAGCTTTCTTATAGTTCCTCTTTGAACCACACCAGTTTAATACATTTCAACAGTCATTTAGGTAATCTGTTGTCTTTGTTATTTCCATTTGCATTGATACAGTGACTGCATACATTATTTTCCTCATCCTTCTCATTTCACTTTGAATCAGTTCATAAGTCTTTTCATGCTTCTGTTTCCATCATGTTAATAATTATCTTATGACAGGTTCATATGCCATTGCCTTAATGTACCATATTTTTTTATCAATTTCCCAATCAACAAGTATTTAATTTATTTCCAGTTCTTTGCTCCTACAGCCAAGTGTTACCATAAATATTTTGATACATACAAGACTTATTTATTAATTTTTATTGAGTATCTTTGGAGCATATACTTAATAATGCAATCTCTCGTTCATAGTATATGAACATTTTAGTCATCATTTTCATATAATTCCAATCTTTTGGCAGAATGGTTGGACCAAGAATTCAGAGCTAAAACATCAATACATTAGAATTTCCATGTAATCATAACTACTCATCTTTTATCATCTTTGCTGACCTGCAAAATCTGAGGTAAAGCCTCAGAGTTGTTTTGATTTGTATTTCTTGGATTCTTATTATTGAGTTGGAGAAGTATTCTAACTAGTTCAAATAATCAAATACAATTATTAAGTAAACATTGTTTTAAAAATTTAAGATTTTAAAATTATTATGATTTAAGATTTTAGGAGGTGACAATACTTTAGTCGTGAAAAATATAAATCATTCTGATTCTATGGTAGATGGTATCATTATGAAATATTTGGTTGAGATGAAGCTTAGAGGAATAGCTAATACCTTTTTTTAGAGCACCAGTAGCCAAAAAGTTCTCAACAGGCTGGAAAAATGACCCAATACTTTAAGATTCAATTGAACAATTCAATGAGATGATGATTCCATAAGCAACAAACATATGCAAGGCACTGTGTTAGTAGAGATACAAATATTTAAAAATATAGAGTACTTACTCTTAGTCTGCTTGCAATATAAGGGGAAATAGTAGGCACATAATAAGGTAATAGAACTTGGCACATAGTCTAGTATATAGTAGGTACTCAATAAATGTTACTGACATGATGATTTGTTAGAAACAAAGGAAATATTTAGATAATTCAAAAAAACTGGGAAAAGAATGATTGCTTTTAGCTGGGGAAGGGGAAATCAAGGAAGGTTCATAATAGTGGTGACAAATAACCTAGACCTTGGGAAAAGATAAAGATTTCAACAGCTAGAGATGAATAGGAACTATCTCTCAGGTATTAGGGAATTATATGAATATTTAGAAGTAAGAAAATGCAGGCTCACTTCAGTCTGGCTGGGGCAGACTGTTGAAAGATGGAAATTATAATAGGAAGAAAGTTAAAATTTTATGCTCGGGTTGAAAATATTGACCTGCTCACTGCAGTATGGAGGGTACAGGGCTATAAAGCAGTTTATGTAGAATACCTGGAAATTGTATTGTTTTGCAAATTCTATAGCATGGCTGCTAATGCAGTGATCAGAGAGAGAAAGGTGATAAATCTGTTATATATTGTTCCAGCAAGAACACATCTGAAAGATGTGTCTAACTCTTGATGTTACAAGCATGCAAAAAAATACAAAACAAAACAAATTTTATAAGCTGTAGCATGTCTTGCCAGAGGTAAAAAGGATGGTGAGGATTTTGGAAGTATGATATTAAATTGGTTAATGAAAATCAGTATGCTAAGCCTGGTCAAAGGAAGACCTGGAGGTGATGGAGTTGCAGTAAAAAAAAAAAAACTGAAGGTTTTGTCATGTGAAAGAAGCATTCCTTGAACTCAGATAGTAGAACCAGGAGCAATTGTTGGAAGTTATAGGAAATCAGATTTTAGCTCAATAAAAACAAAGATTATCTAATGAGCAACCAGTCATACAGATTTAGAAAGAGAATTCTTTGAGAGGTAATGAATTCTGCAATAATCGAGGTCTTTAAGGTAAGCCAGAATGACTGTCCAATAGAAATATACTAGATTGTACTCATACTTCGAATAGAGAGACTGAACTTAATGGTTTCTAACGTATCTTTCTTCACTCTTGAGGATTATATGTTTTTGTACAAATCTCCCTTCATTTCTGGTTTTCCCTACCCTATTCCTAATTAGATGACAAGTAGGTGGTATAGTGCATGGAGTACTGGGCCTGGAATCAGAAAGATTCATCTTCCTAAGTTGAGTTTCAGTTTCAGAAACACATTAGCTCTGTGATCCTTGGCAAGTCACTTAACCCTTTTTACCTCAGTGTCCTTCTCTGTAAAATGAGCTGGAGATGAAAATGGTAAACTACTATTTATCAAGAAAATTCCAAAAAGTAAGACATGACTGAAAAAACATCTACATCACGGCAAAAGCCTAGCTAGAAGCAATCTTTTCCTCTTCTGAATTCCCCTAACATTTTGTTTCTATCTGTTCAAAACTGAAGTTTGAAAGTTTATCTTGAATTATAATCAGCAATCTGCTGATTAACACCCCGCTTTTAAACAAATGAAAGTATGTGCAGTATACTTTTTAAGTTGAAGTTTCATTGTTTACATTTTCTCCATTATTTTATTAAGCCTAGACAATTGACAAAATAATAAATCTAGCCCTGATTTGTAGTGTTTACTGATTTCTGAGGTGCTCATGCTCACATTGAAAATTAAAGTCAGTTGTTCTGTAATTGAATATCTTTGAAGTTAACCTGTCTTTAATTTGAAGTACTCATCAGAGCACTTCTGAGGGCAGCCAAAGTCTTCCATAGGACTTAGACCAGAGACTAAAATATAGCAGAAATTCAAATATTTAATGAATAAGTGAATGAAATTTAGGCAGTGGTACTTTCAGAGAAGTGATCTTAAAGAAAGGCAGTGGTTCTCAACCTGTGGGTTATGTTCAATTTGCAACAATGAAAATACATCCTGCATATCAGATATTTACATTACGATGCATAACAGTAGCAAAATTACAGTTATGAAGTAGCAACGAAAATAATTTTATGGTTGGGGATCACCACAACATGAGGACCTGTGTTAAAGGGTTGTGGCATTAGGAAGGTTGAGAACCACTGATCTAAGGAAAACAAGAAATATACATAGATAGATAGTGAGATAGACATATATGTGAAAATCATTCATCCATATAACCAATCAAATTATCAGAATTGCTCAAAAAGCTAGAATTTTAGAATGCAGTATTTATCCTTTTAATATTTAACATACATTACTTTGATTATCATTACTGTTACTAACACTCCTTTTGTCCTTGTGACATTCTGAATTCTTATTACGTCTCCCCTTTGGGGTAGTGTCAAGTAAATACTTATGAATAATTGTTATGGTGCTTATGTTTTCAGTGGAGTTAGTCATGTAAAAGTAAGCGTCTTGATATTTTTCAAGAGATCCTGTACTGTACCTTCCACAAAAGTGTTATGCCAATGCCTCATCTTGGCATGGAGGTGACCCTGCATTCTGGAAGGATATGCCAGCAGAGTCCTACCAAGGCTCTGGCAGGTCTTACCAAGCTGGATATGCTTCAGGTATGGACCCTGGCAGACTGTGTGTTTGTCATCCAAGGACTAGCCTAGTTAAGCATGGAGGATCATTACCAGGACACTGAACACCAAGTGATGATTTTTTTTTTTGCAGCTACATCAAATAAGGAAAGCTAACTACTAAGAAATACAGGGGAAATTATATATTTCAGTAGAGAGATTAGACACAGATGAAATCATGAATTCTTGTAGTATTGAAGCATGTAATAACACTCTTTAAGTGACAACTTTAAGAATCTACTGTCATGTGATTTCATAGGAAAGGTTGGGTGGTTGAAGTGCAGAAACTTTCTTTTGGATGAAACAAATAGTAAGAATTAAAAAGAAAAATGTTCTTGGCTTGAGCAGTTGTCTACTTGTACAAATAATTCTATTTTTTATTTAAATCACAAAATTTAACATGATTTTTTTACCCTCAGAAAACAGAAAGGTAACTGCTGTCAACATTTCAAATGGAAAGTATTGTATGAGTGCACACTAAACTGCATCTTAAAAAGTTAGAGAAGAAATGTTCAAAACAAGGCCAAAGGTGGTTTTACCACACCCTGAAGTTTCTTTTGAAATTTTATGGAAATTTACAAGAGGAGAGAGTGGCAAAAATAGTTGATACATAAACTTGGTTCCTAGACTTAGTGTTGGATTATAATGTACAGTCAAATTAATAGTAATCAATGGATCAACTTCTGTTCTTTCTAAAATTTTATTATTATTATTAGAAGTAGTAGTATCATCATTATTATTATTAATGCCCATGTGCTAAGATAAAATGCTAAGGGCTTATTCTGTTCTTACCCTTTTATTCAGTCTCTTCTACTTGTTGTGGATACTAATATGAAGGACTGGGCTAGAAATAACAGATGTTTTTGCACTTCTGGCAGGAAAGAGCTTAACTCAAAGGCTGGGATGATTTGAGGTTCGCTTAGAGCTGATTTGGCACCTGGTAGATGATTCTTCAGGAAAAGAGGATGCTTGGCTTAAAGGAAAAGTTAGTTGTAATGCATTGGCTATAATTCAAATTGATTGAGGAAGGCAGAAAACCCCCTTTGCTTTGAAGTAGTTTCATAATAGAAATAAAGATTTTGGCTTCCAAATAATCATGGAACTGATAGTCTTTGGAGAATTCTTTCTTTGTATTTTTTTTCAGAAGCCCTTTCCCAAAACTCTGATCTCCAGGTGTCTTACTTTTGGCTACTAAGAGTTAAAATAGAAAATCTCCTACGAGCTATAAATGTCCAAGCTTATTTCTGGCCCGTGGAAAATGACATGTCACCCACTTTGCCCTTTCCAGCACCCACCCACCCACCATGAGGCTGACTCAATAGGTGGAGCAGGTGTCATAAATTCCATTGAGCTCATAATGTTTTTTAATGTTATTCCCATTGCAAGTCACTCAGTATGCCCTCATTTGACAAATCCTCTGAGAAAGCTACTATTCATTAGTTGGAATGAGAAAAAATGTTAATAGCTAGAGAAATTATAAATGAATCCCAATTTTCTGTAGTTTATATATCATATCTACTTTCGCCTTCAGTCTTCTAAGGAGATGGAGTCCAGTGGTTTACTAGCTTATAGATAACTATTCATATGCTTGAAATTTCTTAAAGTCTAACCTAAATTGTGTCTTCTGTCTGATTCATTATTGGACTGAGTCCTATTGGACCACAAAGGGAAGCATCACTCAATATAATTTAATTAAGTCAACATTACATTAATTTAATGCTTACTATAGCCTTGTCACTATACGAGGTACTGACCACACTTTGATAAATCTCATCAGTTGAGTAATTCCCTTCAAAGATACAAATTGCAGCCCATCTAGAACTTCCCATCCTGGGAAACTCTCGTGTATCTGCTCCATAAATTTGTCACAGAATAGAAAGGTACTAATTATTTCATCATCTTTCGTTTTCACTATGCAACCAGCCTCTGTCTCTATCTTTGTCTGTCTCTCTCTGGTGTGTGTGTGTGTGTGTGTGTGTGTGTGTGTGTGTGTGTGTGTGTGCATGCATACATTTCTCCTTTACACTGTTTTTCCTAAGCAATTTATGGTTTGGCATATACTTATCCACTGTGCATCTCTCTAATGCCAGTTAGGTGACCGACTTCAGTCCTTTGATGACTGAGGTAGCCATGAAATATTCCTGATCTTTGATTCTGGGGAAAGGTTAGGGGTATTAAAAATATTGTACAACCTTTTAAGAATAATAATCTATTCTCTTTCTCTTGTTCAGTTCTATATGTTGCTATTTAGCTGTTTCAGTTGCACCCAGTTCTTTGGGATCTCATTTGGGGTTTTCTTGGCAGAAATACCGGAGTGGTTTGCCAATTCCTTCTCCAGCTCATTTTACAGATGAGAAAACTGAGGCAAACAGAGTTAAGTGGCTTGCACAGGATCCCACAATTTCATTTCTAGGCACAACTTATTGGAGAGCAACTAGGTAGAAAAGTGCTAGAACTGGTGTCAGAAAGACCTGAGTTCAAATTCAACCTGAGACATATATTAAAGTATGAGCCTGGGTATCATTTAATCTTTTTGTGTCTCTAGTTGCCTTGACTGTAAAATGGGGATAATAATAACACTTAGTTTGCAGAGTTGTTGTGAGGCTAATATTTGTAAAGTACTTAGTAGAGTGCATACACTTGATAGGTGCTATAGAAATGCTTGTCTCCTGCATTCTCCATGATTATTTTGCTATGTGCATTCAATATACACATACATGTGAAGACTTATACATATGTCATATATCTGTGTGTATCCATACACAACAAACACATGTGTGTATATACATATACTCACACATAAATGGTAAAACTCAATGGATTGTCTTCTGGATGGTAGGCATTCTTCATTCACTTGGATGTTCCTAGGTGCATAATAAATTCAAATTATTTTCAGTGATTATACATCTCATCAAGTGGGCCCTACAATATTCCAGAAATTTATTCAATCAACAAAGTTTTCTATAACTTAAGTAACTTACCAATTCCATTGAATCTCTGTGCTGAAAAGCCTCTATGACAATGATAAACAACTTTGGTGAGCATGCATCTCACTATTTTATGCTTTGTTTGTGATTTATTAATGATCTGAGCATTGTTATAAAAAAGTTATTTCTGTTGATACATCTTTCAAGGAATTTTATAAGATTTTGACACATACATAGGAGATGTATTGTTGGAAGAGCTCATGTGTGTAATAATCACAGATGACAGAGAGCACTTTAAGTTTTGCCCAGCCCTTCACACATATTAGCTGATTGTTACTGTCAGTCAATCGTTTCAGACACTTGGCGATTCCATTTGGGGTTTTCTTAGCAAAGATGCTTGAGTAGTTTGCCATTCCTTCTCCAGATCATTTTATAGATGAGGAAACTGATGCAAGCAGGGTTTAGTGACTTATCCAGGAACACACAGCTAGTAAGCATCTAAGGCTAATTTAGAAGTTAGGAAGATGAGTCTTTTTGATTCCTGACCTCCCATTCCATCCACTGCACCACTTAGCTGCCCTTTTATTATCTAATTTAAACCTCTTCAAAACCTTATGGGATACATTCCACAAATATCTTCATCTCTAATTTACAGATGAAGAGGGTAAGTGACTTGTATGACAACCTGTAAGTGTCAGAGACAGGATTCTAGAACTGCATTCAATGAGGCTCACTATTTCTGAGTACACAAAATAGCATTCATTCTAGAAATTAGTGAGCAAGTGACTAAGTACTTAGAAATAATACATGCTAAGGGGTTGAATAAAAATAAATAATTGTAATAATGACTTTAGCTCAGTGAGAAGAGGGTGAGATTGATGGATGTTGTTACTTTTAGACTAAAAATCGGGTTCAATTTGTCTTTTCTTAGAATATAAAAAGATTCTTGACAGTCTACCTTAGTATCATGTTGGCTGAAAAGAGCCCTTCCAATAATTAAAATAACTATCTAAGAATTGATAAATGCTTTCTTTAAAAGATATTTCATATCTAAAATGGCCCATTTCATGTCAAGCTGAGAGGACAAAGAAAGAAAAGAAAAAGAACAGTTTTTAGCAGAGGGCAATAACATAATTCCATATAATCTATAATAATAATGACCTGTGCTGAAATCAGTGTTTGAAAGTTGTCGAGCCATATCCTATGAGTGAATCTTCTGGGACATGTTGGCTTTGTACCAAGGAGTCTTACTGTGACTAATAAATAAATTTCTGGGGCTGGTCACTTTAAACTATCAAACATGAAATGAATGAACTATTTCAAATAATATACTTAACTCAAATAGATGTTGTCATAGAAATAGCAAGAGTGAAGAAAATTAAAATTCATGAATTATCCAAAAACCTTAATTTAGTCAGGTTTTTCCAATCTCTTATCTTACCAAATTATGTTTTGCTAGCCATGTAACTCAGTCCAACCCAAGTTTATTTTGTAATCAATTATTTGTACTTCTGAGTTTATTGATCACCACCACCACTATTCTTGTTAGGTACAATTACTAGTTAGCTAGAATTTATCTAATGCTTGAAGTTATGCAATACACTTTACAAGTATTTTATTTCATGTTCTCAACAATTCTGGGTGGTAGGTACTGTTATTAGCTCCCCTTTACAGAGTAGAAAACTGAGGTAGACAGGGTTCAACTGATTTATCCAGGGTCACACAAGTAAGTCTTTGAGGCTAGATTTGAACTCAAGTCTTCCTGATTAGAGGCTCTCTGTCTGCTCAACTTTGACTGCTGTTGATGCTACTGTGGCTACTGATGCTTCTACCATTTTTGTACAGTCATTTCTTTTACATCTGATCTATGACCCCATATTGGGCTTGCTTGGCAAAAGTAGGCAACCAGGGTTAAGTGACTTGTCCAGGGTCACATAGCAAATAAGTCTTTGAGGACAGATTTGAATTCAGGAGGATGAATCTAGTTGCCACTACTACTACCAATATAACTAGCCAAAAGTTATATAGATTTTTAAGGGTTTTCCATTAATTTTATCTTTTCTCAAGACCCTCTCTTGAGAGCTCAATTTGCTGTCATTGAGTCATTTTATTTGGTGTCTGATACTATGTGGTCCCATTTGGGGTATTATTGATGAGGATACTAGAGTGGTTTGCTTTTTCTTTCTCTAGCTCATTTTTGAAAACATATGTAAGAACATAACATAGCTTTTATCATCACCTTCATTTTACAAATAAAGAAGCCAACTCTCAGACAAGTTAAATGATTTGTCCAAGATCACACTTCTAGTGAGTGTCTAAGGCTCTTGTCTGAACCTATCTCCTCCAGAGTCCAAGTTAATTCTCTATCATTTACACCACAATGATTTGACAATAAGTTTATTACCACTGCTCAGCACAGTACCTGGCACATATAGGCATTTAATTAGTGTTTATTGGTTGATTAAAAATAAACTCCTTCTGAGCATAGCTTTTTCTCCCCTTCAGGGCTTAGTACAGACCTTGCACATAGTAAGTCTTTAATTTATTCTTGTTTAGTGAATAGATGAAGGAATGAATGAATGAATGAATGAATGAATGCTTTAGCAGTAATATAAGTGCTTACTAATTCTCTAAAGAAGTGAAGAGGAGATCAGGCCTAGAAAATCCACAAAATAAGATAACTGGATAATCAAGAAGAGACTTCATCAATAACATTCAGTAGATTGTTCAAGCCAAACCAATAAGTATTCATTAAGTACTTGTCACATTCCAGGTGTTTTGCTAAGTACTCACATGAAATCTCATCACCTTGCCCTCAGTTTTTGATCATCAAAAAATTCTCTACTGTCTTAGTTGTTTCCCCTCTTAGACTGGAGGTTTAGAGGGGGTAGAGGTATAAACTCCTGCCAAAACCTTCTGAAGTTTCAGAACTTTCCAGATAATGCTCCATTTCCCATCAGTAACTCAGTTTGGTTTCAATTCCATGGAATAATATGATAGATTACTATAAGATTTTTGAGGCCAAGGTCTATCTTTCTTTTACTTATTGGTCTCCCCAGTACTACACACAGTGCTAGGAATTTAGTGGGTGCTTAATTAACATCTACTTGATTAAATTGTTATTCTAACCTTTATTTCAATGCCCATTCCTATGGAACTCTCTCCTTATTGGTGGAGATGATTGCCCTGATCCACATGGGGGAAAGTGGAGTTGGTAAGAGGCAAGGACTTCAGTTCTCAACCAGTATACCTTTGAGAATCTCCAAGGAAAGATGGAAGAGCCCAGTCCCTCTTCATTTTGCTGCAGGCAAAGAGTATGGAAAGAGGAAAGGAGTAGATAGTCTTCATCATGTACCAATAAGTTTCAGGACCCTCTCTTGAGGGCTCAATTTGCTGTCATTGAGTCATTTTATTCAGTGTCTGATACTAAATGACTCTATCTGGGTTATTGTTGATGAGGATACTAGAGTGATTTGTATTTCTTTCTCTAGCTCATTTTGCAGATGAAGAAACTGAAGAAACAGGGGTAAGTAACTTGCCCCGGATCATCCAACTTCTAAGTGTCTGAGGCCAGATTTGAGCTCAGGTATTTCTGACAGCAGACCCAGCACTATCCATGTATTAGCAAACATCCTAGCACTCCCAAGATGGCCTGCTAGCATAGGTTGTTTTGATCTGCTTTATAAAGGAAAGACAGCTTTAAAGGGGCTAACAAATCTACCTTAGTTACAAGAAAAGATGTGGGTATAGAAAATAGAGAGAAATGATCAAAAAGACAAACAGACAGGGCTCCAACTGTCTGCATTAAGCAATACTGCTATACACTTTACATACATCACTGGATTGAAGGAGTACAGAAATCTGAACAATTGGGGGGTTCTTAACAAATGGCTACTCAGAGTCTGAACCAGGAAATCAAAAGATCCTTTTCATGAGAAAAGCCCCAAAGCAAAATACCAACTCAGGGTATGTATATACTTCTCAGAGCCAGATGGCATCACAACCCTTGTGATTCAGTGCCAAATTATGCTGGTCCTAAAAGGTGTTAAGCCTTCCTACAAGCAAGTTTTCCCTTAAACAAACTCGTGCTTAGGCAAGTTCCTTTCCCAATGGGCTCTATGTGATTCAGGATATATCACAGTTGTGGTGGAATCCTAATAAAGTTGCCCCCAGTCCCAATATACTAACTTCATTATAGACCTGGCCCCAATGAACAGAAGGCCCATGGTACCTTCTTAACCCCCACCTCCTACTCCCACCCCTGTGCCAATATCCTAACTTCTTCATATATGCCTTATTGCTCACTGGAACAACAAGTGTGTCTGAACTCTTAGTTCCCACAGAAACAGCAGGTGTGTCCATGTGATAGGAACGCAGTTGCTGCCTCTATCTAGTCACTGCCCCCAGACCCATTCCAACATAAATGGGTATGTTCTGGTATTCAATCACAATTACTTCATACATCTAGCCCAAGACAAGACTATAATACCTATCTACCTTGACCAGAAAGGACCATAATATCTAGCCAGCTGGAGGGCAAAATGACCAGAATGTTTAACCACTGAACCACAGATGGGACCTCTCCTCCATTACCTAATCCCTTAACAAATCCTTCTTGCCTTTTTAATATTCATGATTTCTATTATGTAATTTGTAATGGTAATGGAATTTGGAGATGTCCCTGAATTGACTTGGCTTTTGGGTTGAGTGTTAAGCCCCAGAGCTTGTGAATTCCACTTGTGGGATGGACTTGTTGATGTGAAGAGAAAGGGCTGAACTGGGAGGAGCCATGAATTGAAAGAAAGGCTCAAGTCCAGAGAGGGAAAAGGACTTTTGGGAAGAACAGTATCTATTGTTGTGGAGCCTGAGTTGCTGAGAGAGACTGCTGAGAGCCCATTGGAGCTGCCCAGGACTTTTGAGGACTGCCATCTGGAGTGGTCAAGAATTGGGGAGGCATGTCTGTGATGCCAGTATTTTGTTTGTCTGTTTTGATGTTGTTTTTCCAGATTCACCTGATGGTGGACAGTGCTGCTGTTGTAGAGGTCCTAGAACCTGGCTGTTGGTTCAGAAGCCCTGAAGAAGCATTTTCTTGTAGTATGTTCACAGAAATCCTGGAAGGGGGCCTTGCTGGTACTTTAAGGGGTTCTGGGACTGTTCTACAGGCAGAGAGTGACTTGATGAGGACACTGGCTATAGCTTTCTTGAGCCTTGTCTCCCCAGGAACTGAGATTGTTGAGGGCTTGCCTGGAGTGAAGACGAAAGAAGGGCCTTTCCTTGGGTTTTCAATGCTGAGATATCATCTTGACCTTGTTATGGCTTAAGGGTGGATGGCCTTTTGTGCTCTCCTCCTCCCTTTTAAGAAAGTACTTAGTGTCAAAAAGAATGTATTGTCTAGGGGTAGAGTAGTCTGATCTCCATTTGAGAAGAGACTTTGAGTGACTACACAGATGATAAATGATAAATCTAGGGGTAGAGTAGTACATGGATTGAATTGAGAACTTACTTGTGATATGTATGAGTTCTAGGACTTTGTCTGTTCTGTGAATGTTTGCTGAATAAATGGGGTTTGCTCTGCTGGTAATCCGAACCCTGGAAGTTGCCTTTGCTTGGTCTTACAGTTCCTTTTGGAACTTAGCCCACTTTATGAGAGCTGTCAATCTCAATACATGCCTATTCTTGGATTAGAGGTGGACTGATTCTGAATTCTTTGAGACTGTTCTACCACAGCACATCATGAAATTGCAACAGTTTTGGGGTGGGTAGAGCCCCCACCTCAATAATTTTTGGCATCCCTGTGTTTAAACCAGCAACAATTGGGCACATAGGCCTTAATCTTCCTATTTCATTAACATTACAATCCATGATAAATGTACTTTCTTTGATTTCTATTTTGCTATGCTTTGCCAAAATTGGTTTCCATGCTATTCTCTTGTATGATTATTGTGGAACTGATGTTAGGTAGGGAAGGGTTCAAGTCTTGGATACACTTAACTTGGGGTCCTCTTTTTCCCCCTCCCCCTGAAATACAGTAGAGCAGCCAAAAGTTGGCTTGAATAAGAGAATAGGTGGATGTAGTTCTAAACCAGTACCGCCTTTCTCTGTGGAGAGCAGAGTAGTGCGTCGACCTCCTGTTTTCTCTCTTAGCAGAGATGAAAGCCTCCCTTGGAGAAGGGCAGAAGAAGAGGCAAGAGATATCTATTTTTTCTCCTGTTGAGTTACACACTAGGACAACCAGCCCCTTGACATACATGGCCTCTCCCTATATGGAGGGCTCATCCTTTTATTTCTTTATTTTGATAACACAAATATAAGCAAAAAGGAAGAAAGTATCTGCCCTCAAGGAACTTTTACCCTAACATGGTAAACAGTGCATAAAAGGGAGCTGAAAACCAGGGGGCAAGTTGGAAAATGTTTCACAAGTTGGGAAAAGGGGCATGGTTCAGAGACAGGAAGAGAGCTTGGAAAGGAATGAAAGAGTAATTGCATTTTCTTGAAAAAAAATTACAATCTGGTCCTCAAAATATATTGAGAGGAATCAAATTAATAAAATAATAATGACTGATATTGCCGCAATCTGTTAAGGTTTATAAAGTTCTTTATGTAAATAATCTCATTTGACCCTCACAAAACCCTAAGATGATAAGACCATAGATTTAGTGCATAAAGGGACATTAGAGGTCACAAGTATTATCTACTCATTTTAAAATTAAAGAAACTAAGGCAAAGAGAAGCTGAATGATTTGCCCAGGTTCATGACCTATGTCACACATATAGTAAAAGTATGTGGGGGTAGGATTCCTACCCAGGTCTACTAAATTCTGAAACTGAGGCTTTGTTTACTTGTTTATTCTCTAGAAATATGAAGTCAGAATTTCAAATTGCAATATTTAAGTACCAACTGTGTTCAAATTATGGTGAAGAAGTATATTGCACTAGGAGTCAAAAAGGCTCAAGAGTAAAATTGTACAGAATTAGATGTGTGTATGACTTCAAAGAAGTCATTTAAATTTTCCAACTCTTCCTTTTCTTATCTGATAAATTAGGCAGTTGATGTCTCTCTACATTTCCTTCCAACGGCAAGATTCTATCATCTTCTGTAGTTGAGTAAAATGGTGTTTTTCTTTTCATCAAAACAAATAAGATTTTATAAAAATCCCACTATTGGCAAAGAATTTTGCTTGGCTTCTCTAACTCTTAAACTATTATATTGTGCCAAAATGTATCAGTATCTAAAAAAACATCAGGTAATGCAAATCCATTCAATGTACATTTAATGAGTTATTTACACATTCTTATCCCTTTCCCTCCTCTTATTCCTCACCTAACCATTCTTTTTTTTTTGTTTGTTTGGTTTTTTTTTGGAGGGCAGTTGGGGTTAAGTGACTTGCCCAAGGTCACATGACTAGTTTTTTTTTTGTGTGTGTGTTAAGTGTCTGAGGCTGGATTTGAATTCAGGTACTCCTGACTCCAGGGCCGGTGCTCTATTCACTGCACCACCTAGCCGCCCCTTACTAACCATTCTTTATATAATTTTTTTTGAATATCAATTCAATTACATTCAATAAGTTCTTAAGTGCCTTGCTTTGAATGTGTAAGGCAAGGGGTGCTAAGACAAAAATGAAACAGTTCCTACTTTCAAGGCATTTACATCTTACTCAAGCTTGGATTTGAAAGTGCCTCCAGTCACCTTAACATCCAATTCAAGAAAGCATTAGGAAATGGGATATGAGAACTCTATGTGTTCATATTATTGAGTACTGATCCTTGTTTCTGTAAGTACTTTCCTCTTAAAAGATTTAGATGAATAAATTATTGAAGGTTTAGAGGGCTAGTGCTCATAAGATTGGTGGATACTGTGCAGGTGGACAAGGACACTTCTTTAAGGTTGGAAGGAATCATTTGGAACACCTGAGTGTTTGGTTAGACTTAGGATTTGGGAGCAGGTGGGCAGAGGAATCACTTGAGTAATACCAGCAGTAATTTCATGTTGCTTGGTGCCTAGCTTACTATTTTGGGGGCCCCTCATTGGTTAGAAGCAGTGGGGTGATTGTTGTGCCATGCACTTTCGAGTACTGATCACTAGGCCCACACTCTGCCAACCACTGCTGAATAACCAGCACCAGATGGTACCTTGACAGTATCCTGGGTGATGCTGTGTGACAGTACCCATTGTGATGATCAGAATTTATGGCCCAATGTGTTTGTGACTTGTATGGGATGCCAACTTGTTATATAACTCCAAATAGTGTATTTAATCTAAATGTAATTTTAAAAACAATTACTATTTTATGAATGGTGCATATGTTTCTGCTTCTGCCTAGAAACACAATTTGAACTTTGGGAATTTGTCCCAAATAGACATTTGTTTGTTTCCTAAGAAAAAAATATAATGCAGTTTACAAAGTTGTTATGTAATATTCCATGAGCAAGAAACCAAGCAAAAGTTTAAAAATTCTAATAGCTTTTCTTCCAAACTCTCTGATACTTTATCGTATTCTAGAGGTGATAGTATCCTTCCTGTGTCTTTTATTTCTGATGGCAGCAATGAGCTACAGGCCTGCCCAACAGTCCAGTTTCCTGAGCTCTGGAAACAGCACTCTCTCTGCGAAGGGTTCTGAGAGGTTATTTATACTGCAGGCGACCAGATGGCTTTGAACTTTTGGAGAAGCTCTGGGAGAGGGATGTTTGGAATCAAGGGCAGATTTGAAACCATATGTGGTTCTTTTTTAGTCCAGAAAAGTTCAAATTTATAAAGATGAAAGACTGAAAAAAAAATGAATCCTCTGATGATCATTGAAGAGGATAGGAGTAGGTGAGCATTCATTCTTTGGAAGATTGAAGACTTGATTTCGCCAAAGAACAAACAAACAAAACCTTTCTGCCCATCCTCACGTACAATCTCTTTCCCTCTGCATTATTCCCCTCCTCTTCCTTCCATATATCTACAAAAAGAAAAGTTTATAGTTTTGATATTTATTCTCCATGGCATAAGGTTTATTTTTGTTTGTTTGTTTGTTTTTTACTGTCAAGTTTCTTGAAAGCAGCCATAGAAAGGCAGGCCCAATCATTTATTTTTTATAGAACCTCCTGTTCAATTCAAGCAAAAGTCTAAATCGTACTCTTGTTTTATTAGACAAAGTAACAGACAAAATGGGTATTTAAAAGCAGGGGAAATAAAACATGGCTTGAAAATCCCTAACAGATTTGTTTATTTCACTCTCACCTTTAATCACAAATGGAATTATTCTTTATTCACAAATACAGTGAATCTAAGCTTTTAGCTGAGCATTTAGTGGAACAGCTACCCAGTAAGCTTTGCTTATGTTGCAGACAGCTACTCTGAGGAGTGATTTGAATTTAAATGTGATTCCCTTATTAGTTTCTGCTAACTGCAAATATCCCAGGCACTTAATTAAGTGGCTGAGTAATGTATGAATGCTCACTTCTGCTTGTCATGCAGAACAAAGTGATGTATTTATATTCCATGCACAATATGAAATGTAATGACACGGGCAGCAGTAATTTAGAAAAACCTTTGTATTTTTTTATTGTCTCAGCTTTGGCTTAAGAAATGTCAATCCATTGTCTGAGTTTGGCCAGGACAGTAATAGCAGATATGGCCAAAAAGGGAGTGGGGAGCAGGTAAGATTTTCCTAACCCCACTATAGGTTCCTTGGGAATGACTCATGTCCTGACGGTTTTCATTTAAAAAGCATTATTTGGAGTTTTACTTCTTAGTCTCCATTTTAACTTGATAGCAGTCATTGGTGACTTCTTAGAATTGTATTTCACACTTGAAACAAATGAGAGTTAAATTCAGATGGGATTTGAATGAACTTAGCATGTGGAATTGCAAATTAATGAGTAAATAAATTAAAAAGAGCAAGAGGAGCAAAACTATCGAGCCCATCAAATTTCTTTGCTTGAACTGAAGCCTCTCTAAAAGGGATTTTTCAAGTTCCTCTGATCTCTTTGTACATGGTTTCATTTATAGTCCCTCATCAGCTTTCTGCATCTATTACAGGTGTTTTCTACCTTGCATTTCAGGTCCTTCCCATAGACTTAACACCAATTTTCTTCTTTTATGATTTTTTCCTTTTTTCTCCCTAATGTTCTCATAATCCCCCACAGACCTCGGTTAAATGTTTGTGTTTTTTTGTTTTGTCATTCAAATGCAGAGGAACTCATGTGTCTGGCCATTTGGACAGCTGTTTGACTTGTCAGATGTCTGCAATTGTCATGTAGAACAGAAGAAATTCATGTCCTGGTGATTTCCCTTCCTTTGGGCTCTAGCTCTAGACTAGTAACGGTCCTTTCATTCAAGTCACAGATTTTCTCTCAGGGCTGGAAACACTCATTTCAATTAGTTGGCTTCTTTTGTTAAGAAACCTTTACTTTTTACTTAATTGGTGAATGATGAATGAAATCAGAGTTGTCACTCATTGCTACTGGTAGGTACCTTCTTTAATGGAGTGTCTTGCACATAGTAGGCAGTTAATGAATGCTTGTCAAATCAAATCAAATTTGACATTTTGTGTTGTTTTGTTGTTGTTGTTCTGAAAGAACCCAGATTCTCTGGTTGGAAGAAGGTGAGGGCATTTAAGGCTAGAAAAACTGAATACAATCTGCAACTATAGAAGTAATATACCCAAATGTGACACTTCTTCTTGGTCGGTTTATTTGCTAAGAAATATTACTACTTTTGCATACCTGCATTAATTTCTTTCCTGTGTGTTTTCAGTCTTCCTAGACTTCTGTGTACTATAACCAATCCAGAATGATATCAGGCTGCTTGGAGAATATTGCTGAAAATTTCTATCAGTGCAGCCATGCTGCACAGTGAAATCTTGGCACGGATATTCTTTCATGTCTCATTCACCATAGACTGCTCCTCTGTTTGTATAAATTCCATTTTCCTCTGTAGAACTGTATCTGGGTTGTACTGAAGCCACAGTTCTACCTGTAGGTATTTCAGTGTTACCTTTCTTGCTGATTCATATTTATCCTGATGGTGGGCTTCAGGGTATACTGCCAAGCAAACAGAAAATGCAATAGAAACTTGGGAGGGTGGGAAGGGGAGTGGAGTTCCATTATCATTGTTTCTGTACACACAGATTTGATGAACTTGTTTACCCCATTTCTAGAATCAATAATCTCTTTGCTATGACTCTTTTTTTTTCCTTTTAACCCTCTGGATTTTCTTAAATACTTCTGTGACCTCCCATATGCTCATATCTGGAGAGAAGCCCAGGTTGACTGCATAAGTTCATAGAGAACACATATGTTAAGGGAGGCACCTCAGAAGGCGACTGACAGTGTTTCTTCATCCAGAAATCCTACAGGGGAAAACTGTCTCTCTGTTCTGCCTGCCTATATGCTGCAGACAGGTAGGTTCAATCGTCGGTTGGATATGAGCACATCATTATATTAATTTGACTAGAGATAGGATTGTCTTAGAAGAAAATATGTTAGTCCTGGGGTCAGGAGACCTGATTTCAAATCCTTATTTCACTACTGCCCACATGTGTGGCCATGGGGCACTTAATCTCTCTGAGCTTCTATTCATCTCATCTATGAAATGGGGATAATAATAACTTATGCTATCTAGTTCAAAGACCTGTGCTATATAAATGTGAAGTAGCATTATTTATCCTCCAGCAAACAGGAGGTTAGAATACAGATGGCACATCTTTTCTGTTTAGACAGGAGACATGTAGGGAAGTTTCTTGTTTGTCTTCATTGTATTAAAGAGTCACATCTTTCAGACTTTGGCTGATCTGCAATGACAAGTTCCTTTGACTGCCCACTTCCTGGGGAAGGCTTCCAGCCTCTATGCATCAAAATTAGTCAGGTTCACTCCTGAATGGTTCAGTTTGTCTCTTAGTGACACGAGAGCATTGCCCAGGGTGTGTGTTGGATGAAATGTGTCAGTTGATATATTTCTTTGCCATTTCAAAGGATTTCCTAAATAGTACTAGCTGAAGGAGTCAGGCATTTCCATCAACTTTCTTCATGGCTACCATTTTGTTCCCCTCCCTGACTCTGTGCCACCCTACACTCTTGGCCTTCTAAGCTGCTGCTCATTATAAGACTATTTCTTCACTATTTACATATGTGAAAACTTTTCAGATCCTTTATCTCATGGCTGGTGTTTCATGTCATGAACACTTTAATGAAAGATGGAATACTTTCTACTTACTTTTATACATTTGTATATACCTATTTATATGCATTCTGTCTTATACATTCCTTTATTAAAAATATAATGTGTCTTAACTAGTCCTTCCTAATGCCATATGATCCATTTTTTGGAGATAAGGAAATTAGTATAAAATGGTAATAATTTTCTTAGTGCTTTTTAGAAACCTGGGGCAAAAGTTGTATCTATCTGAATCAGCCTTAGCAGGTTTGTTACCACAGAATATCATTTTTCTGATTGCTTAGTTCTTCCAAGTACCTCTAGTCTAAGGATAATGACCAGACAAGTGATGTTTACTCCTTTATTTCTCTCTGAACTCTGCTCCTGACTCTATGGATTTCTATCCCCACAATAACTGAGCAGCTTATCACTAAAGAAGATCATTCTACCCCTTCAGATTCTTCCTTTCATTGGTCAGTTGTTTCGAGAAGCTCAGTTTTAAGAACTATGCCCAAGATAGCCATATACTCTTCTCTTTCTGTCTGTCTGTCTCTGTGCCTATCTCTCTGTCTCTCTGTCTCTGTCTTTGGTTTTATCTGTATTTCCTTATCTCTCTACTTTCTGTCTCTCTTTGTCTCTCTGCTGTCTTTCCCTGCTCCCCATTAGAATGCAAACTCCTTGATGGCAGATACTTTCTATCTTTTTTTTTCTTTAATTTATATTCTGAGTGCTTAGCACAGTGTGTAACATAAAGTAAGTGTGGAATAAACACTTGTTGATTAGATTATTTCAGAAAACTATGTAGCTAGGCCACATTATTGCAAGTGGAATATGTGAAAAGACTCTAATAATCAGTAGAATAAGGTAAAAACAAACAAAACCTTTCATATTTTCCATTTGGTTCTTATTGTCTAAGTTTTAAGCTTTAAAATCGACACTGTACACAATTACTTTATGCTCTGTAACTGACAACATTCAATGAATATTTTTTATTAAATTTGCAGTGATAAAGCATATTGGAAACTCCAGAATATCAGGGCTATGTTATTGACATAGCAATTTACCTACTTACTGATTACCAAGAATCAACACAAAATAGATATGGAAAAATGTTTGATAATGTGGATATCATTCTTTTTTAAATATAATTTTATTTCATTGAATATTTGCTAATGCGTGTAAAAAGTAGCTTTCATTTTTGAAAATTTTGAGTTCTAACTTCTCTATTTTTCTCCTACTTTTTCCTCACTTCTTGAAAAGGTAAGCAATATAATATCAATTATACATATGAAATGATGCAAAGTATATTTATTATTGCTGTTGTTCATTCTTTTCAGTTATGGTCGACTCTTTGTGGCCTTATTTGAAGTGGATCATCCTTACAAAAGTATCATTACTGTGTAAATGTTCTTTTGGTTCTGTTCACTACATTTTGCTTCATTTAGTTCATATGTCTTTTGAGGGTTTCTGAAGCCATTCTGGTTGTTGTTTTTTACAGTAAAATAATGTTCTATCAACATTCTAAGGCACAACTACTTCAGCTATTTTCTGTTTGCTAGGCATCCTCTCAATGTCCAGTTCTTTACTACCACACAAAGAGCTGTTATACATACTTACTCCACACCACCCTGCCAAAAAAAAATGGATCCTTTCCTTTTTCTTTGATCTCTTTGGGAAACAGATCCAGTAGTGGCATTGTTGGGTCAAAATATGCGTGCAGTCTTATAGTTCCTTGGACATAGTTCCAAAATGTTAGTATCCCTAGTTTTCCACATCCCCTCCAGTATTTGTCATTTTCCTTATTTGTTGCCAATTTGATAGATGAAAAGTAGTATCTCAGAGTTGTTTAATTTGCATTTCTCTAATCAGTAGTGATTTAGAGCATTATTATATGATTGTGGATAGCTTTGATTTCTTCTGAATATGTCCTGTTCATAGCCTTTGACCATTTATCAATTGGGGAATTGTTTTCATTTTTATAAATTTGACCAGTTTCCTATATAGTTGAGAAATGAGGTCAAAGAAAGTCGCTATAATCCCTCCACCAAGTTTCTCTTTTCCTTCTAATTTTGGCCACATCCATTTTGCTTGTGCAAAATCTTTTTAATATGATGTAATCAAAATTATCCATTTTACTTCCTGTGATCTTGTTTGGGTATAAATTCTTCCCGTATCCATTGATTTGATAGGTACATTTTCCCACACTCCCTTAGTTTACTTATGCTATCATCCTTTATGGCTAACTTATTTATTCATTTTGATCTTCTAGGTAAATAGCTGAAGATGTTAGTCTATACCTGGTTTCTTCTAAACTACTTTCTAGTTTTCTCAGAAACTTATGTCAAATGATGAATTTTTATCTAAAAACCTGGATCTTTAAGTTTGTCAAATACTGGATTACTATAATCATTTACTGCTTTGTGTACCTAATCCATTCTACTGATTCACTGTTCTCTTCCTTAGTTTACTCTGTACGAGTTTTTCATCATTACCACGTTGTAATACAGTTTGAAATATGGTATTCCTAGGCCTTTCTTCACTTTTTTTCATTGATTCCCTTGATATTCTTGACCTTTTATTTTCCAGATGACTTTTGTTATTATTTTTTATACTTCTAGGAAATAATTCTTTAGTAGTTTGGTATGGCACTGAGTAAGTAAATTAGCTTAGGTAAAATTAACATGTTGATATTATTGACTTGTTTCTACTCCTGAGCAACAAATATTTACCTAATTAATAAGATCTATCTTTATTAGTGTGAAGAGTGTTTTGTGAGTGTGTGCCTATACTTCCTTGGTTTGCCATGGTAGGAAGATGCCCAAGTATATTGTATTATCTGTAGTTTCCCTTTCTATCTTTTCCTGCTGGGTTTTGTAGTTTCAACATGATTTGTTTGTGTTTATTTTATACGCCACAACTTTGCTAAAGTTGTTATTTGTTTCAACTAATTTTTAAATTAATTCTCTAGGTTTTTCCATCACATCATCTGCAAAAGTTAAAGTTTTACTTCATTACCTATTTCTATTCATATAATATCTCTTTTTTTGTCTTATTGCTATAGCTAGCATATCTTTTTAATTTGCACTTAATAGTATTTTTTTTTCTCAAATGATCCAGGGGAGAAGTGTGGTCACTGCTCTCTTTGCCTGTGCTTTGGACCCTACCCAGGAAGTATCTCTGATCTCTTTAAAATGCAATCAATACTGCTCCTCAGGGCCTTGCTCTCTTGGGATCAGAAGTGTTACTGTTAATCAAGATCTTTTATCCTTTGTGACTTAAAGCAATACTGCTCCTCAAGGTTTTTATTCTCTATTGAGCAAGAATACTCCTCTCCACCCTTAAACTTTGACCCCAAAATAGATATAGTCAATAGGTTTCCCTAACCAGCTTCTAGTCCTGCATGTAGTACTAGCACAGGGGACCCTAGCTGTCTCTTTCTGACCAATTGCCACATGCACTTACTTTTGTTTTTGGCTTAAGGGTTCCCAAAGTTACTATTGGTTCTGTCACCACCACCTAGTCCCAATGATGGTTTTAAATCCACGTGAGCTCTGGATCAGCTTCGATTGCAGTGTCACAGATCTCTCCTTCCATCCTCCTAAGTTGTCTTGGGATGAAAGAGTGTCTCACAATAACTTTTAGTTGGTTCTGATACAGAATTTTATTTGAACATTGTTTGGAGGGTAATGTTGGGAGAGGCTGACTAAGTGGTTCCTCTGTTCTATCATAGTATTGTCTTCCAACAGCAAGAAACAGAGGAAGGAAAGGGGGGAAAAAAGCAAACATATCTTGCCAAGAATGCTTGGCAAGAAATTTAACAAAGTTCAAGGACGAATTGGTTAATTACATCTTAATCCCTGATGTATTTGAAAATAGGAGATGGACCTTTGTATAGGGATTTTTGGTGTATGATATTAGAAGTATTCCCAACTAAGCTAATACACTTAAAGGATAATGACCTTTTGATGTGGACCTTTAAATATGTCTCCCATTGGAGTAGACATGCTACTTGTCACTGTGTTGAAATGGAAAAAAAAACTATTTCTTTAATATTTTTCAATGACTGGAGTTACCTCCCAGATAAGTTGCTTGATTAAATTTCTTAGGTGATACCAGATCACCAGTGAGGCAACATTCACAGTGTCTTTCATAGCCCCATCACCTGATCCATTGGGCCAATCTATGCTTTAAACTCAAGGAAATGAAATTTGGACCCATTAAATGCCATACCAATCCTTAATGAATGTGATTACACTCCACAAAGATTTCCGAAGGCAGTGGTTCTCAACTTGTGGGTTGCGACCCCTTTGGGGGTTGAATGACCTTTTCACAAGGGTCACCAGGGTGGCCTAAGACCATCAGAAAAAACATATTTCTGATGGTCTTAGGAATTGAGACACCACTCCTCTATCCATATCCAGACAGGTCCACCCACATGCAGACATACCCACATACAAGTATTAAGAGCATTAAAGGGTCAGGTCATCAGGAAAGTTGAGAACCACTGGTCTAAGGTCTTAGACTGTCTAAGAAAGGGGAAAAACAAACTTTGTGGTCAATAGGAAATTTTTTTTCTCCCAATCAGACCTACATTGTCTGAATAATTAATCATTTTAGAAAATAAGTTCAAGATAGTTCTGTTCTGTCTTCCCAGGCTTACTTCATGGCCCAACTAAAATCTCACTTTCTACAAGAAGCCTTTGCTGATTCTAGTTAATGCTGGTGTTTTGCCTCTGTTAATTGCTTCCACTTAATCCTGATGATCTCTTACTTGTTCATAGTTGTTTTCCTGTTGCTGCCCTACTAAACTGGGAAATCCTGGAGAGCAAGGACTAATTTTTTTTTGCCTTTCTTTGTATTTCCAATATTTTGCATACTACTTGGTACATAGTAAATGAAAATAAATGCTTTACTGACTTCAAATGGACAGTGACTGTAGACTGGAATAGAAGAAATAAAATTGCCTTTTCAAAATTACAGTTGGGTAATTGTGTAGTGATCTTAATGATCAGTCTGTCCAATATTTTAATGACAGTAATCTTATGGTAATACTTTATGACTGAGTTATAGAATAATGACATACATGTAACTAAAGTTGTGGGTCACCCAAAAGTGTATATGGTAAGGAAGAGTAAGCTATAGTGTATCACCAATGAAAAACTGTGCAGAGGAAGTTGTATTAAAGATGTCATCAGAGAGATGTATGGTCTGAAAACAATGTAGATTAGTCATGTGAGGAGATAAAAAATAACTCATAGAAAAAACATGGAATCACACAGGAAGAATGTATGAATAAATACATTTGTCAGATGCTTACTATGTAACCGAGCAGTATGCTAGGTACTAGGAACACAAATGGAAATGTTAGATATTCCCTCCTCTCTGGATGTTCCAATTTTAATAAAGTGAAACAACACACTTAGGAGGTTTTAGCTACAAGTCTGATAGAAAACCCATTGTTTCCTCTAACACAGTGACAAGGCAGATCTAATTCCTCTCCTTTGGTGTTATTTCCTTGAATAAAACTATATTCATTTTTATATTGAAGCAATTGATAGGGCAAAGGACATAAAGATCAAGAAGTTTATTCTCTACTTGTGTAGTAGCTATGAGTTGAGATAAGATGGGATAAAAAATAGAGATAAATTGCAATCTTTAATGTTAGAGGAAGTGTCTACATTGATGAGAACAGAGATTCATCAAATAATTCAAGTACTTCATCAATAATAAATTTAAACAGATGTCCATAAAATGGCATTGAAATAATTCTTTGTTGGTTGTATTTCTAAGAAAATTAGGACATGAAAAAAATAAAACAAGGAAAGAATTTAGCAAAGGGATAGAATAGTGGCCAAAGCAGAATAGATTAAAATCTCATTTTAGGTTACAAATTAACTGACAACAATTCACATTAAGTAAAATCAAATTCGCAGGAGAGAACTAAAAAAGTAGATGTAATATTATGCTCCTAGAAAGAAAGAAATCCAGTTCACAGATTTGTTTCTGTTACATTATTTAGTTAAGAAGTGTTTGGATGTTAGGAACAACTCAGGTATCTTAATATTATTTACATATCCACCTCCTATTCCATTACTTAAGTCATCAGGGCCATTTATCTGAATGATTCACTGTTTGTTGTAGGTTGTGATAGTTAAGTGTTGGTTATGAAATTTAAAAATCCTGGAAACTTCAGTTTTCACCTAGTATCAAGGTGAAACTTCATAATTTTTGAGGAGTGTCTGAGAGTGTAAAACAGCTTTTACTTAACAGCTGTGTGTAGATATATACACACGCACACACACATATCTATATATATAAAACATATGCATATATACATATACATGTATATGTGTGTGTGTATTTTTTAAAACCAGATTGCAAATTGCTAATGTGCATTCAGTGGTAGCAAATCAGCATGACCTTAACAAATATTTATATTTAATGAGGCAGGAAGAATTTAACACTGAAACTGGAGAAACAAGAGGCTGTTCCCTGTGACTTGGAAGGGGTTGAAGTTGTTTAAATGAGCTTTATTGTTCTGCTTTAGAAATATAGGTGATTCTAGAGTTGTAAAATTCAGCCAAGTTCCAAATAAATGTCTCAGTCTTCGTTCAGTGTGAGTCACTGGGGACTAGAGGAGAAAAAACATCCCTGCTGCTGTTCTCATCTTTCTATGAAGTGAGAAATAGTTCCTTAGACTTCTATCTCTGGTGGGCTAGAGATTACAAGGAGAAAAGACCAGTATAACTATATTTCCAAGCCATTACACACACCCCAATGTGGCCTGCTAGACATACATTTTAAAGATATTCCAATTTAAGTGAGGCAGGCTGCAATACTGGCCTAAACCCTTTTTTATAGCAAAACCTTTTACTCAGAATATGTGCTGAGATGGAAGGAGTGGAAGATGGGAGGAAAAGATATCCTGCATCTCAAAACTTCATGAGTAAAATGAGAAAGTGTGTTTCTGGAGTTACAACACTCAACTACCACTATTTTAGGATATGTGGCTGGAGTTCCAATATAGTCATTACCCCCAAATTTAAGACCCAGAAGCCTATGACCAGAATCTTCAGTCCATACTCACTTGGAATGTGATGACATTGTTTAATCAATTGTCAAATAATCCTTTAGAAAAGAAGATAGATTGATATAAAGCAGTATGATCATCCTCTTTTTTCTCTCAGATATGTGCATATGCATACATATACATACACATATACATATATACACATGCGTATATGCATATACATATATACATTTGTGTATATGTGTGTATATACATACATACATACATACATACATATACATATACACACGTATTATCTTCACACACAGTTTTGGTTTTATTCCCATGATGGAAGTTTTTCAAGGTCAAAAGTAAACAGCTAATGAACAGATTTATTTTGCTTGACCATTCATTTTTGTTAAAAAAAATGTTCTTTTCTTTTTTCTTTTTTTTCCAATTGGAATTGAGGTAAGAGGGGGAGAAAATAAATAATTAGTAATTAAAAAAAAAAGAAAAGGAATAAAAAAATAAAAACAAAGTCAAGGATCACGTTAGGCCAGAACTTCAATTGTCAAATAATTCAGTTGTAATTTTAGTCCTGGCTTCCCTTTCTATAATTAAATATAGCCATAACTCATTTAAATTTTCTCCACAAGATCTACATTTTTAATGTTTAATTATTTTTTGGTGACCCTGGATGAATTACTTAACTTCTATGTGGCTCAGGCAATTTACTATGACTTATCTACTAAATCATAGATAGGTTGTTATCTGTGATCTTTCACAATGGGAGTTCTTATAATGACCAAATCATAGTTCCTTAATATATTTGAGCAAAATGACGTCTCTGTCGCTACTCTGGAAATACATTGCTTTCTTCCATTACATAAAAAGTAGATTTTTTTTAAATCTCCAGTTATAATTTTTCTAGACTGATTATAATATCCCAATAATACCAACTGAATAACTTAGTCACCTCATGACTACTGCATTATGTAATCTGTCATGTTTTGTCTGAGATATTCACTGCCACGTCTAAAGCTTTTGAAGTTCATATCCATGTCTCACAAGTCATGAAACTGTACAGTCTCCAAGCACTGGTGACATAAAAGCACATAAAAGTCTAACCACAATACAAGACATAATAGAAAGAAAGAAAATAATGGCATGTTTGTCACATGTTTGTAAGACACAAATCTAGCTTTACCAACCAATTGATTCTCCTGTCCAAAATATTCTTTACTGGTCACAACTTCCTTTATTGTTTTGTCTTCCCTTATTTGAATATAAGATCCTTGTGGGTAAGCAGTGTGTGTGTGTGTGTGTGTGTGTCCTCTGTGTTTAAAACAGTATCTGACACAAAGTAAGCAATCACTTTTTTTTTTCATTCATAGCTAATAATTTCTCTGACAAAATCAAGAGCTTGATACTTGGGAACAGTGGGTTGAAGCTAACAAGATGAAATTTAATAGGGACAAATATAAAGTCTTTTGCTTATATATACCCAAAGTTACTTTAAACACACATGTTACATATTCTGCTTTCAAAGAACAATAGACAGATTACTTAAACTATGTATAGTGTGCTGATATTGATGTAAATTAATGACAATGTTCTATAGTATATTTTTAAAGGGTTGGTTTATGAGCATTTAGAAGGGAAAATTATAATCAGAACAAGATATCAGAGAGTCATCAAATATTATATCCCAGATTAACCTCATTTCTGTTTTTGAACAGGATCACTAAATTTTGAGATCAAGGAAATATCATAATTATAATATAACTGGATTTCAACATAATTATAGGGTGTGGGGGGATTATGGCTAGTCAGGTAAAATGAGTAGTTGGGAGAACAGAGAACTTGACTTTAAATGCCAGTATTACATCAACTTTGCCCTACTGAGCAAGTTGATTAAACTCTCTGGGACTCATGTTCCCCATGTGTAAAATGTGGAGTTTGGGCTAAATGTTCTCTAAATCATATGATCTCAAAAAGTTCATACATAAAAGTCCTAGGGGAGTTTGGTGAATGACAAACTGAATCAACAATGTATCATAATAGGTTAAACATGCATACATGTGTGCACAGGCATGCACACACTCAAATTGCTTAGACAGCCTAAAGAAAAGTAAGATTTGCAGAAGGTAGGGCCAATGCCTCTGTACTCTACCCTGGTCAGATCACATATATAGTATTGTCTTTAGTTCTGAATGTCTTGTAATAGCAATGGAGATTTATAAACTGGAGCAGGTAAAATAGACAGGGATCAGAAAAAGGGAAGTGAGAATTATGTCATGAAAAGATTGATTAGAGGAAGGAACTAGAAGAAGGAAGGATTCAGCAAAGACAAGATAGTTATCTTCAAATACTTGTAGGCCTTCCATGTTAAAGTTATTTTGTTAAATATGTTAAAAATATTCTAAGTATTCCTCTTGGTTCCAATAAAAGCAATGGTTAGAAATTGATAAAAAGCCACTTCAGACTATTTACAATTGATAGACGTAAGAGTTTGCTAAAATTAGGAAGAACTCAGAAAATAGTTGCTGAATAACACATTTCCTTGGAGAAAATGACTACTTAGAATTTATGGTAGAAGGAAATGAAATCCAGTCTTAGGTACAGTTGATAATTCAAATCTTGCTTCAGACACTGGCTACTTGTATGATCTTGGACAAATCACTGGAAGTCTGTCAGGTTCATTTTTGTCATCTATAAAATAAGGATGAGGATAAAATAAGGTTTCTATGGGGACAAAATGAGATAATAGATGTAAAATGCTCTGCAATCTTAAGCTACTCAAGTACCATCATCATCATTATAATTTGAGGATTCATTATTTTAACTGAGAATGCTTATCTTTGAGTATAGAAGAAACAGAGAGGATGGGGTAATGGAAGAATGATTAGACTTTTTCTGCTTGGATTCAGGAGATAATGTTTAGACACTACAGAGAAAGACATTCAGGCTAAATGTAAGACACTTGGTAATGATTGTTGTTCAGTCCTTCTTTGGTTGTGCCTGACTCTTTGTGGCACCATTTGAAGCTTTCTGGGGTGGTTGCCATTTACTTCTCTTGCTCATTTTACAGATGAGTAGACTGAGGCAAACAGTGTTAAGTGACTTGCCAAGAGTCACATGCCTAGGAAAATGAGTCTTCCTGTCTTCAGGCCAGACCCTCAATCCACTCTACCACCTAGATGCAAATAGTGGTATTCTAAAGTAGAGTGGACTGTTTTTATGGCAAATGTGTTCTTGTATACTGGAAGTTTCAGGTAGAGACTTTCTACTCTCTTGATGTAGACTTATAGTAGAGGGGATTCTTGATTAAGTCTGAGTTTCATCAAATATTCTTTAATGTCCTTTTCAGTTCTGATATTGTTCTGTAATTCTTATTTACATTCCTTTACAATGCTTCTAATCATATAGGTACTAAAATATTTATTAATTTCAGCTGATGTAATAGAAGATGATGGCTTGAATCCTGAAATTTTCTCTCACCAGCTGCATGACTGTGGACACCATTTACTTCTCTAGACCTGTTTCCTCATTTGAGAAATGGGGTAATTATAATGATACTATGTAACATAGGATTCCTCTGAGGAAAATAATTTGGGGAATTTCACCTATTTGCTCTAGGTTTCAGTTTCTTTATCTATAAAGTTAGTATGCTTGGCTAAAGGGCTATGTAGCAGCCTGTGTGAAGGAGGATCTGAGGGTTTTAGTTGACTATTTCTGTAGATAAAACATACCATTCAGGAGTCATCAATATGATGTGGTAGTCAAAAAATCTAGTGTAACTTTAGGCTGCTTTAAGAGAAGCAACAGGACTAAAGGATCATAATCCTGGTATTCCATACCTTGGTCAGACTATATCTAAAGCACTGTAATGAGTTTGGGTATCCCATTCCAGGATGAACATTGATGTGCTATAATGTCGATTATATGACATTCTGGATAATGAAGAGCCTTAACTTTATGTTATATTGAACAGATTTGAATTACATTTATACTAGATGACTTCTAAGGTTCCTTTCATCTCTGATGCTCTGAACTTAAGAGTATACTATAAATTAATATTATAGCAACATTCAATGTTATCTTCTAGTATATAAAATCTGCTCGAGTATATATGCTATTACTCAGTGAACTTGACTTACCAAATTTATATCCATAGAACATCCTGATAATGTAACATGATCTTAAATTATAATATATATACATACATACATGTATACGTATATACACACATATGCATACATACATACATACATACATACTTTTGCTACCAATTTCCACCCACAAATCTCACATTTCAATCTCTTCAGATAAAAGGCTATGTTTATATTTTGTCCTGATGGGATGATGGGACCTAGATACCTAAAAGGAAGAAGATTATGTCTTTGAAAGTAACCCCATCCCTGAATTTTCCCATACATTTCAGCAGTCCAGATCATTGGTGCCTCAGTCCAAGGCTTCTGGCCTTCCTAGTCCACCTAGATACTCAATAATCCTTTTGATAGCCCTTTCATTGCAACTCTCAGACTATTTAACTCCTTTCATTGTCTTCACCTGGCCCACTCCAAGCTATTTGACATTTCTTATTCCCATTGAGACCCTCACATTGTTGCCCCTGGTCCACTCCAGGTTACTTACCATCCCTTAATCCCAACAAGATATTTTCACTGACCTTTTCCCCTTTTTTATATGTAAATATTAGTCTCATCCTCTTTGAGTTGAAGATTTACTAGGAGTCTTGCCCACCATACTGGTGTTACAATAAACCTTGCTACTTTGACTGAAAGAAATCTTGAGTGAATGAATTTATTCCAGGTAGACTCACCCTGTACCCCAAACAGCAACAGTCCCATTTCAGCACTGCTAAGTCATCATAGTACTGAACCTAGTCACCACTATGGGATCAGGTGTACACTGACTTGCCCATGACATGAATACTTCTTTACCTCATGAAAATGAAAGGATTTGTGACTGCTGAGTTGGGAAAAGTTCTATAATTATTTCCTTTTATGAGAAATTTTTCTTTCTTTATCTTTATCTGTCATCTATAATCTCAGTCCTGACACTGAATTCCTTGGGTCTTTCAAAACAGAACTATAGAACACATAAAACTAGTTATTAATGATAATTTACCTAATCAAAATTCACTTTACTTTCAGAATAACAGTAAGCACAAGTATGTAATTAGGAGGACCTCACCTGACCAATATCCCATTTCTCAAAAAAAAAAAGGTAAACAACCACAAAAATGTTAAAACTGAGAATTTGTTCAATGAATTTATTTTTATTTAAGCTGACACAACACTTCAGATTTCTGATTGCAAAATCCTGATTTAAAAATACAATTTTTAGGTTTCTTCACCAATAAAATGAAAGGGCTCAAGTAGATAATCTCCAAGGTTTCTTTCAATACTACACTTCTATTTTAGGAACTTAGTTCTGTAGATAAATATAGTAAAAGAAGAAAATGTAAAGTTTCCTTTGTAACTCTAACAAAAATATTCTTTTCCATTATCATATATATATTTTGTGTATCTTCCCTCATTAAAGAAAAGCTACAAGGGCCGTCTATCGACTTTATCAAATGAGGCAATGTGTATCTAGACTTTTTGTCAGGCCCTTTTCTAAGTGTCCTTGAATCAGGCTGAAGAGTCTTCCCTGGATGATTTCCCACAGGGTGTCTGAGTTCCCATAAAGGAAAATTCTACTTGTATTTTTCTTTAGCTTAGAAATAGATTGGAATATTTTTTGAAAGTTCTATGGAAAACAGCAATTTGTTCATACTCTTTCCAATGATTCCCTATAATGAAATTCATATTGTTACAAGGAAACATACAAGGAAAATAACTATATTTCTCATGAATCAAGGACAAGCCTGATTGAAATTCTCAGGGTTCTTATTTACCGAGATTAAAAAAAAATCCTAATATTTAGCTAGCTTTTTGTGGGGAGGAATAAATTAAATGTTTCACTATAATAATGTATTTGAGTCTGTGGTCTGATACAAAGTGAAATTATATGACTATAGAAGTTCTTACCTGATTTGGGATGAATGCTAAATCCAAATACACATCTTTGAAATAACAGTGGGTAGATCACTGGCCCTGAAATCAGGAGGACTTGAGTTCAAATTTGGTCTCAGACACTTGACACTTAACTAGCTGTGTGACTTTGGGCAAGTCACTTAACCCCAACTGCCTTGCCTTCCCCCCTAAAAAAAGAAAAGAAACAACAAGGAGGCCAACTGTCACCAACTCATAGAGTATGTGAGGAAAGAAAAGTTATAAGCAGATTGAAAGGTGCGAATGTGTGTGTGTGTGTATGCGTGTGTGTGTGTGTTGGGGCAAGAATTGAAGGAATTTTCCACCTATTTCCCCCATGAACCTCCTCCCAACCTTGTCCTTGTCCTGTGCTATCATTTTAGTACTCAATCTAATTGGCCAGAAAAAGGAATGTAGTCACTTGCCTTTCAGATGTATAACCTTCAAAGGCTTAATAAAGTCTCACTTCCTCTATTATCCTTCCTCTGTTTCTTATTAATTAATTCTCTTAACTTGTTTATCACTTTCAATTTATTCTGAATAATTTAGAAGTAAATGAATGCTATATTTTATTACCCTTGATCTTTCTTCTGAGAGAAATTATTATTAATAACCAATTATTAATCTCAGTATTCAGATTTTTTCCTTTTTGTCCCTAGGTTTTTCCTACTTTTTCCTTCCTTGTTTCCTACTTTTTACATTCAAATTCTAGTTCTTGTAGATCAGTCTCTGAAGGACAGGGTTGATAGTGGGATAGTCCTAATAATCCTCAGGGAATGTTCCACAATATGTTTGGTGATAGCCAGAGGCAGACAAGTTTCATCCAGTCACATCCTCAGTAGGAGGAGCTGAAGACTTGCAGTTCAACTCCTCATCCACTCCATTTATTTTTCACCAATCTGGGTTGATCTCTGTCTGCTGGAGACACTTACACCGACCTTTCCAAAGCTATTTAAAAAGATGTTAATCTCTGTGGTTCATCTTTGTTTACCAAGGGAGACCACTGACCATCAATTTATTGATTATTAACTAGTCTAATTAATAAATTGATTATTAATTGCCAAGAATTCTGTCTCTCAGGCTTTTCATTCATCTTCTTTCCCTTCCTTCTTCTTTCTTTCCTTCCTTCTGTCCTCCCTTCCTTGTTTCCTCCCTTCTGTTCTTCTGTCCTTCCTTCCTTCCTTCCTTCCTTTCTTCCTTCCTTTCTTCTTTCCCTCCTCCCTCCTTCTTTCCTTCCTTCCTTCTTTTTTTCTTTCCTTCCTTTCTTTGTTATGTATCTTGTCTTAAATGTGAGCAGGACTTATCTGGGTTACATGGGGTCAACACGTACTATGAAAATTAGATAACCTAATATAGAGTATACTTATTTTACAGATGTGGAGATCAAAGCCCAGATGTCTGAAGTTATTTTCTAAGCATGCCATGGCCTGTAATGTTAATGAAATCAGAAGATCTTCCATGCCCCTTTCCACTGGCACCTAGTAAAGGCACTTAGCTCCTTACTTCAAGTTAACTCCTTGGGAGTAGTTAACACCTTAACAGGAAGGGGCTGAACAGAGAAGAGCTATACTGTATATATGGAAGAGAACCAGGAGGACCTTCAGATTTTCTCTCAGT
>CM053598.1:166043093-166088739 GCA_028646575.1 Pseudocheirus occidentalis | reverse complement strand
GGGACTCAGTGTTCTGGTTTCTGAATAAAGACCTTGGTTCTGCCTTCCATGTGGAGAGTTTGCTACATTTTGTGATCCAAAACTATACCAGCATATTCATAACCATCATGGGTGTTGTGAATATCTCATTACTGATACATGGCCCATGAACATTAGAGTGCACATATATGAATTTAGGTCTTCTGATTCCAAAGATAGGGTCCTTACAACTAAATCACACTGCTTCTGTTGTAGTTTTATGGTAAGCTGTCCAAGAAGGATGAACAACTTCTTTTAATTTTTAAAAAGTTTAAAAAATAATTTCATAAAATACAGCTAATAATGTACCAAACATACATTTTAAATTATATGCTTTTTATGTAGCAAATCATACAAAAAGAAAAAATATATATCTATATCTATATCTATCTATCTATCTATCTATCTATCTATCTATCTATCTATCTATCTATCTATCTATATACACACATATTGGGTTACTTGCAGGACCTTGAAATCCTTTCTTTATATATACATAATAAAATTCACCTATAAGTATTCACCTTCTATGGTTAGAAGTTAAAAGGGCTTTATACTTTTTCTTTCACGTTCATAACCTGACTTGCTGAATCTCGGGACTTTTGGAATCATTTATGCAAGGTTAAGATCAACTGCTGGAGTCCCTTAACTGCATATAACCTTGTTTGACTTCCCTCTAACCCAGATGTCTCCCAAGGTCTCTTCTCCCATTAGACAATTCCCTGGAGTCCCATATCATTTTATGTTAGTGTTTATACTCCATTTTTTTTCCTACCTACTATTAACAACTTTGTGGTTCTAAGTAATAATGTACAGTATTATTTTTTGGATTAACAACATTTAAGTTAGCAAAACTATCACAATATTAAATTCTAGTGCAGCTAAAATTTGACCTATATACATTATTAAATTGAGTACAGTAGAATAAGACTATTCAAGGGTAATACAAAACATGCTAGATTTGGAGTCAGGGGACTTACATTCAAAATCTCACTTCATTTACTTATGAAACCTTTTTCCTAGGCAGGTGACGTTATATTTCAGAGACTCAATTTTCTGTTCTGTGAAATGTGGATAACAGTGTTGATGCTGTTTGCCTCACAAGGTTGTTAGGACAAAAACACTTTGAAAACTGTAAAACCCTACACAAATGTGAGTAATTGTTATTCTTAGAAGAGTAGAAAGGCAATTGTAGTAGAAGCCTAGAATCTACAAACTCATTCAGTTGAATTTTTTGATGAACATAAATAATGACTGAACATATCCCTACCTTCTCTACTCCTATGTTCTAGAGCAGGGGTGGACAACCTGTGGCCTCCAGGCTACGTGTGACTGTCTAGGTCCTCAGGTGTGTACCTTCATGGCCTGGAGGTCACAGGTTCCCCTGTCCTACCCTAGAGTCTGCAGCATATGTTTGATAATAGGTAGGGTTGTTTTTTTTTTTCTAGAAGCCAGGAATCTATGGATCCCACTCTGTGACTAGCTATCTGTAAGGGACTGGGAACACCAGATCTGGAGTCCTGAAGGCCTGAGTTCAAATACAGCCTCAGGCACTACTGTTTGTGTGACTGAGTAAATTACATAACTCTGCCTCAGTTTCCTCATCTACAGAATTGTGATGCTAATAATAACACCTACTCCCTCCCCAGCTGTTTTGAAAATCAATTGAGATGATAATTGTAAAGCATTTAGCATAATACCTAGCACATGTAAGTGCCATATAGTTATTATTACTACTCGTTGTTGTTGCTATTATTGGTTCTTGCCTTCATATTTGTCTTCTGTAATGCAAGATGTTGGACTGGATGATCTCTGATTTCTCTTCTAGTTTTTCATTCTATTAGAATGCCTGAGCTTGTGAGGGTGAAGGACTTTTTTATCCTCTTCCAAGCCATCTACTTATTTTAATACTGGTTACGGTTTAGAAACATTATCTTCCCTTGGCAAAATTTACAAAACAGAAGGTAGGATGTTTGTAAGAATAATGGAGGATGGTAGCTGAGATGACGAGAAAAGGGACTGTTTAATATTAAATGTCACTTTCTCTTGTTCCTGATAAAAGGAACTGTCAAATTGCATTCTTTCCTACTATTTGATAATACTGGTCTAGCTTTCAGTCCATCCATTTCTTCTGTGACTTATATTAGCCAAACAGAAGCAATTTATTGGAAAATAAAATTTCTTCAGTATTTTAGTATTTTTGTTAGGTACTGTGGAAGACACAGACACATATGCAAATTATATGATATGTCATAATCCCTGATGTCAGGGTGCTGATAATCTAATTGGGGGAAAAGGACTAACAAGGAAAGGACTCATCAATTTGTTAAATTTTTAGTGCGTATGGTGCATGCCATTATTGATCAAGAAATGGAAAAGCCAAGGTTCTTTGAGTTTTCTATGTACTGTTTCATACTGGTATCTATGTACTGTTTCAAGAATATACATATATATATATATATATATGTATGTATATATGTATGTATGTATATGTATATATACACACACATATATAGATAGATAGATATAGATATATGGATATATAGATAGATATAGATATAAGTTCAGATAGTACTTGAAGTAAAAGTAGGATTTGGATAGACACAGAGTATTGGAGAGGATATAACAGCTGAGAAAGTGCTAAATGTGATAGGAGTATAAGTGTGTGTGAAAGTAGATGATGACATGAGTAAAGATTAAGAAACAGTAATGAGCATGTCATACTTAGGAACCAATGATGAGACAGATTAAAATGATTGTAATAGAGTGGGTTGGAAAGTAATAGCAAAAAAATTGGGGGGCACATTATGAAAAGTTTTGAAATAGTAGAAAAAAGATTTTGTGGAAATTTTATAGTTCATATGGAGTGGCATGGCCAGGGGAGAGACTTTGAAACAAGGAGCTCAGTTAGGGCTCATTACTATGATCAAAGGCAATCCAGGAGGTGATGAGGATACTAGGTTAAAGTCTTCATTGAGCTGATTTGAATTAACAAGAATTTACAAAAAGGAGAAATGGAGAGAGGATAAATTTAAGACTAGCATAAGATAAAATTAGTATGAAACAGGGTAGAGAGCATTTGGAAGAAGTAAAAATAAAAGAAGTCCAATGCCTTTACATCTGGACGATTGAAAGAATGGTGTTAGTTTGACTAATAAAAGAAAACTTTAAAGAGGAAGTTTGATTGTGCTGGAAGGACCTAATGAGATGAATTTGAAACATATTCAATTTCAGGGATAGGTGGAGAATCAAAATGGAATGATCTCATTGTTTTATGAGTAGTTATAACCTACATAGAGATTCAGGATTAGCAATGAATATTCTGGAGTTACCTGTGAGCTCTCCAAGGTAGAGAAAATAAAGTAAAATCAACAGGAGACTGGCCTAAGTCTTAGAGAATTGTTCTCATTAAAAAAGAAAAAGAAAAAGAGGAAGAAAAAATCAGGGAAATGAGACCGCAGGCCAAGGATTTGAAACAAATAATGCAGATATAAAAGCAACTTGAATGTTTGCAAATATAAGTTTCATTAAAAATTGATCCTAGAGACCATAGCACTGGCATTGGTCCTTAGGCTATAGATGATCACTTGTCAATCTAAGAAGTCCTATTGCTATGATAGTATATGATAAAAAAAAATTGTTCATGGTGATGGATTTTTAAAATCCATCTATAATGTTGCTATACATGCCCCAACTGATAGGGAACAATAAAATACTAAAAATGCCATCTCTTTATGATTTCTCAATTGTTGAAAATCAATGGTGGTTGTTGAATAATAAGTAAAAATAGATGCAGGCAATGCCATTGTTTATCAAGTGATAGGTCACCACATTCTTTACTGATCCAGGGTTGCAGCCTGTTTATATAACTACAGTACTTAAGTTAGATCTACCAGAGTTGAGTAGTAATTTATTCCATGTACTACTTTTTGGCATAAAAATCCTCAAGTAGGAAGAAAATTGTAGTCATGAAATCTAGGAGAGTTGGACTTAAATGCCAGCTCTTCCACTTACTTGAGTTTAAGACTTGAACCTTCACATAGGTCCTCAGAGACTCAATTTCTTACTCTCTACAAAGAAGAAAATAACGCATTGCTGTCATATATGGGATTTTTGTAATGAAACAATATATGTATGTAAATAAAATTCTCATAAGCTGCAGAATGTTTTAGAATTAAAAGTATCAATAATGTTTTAAGATGCTATTGAATTAAGAGGAAATGGCTAATGCTAAATGATAGAAATGACATTCAAAATACTTTGATTCTTGCAGATACTAGTGCCCTTTCTGTTGCTTACTATAAATATTTTACATATATTTGTTATATATATATATATATATATATATATATACATATATATATATAATCTCCCCAAATAAAATGGAAGATCCTTAAAATGAAGGATGGTTTCATTTTTATGTACTCACAAAGAGGTGAAAGAAATTGAGATTCAGAGATAACAAATGACTTGCTTTTTGTTTATATATGCATATACATATACATATACACATACACATACACATACACATACACATACACATACATTAACATATGCATATACACATACACATGCACATACATATACATAAACATATGCATGCGCATATACATACACACATATGTATGCATATGTATGCATGTATATATGTATGTATGTGTGTATATTGTATATATGTGTATGTGTGTGTCTATATATAATCATAGAGTTGGGATTGAACAAGAGCTGATTTTCTCTATATTTTCCACTATTCCATATTGTCTTAACTGTGCTAGATATTTTAGTGTCTCCTAATCTCTGTATGGGTTGTTGTGATATAGATGAATGCATGAATGAATGAATGGTTGATAGTTGGATAAATACTATTACTTCTTTTGGTAACCAGTCTCTCAAAATTTTTATAAGCTTGCCCTTGGAGGACATATTGCTGCTAATCCTCAAAGAACCCTAGTGGAGTTTAGCTTCCCTGCATAGCTTTTGAGAGCCCAGATTCCTATTGATAGTACTGGTGAGACATCAAAGAGGACTTCGGTAGGAGGTCTTCAGGTGAATGAAATATTTTCATAAGGAGGGTGCTGAGCATATTCTCTGTGTCTATAAAAGACAGAAAAAATGGAATGAATTTTATAAGAATAATGTTCTGAATGAATGAGACATTCATTTCTATGAATTCAGATATCTGGACAACTTGGTTTCTCATAATCCCTTTTAAATGCCTGTTTTGAAAGGTTTCCAGATGTTACACAGTCTTTCCTAAATGTATTGTGTCAACAAACCTTTAAAATCAAGAACATCTGCCTTATATTTTTTTCAGCTTTCCATTTTAACCCTTTTTCTCTGGGCCTCCATTTATCATAAATGCTAGAAAACAAGTCAACAACCATTTTCAGCATAATCATTCTTTTTATATCTGATCCTTTAGCCTATACCCTTCATTTTGCTAGCCTTCTTTCTCTAAATATTAAATAACTCAATTTCTTTTAGCTTGTCTATCCATACATATCTTTCAACTCTTTGATAACCTCTCTGACTGTCTGAAACCCTGCTTAAGTTTAGTTCAAATTAAAAAAAAATTCATAAGTTGATACTTTATTAGTGTTTCATCTCAATACCAATTGTGCATTTCTGTTGAGTTATGTGAAAAAACAAGAACCAAAAAAGAAAATACTAATGTCTACAACATGGAAGAATAATTAATGCATTCCTTAACCAGTTCTGTTTATGTGTCTATAATATGTTCATTTGATAAAGTTTTCCTGCCTTCATTATAGTAAAGAATCTACCAGTGAAAGCATATTTAAATTTGCTGAGGTTGCCTGACATTTATTTTGTATTTGGTAGTAGTAACTTAGGTTCAGTCAATATTTTTATATATTGACCCTTGTAATCAAGGATTTGGGCCTCACTTAAGCTGATAAGTAATTAGTTCTCACAAGTAAAGTGTAAAAAAATGAGATGTTTGAACTAGACATCTCTTAAAAGATATTTGATTCTAGGATCTAAGATTTAATTAGTGAATATGGTACATTGAAAATCTCACTGTACTCTTAAGCTGGAGAACCTAGGTTCAATTTCTACCTCTTGTGTGACCACAGAGAATCAATAGAGAAACTGAATAAGTAATTAAGAGCAATCAATCTTGTAGTGCTTTTGGCTTTGTGGGGTATGTAGGGAAGACTAGCACCACTGGTATGAGGGCTTGCTGAGACCTTTTCAGGGTTGCTCATCTGCCTTCGTTGTCTACCTGGCACTCAACTTTTATGTGTGGCTTCTCTAAGCTGTAGTGTGCTCAGTGGCCACACCCCAGAAAAACTGTATCAGAAGAAGGGGTAAGCCAGGTTGAAGTAACCAGCAGGTCTCAAACCCAGCGTGAGTTGGGAGTGTCTACCACAAGTAGGTGAAGAATTTCCTTAATGGAATGAGCAGATGAGAACAGTTTTTTCCAAAAACCATGAAGCTGGCTGAGTCAGAGTCTATGTAGTACTTAGGTCTTAGTCAGACATCAGAGACACCAAGGTCTCTGCATTCCTGGGTATCACAATCTTGAATTTTGTCTTCATGCTGGACTTTGATGACTGTTGAAGGGAGAGTGAGACAAATGGTTTTGTGTAACTCTGCCTCAAATTCAATTCATATGCAAATCAAACATCACCCATCACATTGTGAAGTCATTGGTTGCTTTTGAAAATGAGCAACAAATGACAGCTTCTTATATGACATGCATCCTATCAGCAAGCACCCTAGCATACCCAGGATTGTTGCTAGCACAGGTTCTTAGATCTGCTTTTCTAAAGGAAAACAACTCAAAATGGGTTAACAATCTTTAATCAATCAAACATATATCATTTACTTAGTTCAGGGGAAAAAGTCAATACCCCAAACTTCAGAGAATACAAACAGAAGTTACAAGCAGACAAAAAACAGATCAGCAGATGGGCTTCCAGCCAAATGACCATTATATCCATACCTAGTTAGTTACCAGAGAGTGAAGCACCAACATCTAGGTTTTCAAAGCAGGAGGCTCAACAGCTCCCCAGTCTCATCTGGCCAAATCATACAACTCTTTCCAAAGTTAGCTCCAAAGTAAAAACTCACACCACAGTTTATATAACCTTCTCATGGATCAGAGAATGTCACAGCCCTTTTGACCCACTGCCTAATTACAAAGTAATAAGGTGTGGGCATTCCTGAAAATCAAGCTTCCAGACAGGCTCCATGTGACCACATTTAGCCTATTAGGGGGCAGAATATATTTTCAAATCAGGTAAGGTTCTCAGTAACTTAAGCTAAAGGACCTAGGGGCAGGGAAGATCTTCTGATTCCCATAACACATACTTATGCATGTGTTTTGTTTTTATGTACAAAACACATGCCCACACCCACATATACTCAATGCTTATTTGTACTGATATAAAGAGCCTCCAATTATAAAGAGGCTCCAAAAAGCCTCTTTAAGCTACCAATGTTTAAAATTCCACTAAGACTTTTGGGATATCATCTCTCTCTCTCTCTCTCTCATATTATATTTCTAATTTAAATTTTAATGGCTTAAATTCTAAGACTTTTGAAACATTGTGTGTGTGATATCTAATATAAACTTTAGTAGCTTAAAACTGCACAGATTGTTACTATATACACATATAGACGTATTACCTAATATAAAGGTACATTATTATTTAAAAGATATCATGGATACCTAGTTCAATATCCATTTTGTGGCTGTACAGATTAAGTCTCAGAGAGATGAAGTACATAGGAAAGAAGCTTCAGAGGTGAGAATTGAACCTAGTTTTCTGGCTAAAGAAGATGGCATGTTTTTTACTGAATGATATAGGTTAGTCTGATTTGGGATCCTAGTGTTTAGGATGAAAATTCCCATCCAAAAACTTTATTAAAAACTAGGAGATGTCTTAGGATAAAAACAGGAGCTTATTCTTTTCCCTGGGAGAAGAGGGTGGTCTTCCCCATGACTCATCATGAAGAAGAGGCATGTTACAAAAGAGAGTACAAGAATTTATACCCTAACACAGTCATGCCCCCTTCCTGATTGTCTCCTCTCTCATTGGTTGAGAAGCAGATTTAAGTCTTGGTGCCAAAATCTTCCCCAAATAGGAAGTCATAGGGAAGTCTGCCACTCTCAGTGGCTGAGAAATAGGTTTACAAAGAACAAGGATGCTGACTGACAGCAAGTGAAAGGGTGGAAAGGTTCCCAAAACAAGGGAGGATTGAGCCTGGGCTGTCCCTGATTTCCACTGGCTGGGAGGAGGGGTCCACAAAGGCAGGAAATCAGGAAGGGGTCCCTGCTGATTGACAACAGTATTGGGGGGGGAGGGGAATTAATTCAAAACTACCTGAGAAGTTCTCACTCTGCCTATACACTAGGACCAAATAATTATAAAGATAGAAGAGAAGCCTAGTTTAATTATCTCATTGTAAATATTTTTGTAATTATACACACATGTACACACACAGATATACATATACATACATACATACATATGTGTACACACATACACACCTATATATACACACATACATATTGAATCTGTAGCTAGAAATATAATCCTGTCTCATTCTCATGATGTACAATTCCACAGTCTACAGCTTTGCTACTTATAATTATTCAGCATTCATAATGCAACATTAATTAGGAAAAATGCAAAAGGACACCATATTCAAAGTGATTCATATTACCCTATTATCTATCTCCATAGATTGAGAGAGAAAGTGGATCAGGACCTTAGAGATCATCTACTACAATTTATTCATTTTATAGATGAAGAAATTGAGGATCAATGACTTACCCAAGGTCATGTACACAGTAAATATTAGAGTAAGCATTTAAAACTATAATGTCTGCTTTTCAATCTCGTGTTCCTTCCATCCTATCATGCTACCATTTTAGGAAGTAGATAAAGAAGCATTAGAGACAGCATTTTTTTTTCTTTTGAGCAAGAGGACAAGACCTGAGGTCTTCAACAATTTTAAGGTCAGGTCAAGGTCAGCACTTCTATTCACTTACAACCTAATTTAGCCCATGGGAATTTAGTTAGCTTTGTATCAGTCATACTTAGCAGCTGAGCTTACACAGTAGGAGCTGAGAACCTTGCAGAGATCAATGAAGGTTGATCCCTGGCAGCTATTTAGAAGTGAATGTTTCTGCTTATTTACATACAATGAAACCAGCTCAAAGAGACAACTTGATTAAGAAGACAGAGCTAAGTAGTTTTCCAATTTCTGCATTGTGGTATGGTTTGGAGAAATGATAGCTCAAGTGGTACTGGGTGAAAAATGTTGATCATTTTACCTCCTTGTTATACAAATCTTATTTGGTAGTCATTTGCTTGCTCTTAGCTGGGCATTACATTGGGCCCTTACACTTTTAAAGTAGTGACCAGCTATAATCAGAACTATATTTTTATAGGAACATGTCCAGTCACTCTTCTATCTCAATACTATTGTCTCTATACCCTACAAATATTCTCCACTCTAGGTAATTGTGTCTCTTATCCCCCAGTTGTATTTTTGTACACTTACTAATTGTATTTTCTTAGACAAGTCATTTCACCTTTCTCTACCTTAGTTTTTTCCAATTGTAAAATGGAAATCATGAAAGCACCTACCTCCCAGGGGAATAGTTAGGAGGATGAAATAGAAAAGATCAAATGAGATCATATTTGGTATAAGCACATAGATCAGTGACTGGTACATTTGTTTTTCAGTTTTTTTCAGTTTTGTCTGGACTCTTTGTGACTCCATCTGGAGTTTTCTTGGCTGAGATACTATAGTAGTCTACTATTTCCTTCTCCAGCTCATTTTACAGATGAGGACTTGCCCAGGGTCACACAATTATTAAGTATCTGTGGCTGAATTTGAACCTAGTACTTCCTGACTCCAGGATAGACACTTTATCCACTATAACAAAGAAGAAAAACACAATTTATCAAAACCTAATGACAAAAAGGAGTGTTCTTAGAAATTTATGTCACAATCCAGCAGCTACATTCTCTTAATTTTCTCCTTAGAGAAGTATATTTAATTTACATATTCTCTGGTCATTATGATTAATCAAAGTTCATCTCAGTTCCTCTGCTTACCATTTTTGGTAGGGGATGTGTATATTGTTTTAGTGCTTCTGCATCTGTTGTTCAAGTTGTGGGACAGCTAGGTGGCACAGTGGATAGAATACTGCCTTTGGAGTCAAGAAGATTTGAGTTTGAATTTGAACTTAGACACTTACTGAGTTGTGTGATCCTGGCAAGTCATTTAACCTAAGTCTGCCCTCCTTTTTTCATCTGTAAAATGAGGATTATAATATCACCTCCCTCCCAGTGCTGTTGTGAGGATAAAATGAGGCAATAATTAGAAAATACTTAGCATAGTGCCTAGCACATAATAGGACCTGTACACATTAAGTATTTATTAAACTCTCTCATGCTTGCTAAATTCCTCATTTCACATAATGCGATAATCCATAAATGGCTACTTGATATCATTTTTCATATTTAATATGTCCCCTAATTCATGGCAAATTCTTTCAGGGGTCTACAGTCTTTTGTTTATTTTGCTAACTGGCCTCCCTGTTTCCACTTTACTTCAATACTCTTAAGGATGGGCACAGTACCATGCATATATAGGAGGTTAACAAATAATTGATTTAATGAATGAATAAATGAATGAATGAATGAATGGATGGATGGATGGATGGATGGATGGATGAATAGATGGATGGATGGATGAATGAGTGAGTGAATGAATGAAATAGAATATTTCTTTAATAGCAGTGCCTTGCTTAAAATAAGGAACCTCTCTTTTTTATGCTTAGTGTCACCTTTGGAGAGAGTTACTTCTTGCCTAAAATCAATTCTTTCTTGGGAATTAGCTGAGGGGCATAATAGTTACAGGACCGATTTATCTCCATTTGTGGATGTTCTGTAAGACCCCATGGACTGAGTCTACTCAAAATGGCCTTCACCTTTCTTTCCTTTTTCTTTTTTTTTTAAATGAGGTTGATTGTGTCTCTTTCCTAGCTTTTTGATAAATGAACAAAATATCTATTTTCATGTTTTCTTTCCTGTTACAAAAGATGATCTCCACACAGAGGGAGAGACAGACACAGAAAAGCACACACTCCAAGTTTAGCAGTAGACAAACAGCCCAGAGGCCCAAAGATTTGTCACAATATGTGAGACTTTTTCTGAGATCACAGCAATGCCTCCTATTAGAAAAGATCTAGCATTTATAGAAAGTGCCATTTAAAAGACTATGTAGCTCAGAGGGGAAAAAAGCAATATTCTGGTAGGCTGACTCTGGAAGCTGTAAACACCTTTCATGTCATTTAATAATGGCCTGGGTAGCTTTGAAAAAATATGTGTCAGTTGCCCTGAAAGCAAGAGCTCTAAGTTTGGTGAACTCTTTCCATCATTTCAATCTTATATCATCCTGTTCTGCTATCTTAAAATAGTGCTTTTAATTCAGTTTAAGTTTGCCTACACAATAGAAACAGAAGTCCCAGTCTTGACTGCTGTTTAAACTGTAGCCAATGTACAAGATTAATAGATACCACTCCTTTTTTCTTCTTTGGGAGGTGCAATAAACCAATATGTGGTTACTTGCAGGAAATGACTTTGCTGTTCTTTATTTGTAGTGGTCAAAATAACTCATTTCTAAACAAAACACAGACTCTGACCCTAGCTGAGCTCAAGCTCACAACTTTGAAAGAGATTTTTGTGGGTGACTCAGATGCCCATACACTTAGAGTATATTTTAGCTGAACGTGGCTTTTCTGTTTTCACTTGGGAAGTCAGACTCATAATCCACAGTGTTTGTCCAGAAAGATGGAAATTTTTCAAATTCCCACTCCCTTCTAAGTTGCATCTTTCTCCCTGTCTCACTGTTTCTCTCTCTGTCTCTGTCTATCTGTCTGTCTCTCTCACACAGACAAATCCACACACATCACACCCTTTTCTCTTTTGGGGGGTAGTGATCTTCTATTCTAGGAATCCTCTCTTCCACATGAGTCAGGTTAAATGTTGCAATCCTTCATTTCTCTAACCTAGCCAAGACCTTGGAATCAAGAAGGCCTCTCCTTCATATTCTGCCTCTGTTGCATGATGGTTTAGTGATTATGAGACTTCTCCTGAGCTTCAGGCAGCTCTCTAAAACTACATATAAGAGTTGGTTATCTGCATTGTTTTATAGAATTCTTTATTTTAATGAAATCACAGGTTGAGGTCACAGGAACAAAAGGGAAGTTAAGGAAGGAAAAAAAAGACTTGGTTATTTGCAGGATGTCATAAAGGGACCTCAACTCTAAAACATATACCTCTGTCTCCTGTACCCCTACATTTGCTTCAAACTAGTAAGTCAATGACCTTAATCTTGGGAAAGGTCCTTATTTGGGGGAGGCTAACTCAGCAAGAGTTCATGCATGCTTATTGTCACTAATGCTGAGCTAAGTTGGAATGATGATAGATAATTTTAATGTGCATTGAGTTGAAATCACCAGACTCATTCTCCTTGCCATGCTTCAGGTTGGACTTAAAATATAGTGCTAGAAGTGAAAGACTGGATGTATTAAAACTGACATTAGGTATCAGGGTTAACTGCTCTCCCCAGGAGCTGTGAGATAATATTGCTTAGCTTTTTAACCCCATTTCATCAAGCTGAATACCAGCTGAACTCCAAAAGACTCTTGCAATAGGGAGAGAACCAGCAAGAATTTTGTTTTAGTTAAGAGGATTAGAGATACATTTGGAATCCCCTTTTTAACGTAACAGGTCAATTATTATTACTTCAGATGGTTTTCTTTGTGGCAATGTTAATCGGGAAGAATTCATTTAGCATTAATATGGATGAAATAAGTAATTTCATATACATTGCATGCAAATGTCTGGTTCTCAACTTTGATTACTTTTTTTCTTATGCCAAATGTACATTTGAGAACTAAAGCAGTGGGACTCCTGTTCAATTACAATCGAGATAAGAGTAGCAGAGCTATAAAATTAATAATTAAGTGATAACTCTACAGTAGCATCCGACATAGGAAAGAATGAGAAGCTGTGGCTCTTTGAAACAAAGAGATGAAGCCAAGGTTGTTAAACCTAAATGATTAGAATATTTCAAAGTGTACCTTCTACTATTGGGAGGTTTTGTCATAAAACTAGAAGAGACCTTGAGAGGTCATCTAGTCTGTCTGAGCAAAGCAAGTCTGTAGCTAAACCTTGATAGAAAGGAACTGGGAATAAGTTCTGTTTAAACCTTAGGAGAAAAGAAGGCCTCATCCCATCCCTATCTTGTCTCCTCAAACAAACCATTTTAATGTGAATAAAAATGCAGGGAAGATCATACCCATATGAAAGTGATGATTCCCAACTTCTCATCAATGTCTTTAATCAGATGTTCTATGAAAAGATTCAGTATCTAACTTCTGATTGTTCCTCCAGAATACCTGAAGTTTTGTTGTTCTTCTTGTTGTTGTTTTGTATTCATTTTCTATAATGCCAGAAGGTCAGTTTCATTCATGGCCATTTTAAATGGAACTAGCCAACACATTTCTAAAAGGAGAGCAAGGCTCTAGACTAGGCCTTCTTAGCTGTTTATGTGTCATGGGCCCATTTGATAGACTTGTGAGATCTATGAATCACTTCTCAAAAAGGATGAGGTTTTTTTTCTTATTATAATGAAAAGATATGCGAAATGTCAGTTAGAAGTTAGTGAAAACAAAAATGTGTTTTAGCTATCCACATAACTGGACTACCTAGCAGTGGTTCTCAACCTGTAGGTTATGTTCAATTTAAATACATCTTGCATATCAGATATTTACATTACGATTCATAACAGTAGCAAAATTACAGTTATGAAGTAGCAACAAAAATAATTTTATGATTGGGGGTCACCACAACATGAGGAACTGTATTAAAGGGTTATGGCATTAGGAGAACCACTGCCCTAGAGCCTATCCATGGATTACCTCCACCCTCCCCCACTCCCAGGTAAATTACCTTTGTACTAGATCAGTTTCTTGATCTTTTTCCTTTGTTACATCGACCTCACTTTGGCAGTCTCATAACCCCTCTAGACTTGTCTAAGAATGATGTTTTTAAATGCATAAGATAGAAAAATAGGATTATAAAGGAAACCAAATCTGTCGAAATGGAGATTTTTTTAAGCAATCACATACCTCCAAAAAAAAATACCTCAAGTTGAGACACTCAACAGGGCTTATTCTACACTTTTGCTTTGTCTTCATTGTGTTTCTCTCTTAGAATATGACAAATAACTTAATGAAAGAAAGTTAAAGTGACAATGAGATTCGAAAGTTTATTCCCAGTATGGCCCAGTTTGTTTCATGTTATTTCAAGTTCATAAGTTCTCCTATACCTCAAGGAACCATGATATGTTTACTTCCAAAAAACCCCCACATACTCCAATTCTCTCCTGTTGGATGGTAATGCAGAGTTATCATTCAGTAGTTGTAAAGGGGCTGGACATGTACATGTTGATTAGTCATAATGAACACATCATCATTACTGGAAAAACAACTTAAAGAGCATAAAAAGTAGATTAGTTATGTAGGTAAAAGTATTGTTCTTCAAATAATGGAACCAGATAACATAACCATGGGACACTTGTTTTAATCTGTAGTTTTTTTATTTTCTTTAATGACAGTAAACCTCTTTCTATTATCCATGATACTTTAGTTTCTCCATCTGTAAATAGGGACAGGGTTTCTGGGCACCATCACTTCTGGACTGAACCAAAGATTGGAATTTTTATTCTACTTTGAAACTTCTCTCTGGTAAGGGTCTTTTAAAGACTGAGCAAAGTATTAAATGCATCTTAGAGAATTTTAAAGTGTACCAAACCCAGTAATGAGGAAAAGAAAAAAAATCCACAAGTTACAGAACATTCTGGTTTCCTCTGAGGCTTGTAAAATATGCATTAGAAGTGAGCAATTTAAGCACCATGAATTTTATTAGTAACCCAAAAGTTATACTGAGAGTCCTATATTTTAGCCAATTTACATTCAGACTGTCTTTAGGGGGCAATAATAAATACAGTACTGCTTATATCTGGGTCCAATTTGGAAGGTGCTACTAGAAAAAGTTTTTTAGTTGAGGTAATATAAACAGAAGGTTAAATTATGATTTTAACCCCTTCCCTCTACTTCTAAAGAAAATAAATAAAAAAGTAAAATCATTTGGCTTGACCAAAAACTCTAATAGTGTTTTCCCATGGTGATAATTTCCTGTCTTTTTATCATTAGGATAATTTTTAAAATTTTATTTCAGGATGTCCTTATCCTGGATTTTCTTCACGATTGCTCTTTCTTCTTTCTTCCATTCTATTGTAAAGAAGGTCTTAATGGTAGCCGTAAACTGTATCCTCATCTGGTGTTTTAAAAACTGAGAAAGTTTTTGTTCAATGACACTCAGTTTTTGTTGTTTTAAAACCATTAATTTAATGAACACCTATGCTTGTGATTCAGAGATCTGTGATTTCATGGATGTGGGTCATAGACATATCTAGAGTATGGGCTTATGGAAATACTACCTTCCTTTACGGGAAGAACCAGTGAAAATGCTCCCTCAACATAGGTGGACATTTCCAGCCATTATATCACAGATTAAACTCCACTTATTTCTTAAAAATGTGTCATTTTAAATTTCTATAACCATAAATATCTATAGATATAAACCACATATAAAACTCATTACAATCTTCAGTAATTTTTAAGAGTGTGAATTGTCCCCAAGACCAGAAAATTTGAGAACTGATGGCTTAGGGTACTAAGAAATAAAATAACTTATTCAAGGTCTTGGTAACACAAGCCATTCTGTGTGATGTTGGCTACAAACTCCATAATTATTTGTCTACCTTTTTCAGTTGATCTTTCTGAATTAATTGGATTTTCTGTCTTATATCAGTCTCAGATACCCATTTCTCCAAATGGCAAAGCTGATGTTTCTTTGACTTCTTCAACTGGCAAGTAATTCTCTCACTTCCTCATCTCACATTACATTTGAATCCACTACTTCTTCCGTTGCTCTTGGTTTTATTAATCTTATTCTTTCTGCCTTTTCATTCTCAGAGCTGTCATAGGCTTCAATGTTTACCTTCCTTGAGAGGTTCCTATGTTGTTTTAAATTTGTAGTATTGGTTTGATTTCCCCCTTAAAGTCTAAATCTCTTGGAGGGTAGAGTAAGTTGCTTGTTTTCTTGGTATTCTTTTCTGTACCTTAAATAATTCTTGGTACACATTAGGCTCTTAAAAATATTAAAAATATTTAAATAAAATATTAAAAATAATATAAAAATATTAAATTGTATTAGTTCAGAGCTTGCCATTTATAAAGATTATTCTATGGCATCTTAGTAGGTGAAGGAAAACTAAAACAGAGAAAGCAAAATTACTTGTCTAATGCTAAATGAATGACTGGGACTCTGATGTTTTTTCTAGTTCTAAGCAAATTGTTTCTAGTTGTTTTAGCTAGAAGTCAATAGTAGGGGTCAGAAATGGAATTCAGATTGAAATTTAAAGAGTAATAAAGTTATGGGAATACTACTTTCCCTATTGGGAAAGGCCAATGGAAATGCTCCCCTAACCCACATTGAGATGCCCAGTCTCTTTGCAATTCATGCCTATGATGTGAGTATTCAAACTATCAATTAGGCTCCATGTATTGCTTAAATATGTGTCAGTTTTAATTTCTAACATAGTGAAAAAATTTACTCTGGAAGTGGAGAACTGGTTCAAATATCACTTCTGATGCTTTCTACTTGTGTGACCTTGGGTAAGTCACTTAGCTTCCTTGGGCTCTGTTTGCTTGTCTATAATATGAAATATTAGAACAAATAACCATAGATAGGATCCCTTCCTGCTTTAGATCTATGGTCCTATGATACTTGACTATTATGAAATAATATTGAACTACCTGAAATCCATGACTAAAAAAAAGAACCTAGAAAGCATCCTTCAAGAAATTCTCAGGGATAATTGCCCTACTATTTTAGAACCAGAGGGCAAAATAGAACTTGAAAGAATTCACTGATCACTTCCTGAAAAAGATCCCAAAAAGAAAATTCCTAGGAATGTCATAGCCAGGTTCTGGAGTTCCCAGATGAAGGAGAAAATATTACAGGTTGCCAAGAAGAAACAACTTGAATACTGTGGAAACATAATCAAGATAACCCAGGATCTACCAGCTTCAACATTAAGGGATCGAAGGGCCTGGAATAAGACATTCTGGAAATCAAGGGAGCTAGGATTAAAACCAAGAATTACCTACCTAGCAAAATTGAGTATAAATACAAAATTAGACATTCAAATACAAGAAGCATGAGAAGATAAAAGTGGAAAAGAAATCATTGGAACTTATCAAAGGTGGGCTATTTACATGCCAACATGGAAAAAAGGTAATTTTAACTTATAAAACTTTTCTCAGTATGAGGATAGGTGAAGGGAATATAAATGTATATATATATATATACATACACATGGCTATATGGGAGGGTATATATGCATATGAAAACATATGTGAGTGTGTGTATATATGTATACATAGACAGAGGGTACAGGATCAATTGAATAGGAAGGGATGATATCTTAAAAGGTGAAATTGAGAGGTGGGAGAGGAATAGAAGGAGAATAGACAGGGAGAGACAGAATGGGGTTAATCATCTCATATAGAAGAGACAAGGGTTAATTGTTACAATGGAGGGGAAGAACAGGAAGGCAAAAGGGAATGGGTCAACCTTACTCTCATTGAATTTGGCTTATGGAAGGAATGACATATACTCTAAACTTGCCTCACAGGAGATTTGGGAGAAAAGGGATGAGAGAGGGGGATGACGGAGGGGAGGGCAGGTTTGGGGGGAAGCTTGCTAGAAGCACACACATCTGTAAAGAGGCGGGGACAAAGTAGAGAATAGAAGAAGGGGTGGGAGTGGGCAGGATAGGAAGGAGGGAAATGTAGTCAGTATTTCACAATATCTCCATTGTAGAGATGTTCTACGTAACTGCACACGTACAGCCTATATTGAATTGCTTTTCTTTACACTGGGAGTGGGTGACGAGGGAGGTAGGGAAAGAAACTAGAATTTAAAGCTCTAAAATCAAATGTTAAAAAATATATGTATACATACATGTATGTGTATTATTATTATTATTTACATGTGAATGGGAATTAAGATATACAGGCACTAGGTAAGGACATCCATCTTCCCTACTGGAAAGTCAGAGGGATGATGGGGGAGGATATAGGAGAGAGCAAACTGGGGGAGGGCGTAAACATGGGATTGCTGTTTTGGGGTGGTGGGTAGGAGAAAATGTGTAACTCAAAATCTCATGGAAATGAATGAAGAAAACTAAAAATAAACAAAAGTTAATTTAAAAAAAGAGGATTTATGTCATGGAAAGAGTGTTAAGTACAGTTAAAAAAACAATTTTGAGTCTCAGTTATCTACCTGGTTCATGTTTGAATTTTTTTTATAAATTCAAAAAATATTTATTAAGCATTTGTCATATTAAAGGAAGTAGGGATACCAAGATTTAAAAAAATATTATAGTCCTTGCCTTCAATAAACATGTAAGACAATGGGGAAATCAGGCATAAACATAAATAAGCATGACCTATATCCTGAGACCATTGGTTTAGAAAAAAGTACATTTCAGGAAAAAGTCTCTTCAAGAAATTTTGAGGAGAGATCACTTTTATCTGAAGGAGTCCAAAAAGGCTTAAATGATGAAGATGGCACCTTTTTCTGTTAATTTATTTTTAGTTTTCAACATTCACTTACACAAGATTTTGAGTTCCAAATTTTCTCCCCATTCCCCCCTACCATCCACCCCAAGATGGTGTACATTCTAACTACCCCTTCTCCCAATCTACCCTCTCATCTATCACACACATCCTTGCTTCTCTTATTCCCTCCCACTTTATTTTCTTATAGGGCAAGATAGATTTATATACTCCAATCCTTCTATGTCTTATTCCCCAGGTGCATGTAAAAATATTTTTTAACATTTGTTTTTAAAATTTTGAATTCCAAATTCTCTACCTTCCTGCATCCCCACCCACCCCTATTGAGAAATCAAGCAATTCAATGTAGGCTCTACATGCATAGTTATGCAATATACTTCCATACTTAGTCATGTTGTGAAAGATTAACTATATTTGCCTACAACCTACACCAGTCCTCATTTATTCTATTATCTCCTTTGATCTGACTCTTCTAGAAAGTGTTTGCTTCTGATTACTCCCTCCTCTCATTAGGCCTCACTTCTATCATCTCCCCTCTCTTATGACCTTGCCCCCAACTTTCCTGTAGGGAAAGATGGATTTTCATACCATATTTAGGTATGAATGCTATTCCCTCCTAAAGCAAAATCCAATGAGAGTAAGGTTCACTCATTCCCTCTCACCTCTTCCCCTACACTGGAAGAGCTTCTTCTTGCCTCTTTTATATAAGATAATTTGCCTCATTCTACCTCTCCCTTTCTCCTCACAATCTGTTCCTCTCTCACCCCTTAATTTTATTTTTTAGATATCAATCCTTTTAGACATCATCACTTCAGATTCAACTCACCCCCTATACTCTGTGTGTATATTACTGGCAACATTAGCAGGCAAAGAAAGCAAAGCAAGCCCAGCAAAGCAACTTTAGATTGCTTTTTGGGGGACAAAAAGGACCAAAGCATGGTATGAGAGAAAGACAACACAGTCAGAATGCCCATACCAAAAGCTTCCAAGAAAAATACGAACTAGATAGAGGCCATAGAGGAGCTTAAAAATGAATCTGAAAACCAAATAAGAGAAGTGGAGGAAAATTTGGGGAGAGAAATGAAAATGATGCAAGACCTGACTGAAGGTATTCTTCTCCTCATTGACATTTTGGATCTCTTTTGGCATTTGAGTTAGTCTATTTTAAAGGTATTCTTTTCTTCAAAATTTTTTGCTGTCTGATTTAGTAAGTTGTTGATTGACTTTTCTTGATTATCCTGCATCATTCTCATTTCTCTTCCCAACTTTTACTCTACATCTCTCACTTAATTTTCAAAATCTTTTTGAGTTCTTCCATGGCCTGTGACCAATTCATTCTCAGAGGCTTTTGATGTAGGGAATTTGACTTTGTTATCTTCTTCTTCTTGTATGTTTTGATCTTTTTTGTCATTGAAGAAAGATTCTATTGTGTACTTTTTTCCACTACTTACTCATTTTCCCAGCCAAGTATTTTATTTTTTAGCTCTTTGTCAAGGTAAGGCTCAGCTTTCAGCATATGTGTGGGAGTGTGGGGGAGGGGTGTACTCTATCAAGCTTCAGGAGTTTTGTGCAGCTGTTTTTTAGAGATACTTCCAGGGACCTATACATTTTCAGGTCTTCCAAGGTACTATGTTTACTTCTCTCCTGGCCTGTGCTCTCATTTCTGAGTGATCTCAAGCACACCTTTCTGTCTTGTAACTGAGGAGGATTCCCTCTCTGTTCTTGCTGCAAGCTCTGCCATGCCAGTACTCCTCACCCCAGAACTGCCACCTAATACTGTAACCAACATCATGGCATGGGCAAAGCAAGATCATCCTGTCTCAGCACCAGAAAAAAGAAATCCTGCAATGCTCCTCTGATCAGCCACACAAACCCCAACTATCTGTTGGCTTGGAACTCTGGAAGCAGTCACTGCTGCTGTTGCCACCTGCCACTACCACCCATATGGGGCTATGGCCAGACTATGCTCCTCTTTCATACAGTTCTGACAGACTTTTCTTACTGACCTTTTAAGTTGTCTTTGATATTTTGGGGTTGAGAAGTCTGGAAACTGCCACAATTGCCAGTGATTCAGTCCCATGAGGCCTACAACCCATGCTAGACTTTACTGTTCTCTCATACTGGTGCAACAGACATTTGCTGTAGATGTACCATGTTGTCTTGGCCTGGGAATTTGTTTCACTCTGTCATGTTGTGGGATCTACTATTCTAGAATTTATTTAGAGTCATTTTTACAGGTATTTGGATGACTTTGATGGAGAACTCAAGTAAGTCCCTGCTTTTATTCCTTCCTTGAAAATTAAAACAAAAATTTTGGCTCAGCCCTTAGTTTTCTAGAGGAGCTAGATACTTATTTGAGGAATAGCTATGTAGAATGGAGCAAATGGAAGCTAATAACTTTATGATAAATCAGTTTCTAGAGGCTGTTATACTAGATCAGGGATGGGGAACCTGTGGTCATGAGACTACATGTGTCGCCTAGATCCTCAAGTGTGGCTTTTTGATTGAATCCAAACTTCACAGAGGAAATCTGAATCCAAACTTCACAGAGGAAATGGGGAATTTGTGGATGATGTTCCCCACTCCTGCACTGGATGAACTCTCAAGTCCTTCTCAATTCTAATCTTTTGTGTTTCTGAGTGTTCTGTGGTTTTCACTTGTCCAGCAAGTTTAGAATATTGTAATTATATATTTATATTTGTGCATGTGTATGTGTATGTTTATGTATATACAAGCATGCATACACATAATATATGTGTGTATATATACACATAAATGTATACATATATGTGAAAAGTAGGTAGAAAAATAATAGGCAATGAATTAAAATAATTCACTGTGGTTTAGATTTTCCAAATCACTGAAATTATTTTCCATTTATCTATCTCTGTCTTCCCCCAGAGAATATGATCATATTGAACAGGGAATACCAATATGGCGACATCAAAAGCAATTTAGTAAGCATAGGTCAAATTAATATTATTTTGCAAAGAAAAAAAACACTTTTCATTCAGAGATGATCCTGATATAATTGAGGTGTGTGTGTGTGTGTGTGTGTGTGTGTGTGTGATTAGAAAAGCTTGTGTAAGGTGATATTTTGATTGTGGTATGTGGCATTACATTTTTCTTGAGTTATTATAAATAACTCCCAGTTCTTAAGCACTTTATAATTATGAAAATCATTTCTGACCAAAATATAATATTGGTTTCATAGTTGAGAAAAATGAAGCCCATAAAGTCCAAGCCACCTTCCCAAAACTATACTCCTAATAAGTGTTACAGGTAGGACTTAAAACACAGATTTTGTATGTCTGTCTTCCTATATCATTGTCATCTCCCTATCCTTTACCCCATCCCACACACGCACATTTCTGTCAGTAAATCAATAAAAAAAAGTAAATGTCTTCTCCATTCTAAGTACTGTGCTTCATCTCCAATTATTATTACTTTGGTTGTCCTCTGCTATTATCAACCTCTGTGACACTTGGTAGGGTCCTCAGCATTGGTTAGAAAGGTAGCTCAGGATGCTGACAAGATCATCAGACTTGGAGTCAGAAGGGTTTTCAAACTGGGATTCCAATTGTACTTTTAGCTTCAGTTTTCTCATCTACAAAATAGCAATAATAACAATAGTATCTACCTCATGGGGTTGCTATGGACATTGAGTGAAGCAATGTGTGTAAAGTGTTTTGGAAATTAGAAAACATTCAATATATGAATATTAACTATCAGTAGGTGCCCTTTTGTACTCCCTTTTGCATCATGTGCAGTGTATCATGCAGCAGTTGCTTGAACATCCTTTTGTCACCTACTCTCTATGGATGACCAGTTCAATAAACAACATTAGATTGGTGAGCTAGTGTAATGGCAAGCAATATTGTACTTAGTTCCTCATTTAAGTATTTAGTTCCTTGTTTCAGCTCTTCAAGTGCCTTTCAGCCTCACCTGTGATTATATCAAGTTTTTGTTAGAAACAGAACCTATGAAGCCCACAGTGGGAGGAAATTGCCAAAGACCTGAACAGGAAGGATGTAAGAGAAGGGCAGAATAGAAAAGAGCTAAAGATGTAAAAGCTCAAGCACAATGGGACTGAGCAGAACTGAGAAGGATGACTATGGTGCCAGCACTTTGTTTGTGTTGATGTTACTTTGTCAGACCTGTCTGCTGATAGGGGACATTGCTGTTGTTACAGAAGCCTTGTGATCTTACTGCTGGATCAGAAGCCCTGAAAGAGGACTTTCCTACTGTCTTTTTACAGAAGTCCTGAAGGAGGGTTTTACTGATCTTTTCAGAGGTCTTGGGACTTTACTGAGGATTTGTGTTGATTTCTAAGACAGAGACAAGTGAATTGATGATAGTGCTGGCAATGTATGTGAACATTGCTGTAACTTTGCTAAGACTGAGGTGATGAACTAGGTTAGGAGCTGAACCAGGAGATGGAAGTGGCCTACCTGTGAATCCAGGTGACAATTGGGCAAATTCCGACAAGTTTGGGCACATGGAAGAGAAACCATAGAGTTTGGGAATCAGCCTCAAGTCAGGGTGAAAGGACCTTTCTTTGGGTACTTAGTGCTGACTGACAAGATTGTGATTTACTGTGGCCTAGGGAATGGAGACCCTTGAACTTTGCATTTTATACTCCTTAAGAATGACTGCTTCTAAAGGATGATTGGAAGCCAGTCTCCAATCAAGATGAAAGAAGACTTTAGATGGGCACTTTATATTGATTGATTCAGATTGTGACTAACTGAACGATGTCTTTTGTTTAAGAATATGTGGCCACTTTAGCAGTAAGTTGTTATGTATATATCATTGTGAATGTTGAACTTTGGTTTCTGTGAATATTTTTCATTAGTTTATTGCTTAATAAATAGAGAGTTCACTATATTATATGATCAGAACCTTAAAGCTATTCTCAGCAGCAGTTCTCAGGAGAGCTGCTCATGCTTGACTTTACAACTGGCCATGCTCTAAGACCTGGTTTTACCTGTGATATGCATAAGTGATGTTTAGCTGGAGACATAATGTGATTATTGAAACTATTTAAGATGTCTGATCATCTACATCTTGACATCACCTTAGGAAGTATATAGTATGTACTCACAGCTCTGAAAAACAAGCTAGGATGAATATTTTAAATGTAGTCATCATGTAGTCTGAGATTCTGTCACTGAAGTGAGTACATTTGTGTTTGTTTTTTTTACTTAATTTTCTACTTTTCTACCATTTTTTCTCTTTGGTAGTAGAATCCAGTCACTACACTCAGCTACACTCAGGTTGGTACTGTTAAAGTTTTGTTTTATCTTTGGTTACACATACATATCCTTCCATAAATGCTTATTTTATTATAATTTTATCAAGCAATTTACTCTTACTAAACCATGTAAAATAATCTATGAGATCTCTTACAAGTGAAATCATATCTGTTCAGTTTAGTAGCAAGCATTCATTAAATGCTCTCTATGTGTCAGAGACTGTACAAGACACTGACAAATACAAAGAAAAAATGAAATAGTCCTTGTCCTCAAGGATCTGATGTTCTACGGACATTCTTATTAATACAGAGATTTTTCTTTCACAGGGAGCAGAGGCAGGGCTGACTACAGGTTCACCTCTATTTAAGGAAGTATGTTACAGGAAAATTTAGATATATAGGAAAATATAAATTAGGGATATGCTATTTTAATTGAATTTATAAGAACTTTCTTTATAATGATCCTCTTAAGTATCTTTTCATATATTTGACCCTATACTGGCCTTTAAAATGTGTATCTATGTATAAACACTTGGGCTATGTGCTATAATGGAGAGAAAATTTTTAGAGTCTGAGAATCCAGGTTCAAATATTGCATCTGCTCTGTGACTGGATAAGTAACTTAGCCTGCCTCTGTTTTCATATTTTCACCTTTCCGATGAGGAAGTTGGACAAGATGATATTTATCATCAATTTCCTCTAGCTCAACTGTGATGATCTTTTGATTTCTCAGGAATTTTTGTTTTACTTATTTTCATTTTTCTGTTTTGTTTTATTTTCTTTTTGGTTATTGTTCTTATTCCTTCTATTTTATAAACATACTTTTTTTTTTACTGCTGCCTTTTGTCTTTACAAAGTAATCATTCAAAGACAAAAAGGAACTCTTCCCCCCACTACCCAGATTGACTGCTTCCCTTGTAATGAAGAAAATCAATTAAGCAAGAACTTCCAAGATAGTAGGTAGATATAACAATGAAAGGTATATTATGACCTTGGATTAGTGTGACTAGAGTTTGGTATGGTGGATAGAGAGGTAGCCACAGTGCCAAGGAGACCTGTATTTAAATATCTCCTAAGATACATACTTGGCTTTGTGATTCTCATCAGGTCACTTAATATTTCAGCACCCCAGACAACTCCCTGATTCTATAAATTACAGAGAAGAACTCACTTGCATTTCTAAAGGGAGTTTACTTATTCCATCCCTATGCCAATGAAAATATATGTTCAAAACTAGTTACTTATTTCTTTTTTCCTTCCATGAGAAGGAAGATATGTTTCATTATTTGTTCTTTGAGACCATCATTGTATTAGGGGGGAAAATTCTGAGAAAGGAACTCCACAATTTTATAGAGCATCTCCCTATATGTAAGTAGTTGACCCCATGCTGAAGCACAATGTTTTAAGACATTGGGCCATTGTTGGAATGAATGCTACACGCAGGTTTATTATTTTAATTAACTTAGGAACATATTTCCCTTGAAATGAAGCCATGTTTAAAGAAATAAGCATAATTTATCAAACAAGATAAAATCACTCTGATTTTGGAAAACAAGTTTTAAATTTGCTTTTGTTCATTTGTTTCCCAGCAGGTGTCTCTGTACTGCAGCTTTCTTGAGGAAGAAGAATGAAGAAACAAGAACTAATTGGATGAAAAGAAAATAGACTAGTAAGTAGAAAAATGAATTGGTCTTGGGGCACCTCCATGTTGAAAATACAAGACACCTACAGACATCTACAATTTATCGACAAATGCCTTAGGCTTGGTATTCATGTGCAAATAGAGATATCTAAACATTTCTGGATGTATATTAGAGTTTAAAATTGCATTTTCTCCTCTTTTTTTTCAGAGTTTAAAACATTTTTTAATGAATTGCAGAAACACATCCTAACATTTATGACTAGCATCACTCTGAAAGGGACATTTTTTTTCTTATTCAGTATTGCTTTGCATTATCTCTATCCAATGGCTCTTCTAGAATTTATCTTCATCATCAACTAGTATGAAGCCTCAGAAAGACAATGTTTCAACCTTTTCTGTGATCACAAATTTTGAGGTTAATGAAGACTGCAGGCACCAGGAAGATGGAGAGATATGGGAAAGAAGAAGTAAAGAAATAATTTTATGGGTTGAAATCAAATGTCCAGTGTGCGTTGATTCAGAGGCACACAAAACAATTGCATTTCATTCACAACAAGGTACACAAAAATTAACATTTTATCACTTAATTGGCAATATGTAATCTTTTTAACCAAACAAAATTTATGCTTTGATGGATCCCAGTTGTATTTCTTCCCTCATCTAAGTGGAATGCAAAATTTCAACTTTACATATAAAAGGACCTGGACTCTGTTTTCCATGTGATTTTAAATGCAGATTTCATGCACTGAAACACTGGGAGATGAATAACTGATGAAACCACTGAACATGAGCTCAAAATCACTAAATAGCAGTAGAGTTTACACTTATTGGTTTGTATACAGGATATCCATTGCTTACAAATTTAAGTTTTACCCAGTTTTTTTCATTAATTTGAAAAGATGTGTTCTTAGTGGAAAAAAAAATATGACAAGTTCTATTGATTCTATAAAAAAGAGTGAGCAACAGATTAAGGCCCTGACCACACTTTAGGACCAAGTGACTATAATGCAAATTTTATCTTCATTCTATCTTGCAGTAAATGAATAGTAACTGATAACATCTTACCACCCAATGTGTCAGATGAGTTCATGAGCAATTTCAACAATTAAATAAAATATGTTGTTGAGTAGTTCTAACCATTTCCAGCATTATGTCCCCATTGTTCATTAACTCCATTGTTATCTTTCTTTTTTGTTACCTTTCTTTAGAAAAATGGAATAAGAACACTAAGGGATCTGAAAAGCCTCATTTCCTGGCATACTATCTTCAGAAAGAACTATATCTTTAACCACTTAACAAACAAAAAGAATCAGTCAAACATCCAGGACCATGCATAGGCAAAATAGTTACAAAGTTATTTGGGTTCTGGTGTCTGCCATCCTACCTCCACTTTTGTGGTCTTTATTTCTTGTCATTGTTTCTCTTACTTCAAGAAATCTGTCATCTTCATGAATATCCCTACCCACTTAGGGCCAGATTATAGTGTTTCATCATTGCTTGCTCTTGTTAGAATTACTCTACACTTAGAATCTTTTTATGTTCTTTCTTTTTTATGTCTCTCATTTAGTATGCCTCATTTATTCAGGGTCTTTCTTGATAATTTTTAATATCTTAAATTAAATATAACAACCATAAAATAAGTTATCAATAGTAATCAAAGTTTGCTACATTAGTCAACCAGGTGATGGTTTGAGCATCATGTAATAACATCTTAATCAGAACTCCTTGTCCCACAGTTCACATCCTCCCAAGTAGTTGATACTTATTCATATTTTTGTCATATCCATTGCATCCATCGGTCCATTCAATATTTCAAACTTTGGACTTTAGCCAAGCAGTTAGTGAAGGGGAATTCAAGTCTCAACAGTTTTAGTTGCTTATTCTCCTTTCTTCTGTCATGTTTCAAAATCTTTCCCCCCCCCCATCTCTGTGCCTGTGTCTGTGTCTGTCCCTCATGTATATATACACATACACACGTTATGGGAGGCATGGACAAGAATGGCTTAGAATGGTCAGGCCTTGTGACCATTGCTTTAAGAGGGTTTTTCCCTATCAGTGAGATAATAGATCCACTTTATTGTGATGAGAATTTTAAGTGATTTTTTAAAGAAAGGATCTAAGGTTAATGATGAATACATTCATCTCCATCATAAGCTTGTAGGAGAGTCACTATGAATAATGAGGTATTTCAAAATCCTAAAATCATTTCATGTTGTCTATACGACTAGATCATTGATTTTTTAAAAATGGTGTATCTCCCTTGCCTCAGTATGCGTCAGTGCTGGGTCTCTGCATGCACATTGATAATTAATGAGTAGATGGCACTGAGTAGAAGGAATAAACTACTTGATCAGTAAGACCAGAGGAAGAAAAATCACAAAGGATCAGATAAGAAAATAAAACAAAACCCAGCAAAATAGCCATGAACTAGAAAGCTAGAGGAATTTAAAAGGACAGACTGTTTTTGAGATTCATTTCATTACCAGTCAGGAAGCTTCTTATACATTTCCTATTAAGGTAGAAAGCTGTTCAAGTCATAGTCAGATTATGCTACAGGAATCCACTAGACAAGGCAGGCTTCTTCATGGAACTGCTGCAGTACTTGAACCCATATCATGTAATTCTGGTAGTATGCTACCCTGCACTTTGTTAATCTTAAAGGATGTGGAAATTCTTTCTAAACTAAAACCTTCTTGTATTAAAAAAGTCATTTTTCCCTCTTGTTTCATTATCAGAGGAGAAGAGCACAATGACATAATTTAAGGATTATGTACTAGGAAACAGAAGGCTGGTTCTAGACTGGGTTTTGCAGCATTACGTTGGACAAATGATGTGAACCTTTGCATCAATTAGTTTCATCCTTGCAAATGAAGGTAGTCAGTTAGATAATGCTGATGATCTGCAAGGTTCTAAATTATATGATTCATAGGTCAGGTATTCATCATTCTCTGTGTTATATCTTTTATAAACCTGAAGATAGTTATTTCCATAGTATCTATGTTACTTTACAAAAAAATGCTTTTTCACTCAAAATAACTCATGGAGCAGAACAGTAATTATGTTTGTTCTAAAGCTTATTTTCATCTTAGTTAGGACACAAGAGGTAAGCACAATGAGTATAGCCAATCAAAGAGAAAGTTTTTGATCATGAGGAGAACAGGAATATCTTAAAACTAGAGAAAATCAAGTTGGACTTGATTAAGCAAGCTTATGTCTTTAACTTTGAAAAAGAAAAACAGGCAACATGTAATATTTATAATTCTTTTCTTGGGCTCTGTAGCTCACTTCTCAGTAGAGAGCAAGTAGGTTAGGTCCATTTTATACTTAAAGAAATAGATAGGAAATATTTCAGACAGATGTTTGAAAGAGGCAAACGCTGCCTCAAGTACTCAAGTGGATATTTTCACAATTCTCAGTGGGAGGGAAAGGAAGATTATTTGAGGGTGCAGAAAAAAACATTTTTGGCTATGTTAACAAGTGGATACAATAAGTAAAAATAAGAATATAAAGGGCATTGGTACAAATACAAATTAATTTCCTGGCTAAGAGGGAAAGCATCAGTCTTTGGGGCATTTGATATAGTATTCAATACATGACAGCAATGCTACATATTTGGATGAGTTATTGCTAAGAAGATTGGTTTCTGTTGACTGAATATAGAAAAATTATATATTTTAGACCTATACTTTCATTTCACATCAAAATAAGCATAAACCATACCAGGATAACATTAAGTTAGACATCCAAAAGCACTCCATCAGCTAATGTGAGGAAATAGAGCACTTTGGATATAGACTGAATCAAACATTTTTAAGAAAGTTCCTTCATTATATAAATATTCTAAAAATCTAATTCACCCAAAAGTAAATAACTAGGTAATATCCCCATTTGGAGACATTAATTATATATTCATATTTTCTTCACAGAAAATGTTCTTATGGAAGTCAATAGTAAAAATGCTAACTTTAGGTTATCTCTGATAGGGCCACAAAGTCTTCTGCTCCTACAAATAGAGGAGAGTAGAAGGATCTCACTTCTTCCACAGAGTGTACATAGTAGTTGCATATAAAGGAAAGGGAAGGGGTGGCTAGATGGTACAGTGAATAAAGCACTGACCCTGGAGTCAGGAGGACCTGAGTTCAAATCCAGCCTCAGACATGGAACACACACACACACACACACACACACACACACACACACACACACACAAACTAACTGTGTGATCTTGGGTAAGTCACTTAACCCCAATTGCCCTACCTTCCCCCCTCCAAAAAAGGAAAAAAAAAGCAAAAGGAAGAAAAATATTTGGTAAATGCCTTCTATGTGCTAGGCATCATTGTAAGCACTTTACACATATTGTCCCATTTAATCCTCACAAAAACCTTATGAGATAGTGATTTTACATTTTATAATAAAGGGAATTTAGGCAGACAACAGTTAAGTGAGTTGCCCAGAGCCACTTAGCTAGGAAATATCCAAGGGTGGCTTATGAACCAAAGTCTTCCTGAATTCACATCCAGCAGTCTATGTACTATCTACCTACCTAGTAGATACTCCCTAGCTAGTTGGCAAGATAAGAATAAGAGAGGGACATAAAAAATAACACTCTTAGAAAACAAAATTGAACAAGCTGTCAGTGAACTTCCTAATAAAAAATCCCCATTACCAGAAGGATTCACAAGTGAATTATGGTGAATATTAAAAAAAAAAAACAATTACTCCCAATACTATATAAACTATTCGGAAAAAATCGACTGAGTCCTACCAAATTCCTTTTATGACACAAATATGGTCCTGATACCTAAACTAAGAAGAGCCAAAATAGAGAAAGAAAACTATAGACCAATTTTCCTAATGGATATTGATGAAAAACTTTAAATAAAATACTAGCAAAGAGATTATGACAATATATTATAAAGATCATACATTATAACCAGGTAGAATTTATATCAAGAGTGCAGAGCTGATTCAACATTAGGAAATCTCTCAGTGTAATTGACCATATGAATAACAAAACCAACAGAAATAATATGATTATCTCAATAGATGCAGAAAAAAAGACTTTGATAACAGGTAGCACCCATTCAAATTAAAAAACACTAGTGACCATAGGAATAAATGAAGCTTACCTTGAAATGATAAGTAAATTTATCTAAAACCATCAGCAAGCATTATATATAGTGGAGACAATGTAGGAGCCTTTCCAATACAATCAGGGGTGAAGCAAGGATGCCCCTTATCACTTCTATTGTGTAATATTGTACTAGAAATTCTACCTTTAGAAATAAGAAGAAAAAATAAAGGAATTAGAACTGGCAACAAGGAAACAAAATTATCACATTTGCAGATGATATGATGTTATACTTAGAAAATCCCAGAGAACAAACTAAAAAACTACTTAAAATTATTAAAAACTTTAGGAAAGTAGCAGGTTACAAGATAAACTCATGTAAAACATTAACATTTGTATATATTACCAACAAAGTCCAGTAGCAAGAAAGAGAAATTCCATTTAAAATAAGTACAGACAATTTGAAGTATTTGGGAATCTTTATGACAAATGCAGGAACTATGTGAACACTACTATAAAACATTTTTCAAACAAATAAAGATAAATCTAAATAATTAGAAAACATTAATTGCTTATGGATAGGACAACTCAATATAATAAAAATGAGAGTTCTACCTAAGTTAATGTATGTATTTAGTGCTATGCCAAGCAAACTATCAAACCTTTATTTTAGATAGGTAGAAAAAATGATGAAGAATATTCATAAGGAAGAACAAAAGCTCAAGGATATGACAGGAATCAATGAAAAAATGCTAAAGATGGTCATCTAGGTGTGTCAGATATCAAACTATATTGTAAACTGGTAATTATCAAGACAATCTGGAACTGGCTAAGAGACAGTATAGTGGATTAGTGGAATATATTGAGTAAAAATTACATTATAAGAAATGACCTTAGCAATGTTGTATATGATAAACACAACAAATAAAACTATTAGAAAGAAAACCTCATTATTTGGCAATAATTGCAAGGACAACTGGAAAAACAATGTGGCAGAAACTAAGTATAGACCAAATCATAGCATATACCAATGTATTTATCAACTGTATATTAATACTACTATACTAATAATTATGGTGGACATAGGGACTAGACCTATGATTTATTTGGTATAGAGAATTTCCAGATGTGGAAACTCTTTGTATCAAAGCACATCAATAACTTTTCTGTGACTTACAATCATAGAAGGTAGCTGTGAATTCTGAGAGGTTAAGCAATTTACTCAGAGTTATATTGGTTAGAATACGTCAGAGGTAAGATGTCAAGCCAGGTCTTCCTGGGTCCAAGGACAGTTTTCTATCTGCTGTAAAAATTATGTATATTATACAACTCACACAAAGATAAAAATAAAGAAGTGTAAGAAATATATGAAATTATATTTGATCCTTGAGTCAGTAGAGAGCCACTGAAGTCTTCCTGAAGTAGGGAGTGATATAGTCAGAATTGAGCTTTAGGAAAATCATTTTAGCATTTGTGAAGAAAATGGATGAGTGACAAAATTTGAAGCAGGGAGACCCACTAGGAGGCTATTGCAATGCTGTAGGTGAGTGGAGGAAGGAAGGAAGCATTTGTTAAGCAACTGCAAGGTGTCGGTTACTGTGCTAAGGGATATCTATATTTATATAGACATGCATGTATACCTACATACCTACACATGTGTACACATGCACACACACATTTGTATATATATATGTATATATTTTATCTATAATGTTATCCCTGAGAGGTGTTGAGGTCTGAATAATGAGTAGAAAGAGACAAATAGGATATATATGGTGGTAGAAAAGACTAGCTTTGACATATGATTGTGCAGAGCATCTTTACAGGTGCTTCTAGGAGAATTACCCTCATAAGGTTTGTTAGACATCCCCCCCCCCGCAGGGCAGTCTCTTTCCTCTGAACATAGACTGGTAAAAAGAAAGAGAGAGAGACAGAGAGAGAGAGAGAGAGAGAGAGAGAGAGAGAGAGAGAGAGAGAGGGAGGGAGAGAGAGAGAGCCTCCCCCACACTCCATCCTCCCAGGTTATGTCAAAGTGGTAGGTTTTAACTTCCTTGAGAAGCTGGTAATTTGAAAAGTGGAGGGAGAAAGCAGAATGGGAAAAGATTGGGCAATATGGGTAGACATAGTTTTGCTAGAGATAGGTCCCATGACTGACCCTCAGAAGCAGGGTGGGATTTGATGTATCTAGCACCCTGAGATTGTTTGATCACACACCCTGGATCATTTCGGATACTGCCATTTCTTAATGTCAGCATGACATTGAATCAGTCAGCAAGCATTTCTTAAACTTCTATTCTGTGTCACTCTGTGCTATACATGATAGAGATTCAAAAACAAAAATGAGACAGTCCTTGTCCTCAAGGGCAAATTTATAAATATAAATTCATATAAATAAAAATTACCCAGTAACTTTGGAAAGAGAGCATTAGCAGCTGAGGAAAACAGTAAAGATCTCATGTAGGCAACAGTCTTTGAGCTGGGCTTTGAAGGAAATATGTCTAAAATAGAACTCATTATTATTCCTCTACTACCGATCTTCAAAACCTCCTTTTTATTCTGTCAAAGACATCACCATTCTTCCAGTAATCCAAGTTCATATTTTCAACTCACCATTTCTATCCAGTCTCTTTTCAACTCTTGTCAATTCTCCCTCCAAAATGTCTCACATTCATCTCTTCACTTTATTTCCTCATTTGTAATGAGAGCAGGTTGAACTAAATGACTTAGTTCTAAAATATAACACAGCTCTAAATCTATTATCCTATGAACTGGGAATGTTTAAGTGGAAAAGGGAACATTTGGTGTGAGGGAGCTTGATAGCTGTCTTAAAGTATTTTCTTGAATGTCACCCGAAAAAGCGAGGCAGAGTAGATAAAAGATTGACCTCAAACCCAGGAAGACTCAGATTCATGTTCTAACTGTAAGATGCTGACCAATATTGGTAGAGGAAAATACTTTGCTCAGGAGTTCCCCATACCAATGAATCACAGGTCCAGTTCCTATTTCTATAGAGTTTAGACTTGTTCTTTTTGGCAACAAAGGCCAAAACCAGGAGCTATATATAGAAGAGGCACATTTAAGATGAATAGAAATAAAGAAATTCCTAGGACTAGAGTAATCCCAAAGTGTAATGGACGGTTTGGAAAGTAATTAGTTTCCTCTCACTGAAGACCTTGAAGTCTAGATTACTAATTGTTTGATTTGTGGTTGAGGGGATTCTTTTGAGGTATAGGCTGTACCAGATGGTCACTGAGGACTCTTTGAACTCTGAAAATCTGTGATCCCATAAAAATAAAATTCTTCAAATCCATAAAAGTCTAGTGTTATTTGAAATTTTTAGTCATCTATGTAACCATAAAGATGTGTTCTACTGTATAAAATGACTTGTAAAAGTCCTCCTGTTCCCTTATCGTGTTTTCATCAAGAATGCCCTTGATGCATGCATTGATTCTTCTCATAAAGATTTTTTTATAGAGATGAGAAAGCAGACTTATGGGTCAGCAGCTACTAAAGTCATTTCAGTCTCATTTATTTCCTTTTCTTTGGAAGATGATGGGTCTTGATCTTTTAGATGCTTTAGTTATAATTCTTTATTTGAGATGTCTTGAAAACTGATCTATAAATGCTTTGAAAATTAAATCATTTGTAGCATAAATTTCCTCTGTGCTTGGCCACTTTTTTTGGTTTGCTTTTGATCAGTGTCTGGAATGTCTGGTTTGGAAATGCATGCTAATGAAGAATGTAACTCATTTGGAACTTATAGTCTTAATATCTGATTGGGATACTGCGAAGCTAAAATGTTCATATTGCCAACATCTGTCAGGATTTGGTTTCAAATGACGCCAAGTGTCTAATCTCTAGTCACTGCAATGTACTGCCACTCTATAGAGGAATGCTTAGCTTCAAATCCTGACGCTACACAGTCTACTTATATAAACATGATCAAGCCATTTAACTTCTCAGTACCTTAAAACAACTCTCTAAAGCTATACATATTAGACTTATTATCTTCCCATGCCTGGAATCTCCCACATTTATGAAATCACCACCCTACCCTCCAAATAAATTCTAAACTGAAACTCAAGGTTATCTGTATGTACCAATTATGTAGGAACTACATGAATTTCCAGAGAGATGTTGATGTTTTGATTTGAATGTTCTAAAGATTTTGGGAGCCCTTTTTGTTTTCATAATATAGATAGATTTATAGAAGAATGATTATTGGTGCAAAAGGGACTCCATCTATACCCTGGGATGTTGCCCTTGCCATTGTTGCTGTTGAATACAGTAGAATTCATATTCAGGGTAGAATAAATTTTCTGACATTATTGATGACCTATGTTAAGAGAGATGATGACACCAGTAAAAATGTGGAGACAATAGCTGATTAAATTTAGCTTTGATTAAGGGTTCAAATTTTCAAAAAAATCCCCTTCAAAGAAAGGGTAGGCAATATTAAATACTACAGTTAATGCCATGTAAGTGGTATGTCCTGTAACCTGGAATATCCTTCTTTCCCTCACCAAACTACCAAGTTGACTCCTGTTGATCTTTTATGACCTAATTTTAATAACAACTATTGGAAATCTCTACTGATCAGAAATTATCTTACCTTAAATTGCATATCGTGATCTCTTGCATTTCTTTTATTTTTACTTTGCTTTACAGTTGTTTGGATTGCTAGCTTCCCTTTATATCTTCTCCCTAATTCTCTACCCTACATTATGGTATAGTTGAAGAGTGGAGGAGAAGGAAGTTTGTATTTGAAAACAGAGGATCTGGGTTTAAATTCCAGATTTTCTTCTTAGTCATACCATTTCCCCTAATATATTTGATTTACTTCATTAAATATTTCCCAATTACATGTAAAATGATTTTATTGTTCACTTAAAAAAAGTTGAGTTCAAGATTCTCTCCTTCCCTCTGGCTCCTCCCCCCACCTTGAAAAGGCAAGCAATTTGAAATATATTATACATGTGATGTCATACAAAACATTTACAAATTAGACATGTTGCAAAAGAAAAGTGCAAAATAAAAAATAAAAAGAAAGTGTACTTCAATTTGCATTCTGAGGTCATCACTTTTTTGGAAGTGCAAAGCATTTTTCATCTTGGGTCTTTTGAAATTTTCTTGGATCACTGTTTTGAAGAGAGTAGACAACTTTTTCACATGCTTAAAAATATCACTGTTATTGTATACAATGTTCTCATGGTTCTGCTCACTTCACTTTGTACAAGTTCATGTAAGTCTTCTTGGGCTTTTCGGAAACCATTCTGCTCACCATTTCTTTTTATTTTTTTCCTTTTTGGAAAGGAGAAGGCAGGACAATTGGGGTAAAGTGATTTGCCCAAGGTCAAACGGCTAGTAAGCGTTAAGTGTCTGAGGCTGGATTTGAACTCCATCCTCCTGACCCCAGGGCCAGTGCTCTATTCACTGCACCACCTAGTTGTCCCCTCATCATTTCTTATAATTCAATAGCATTCCATCACAATCATATACCACAATTTGTATCTCTCAATTGCCAATTCTTTGATACCACAAAAAAAGCTTCTATAAATATTTTTGTTCATATAGTTCTTTTTCCTTTTTTCATCTCTTTTGGATGCAAATCTAGTAGGGTTATTCTTGTTTGTTGTTGCTGTTCAGTCATTTCAGTCTTGATCCATTCTTTGTGACCCTGTTTGAACTTTCCTTGAAAAAAAAATATTGCTTTGCCCTTTTCTTCTCCAGCTCATTTTTTTTTGCTCTTTTTTGGAGGGCAATTAGGGTTAAGTGACTTGCTCCAGCTCATTTTAGTGATGTGAAAACTGAGGCAAATGTGGTTAAGTGACTTTTCAAGAGTTATCTTATCTGAGGAAGTATCTGAGCTTGGATTTGATCTCCAGATGTTGAGTCTTCCTAACTCCAGGCCTGGAACTCTATTCAAGGTGTTACCTAGTTGCCCAGAGGTATTGTTAGTCACACCATTTTAAACCAAGTCATTTTACCTCTACATACCTCAGAATCCTTATCTTATCTACATATCTCAGTACCCTTAATGGAGAAAATGGAATAGATTCTTGTTAAGATCCCCTCTAGCTATATATCCTTTGATTCTATTCTCCTGGCCTCAACTTATTAGCTTACTCTGGAACCCCTCTGGCTTTCCACATTTCTGACATGATCTCTAAGGCTCCATCTGTCTCTCAGATTCTATTATTCTGCTAACTTGCAAAATCCATGAATATGGTGACTTTGCCTAATTTATTTATACACATATTTTTCTCCTAGTACAGTGTTCTCCACAAGAAGGAATGCTTGAATTAAAAAAAATACATTGGACCTCAAAAACCTGTGCAATCTTTTAAATATGAAGGCATTTTAATCATATTTCCCAGTGAAATGCTTCTCTTTCCCAGTTCTGTCTTCTCTCTTCACAATCTTTATCTTCTCTACTAGTGTGAGGAGAACATATTACATATACGTCTTAATTGGTGGAATTCTTTCAATCACAGCATCACATGCAAACCAAATAAAAAGGAAAACAAGAGGAAGAACAGATGAAATGTTTTAGGAATTTTTGAGAAATTTTTAGGAATTTTTGAGTGAGAATACTTCCTGTTCCTTCATGTCTTCTAATACTTTCTTCCATAAATTTCCTTCGTATTGTCTGCCTGATTTATTTTAGGCTTATTTATATGTATTTGTCTGGATTAGGATTGGGGTTAAAAAGACATTTTCTTCCCAAATGTCCCTTTGTATAAAAAAGAGGAAATTAGCTACCCCAAACTTCTCTAAGTTATAGTTTAAGAGAGATTGCTTTTGGATGTGAAAAAATAATACCAAAACAATAATAACTTTCATATATTGTTTCACTATATGGTTCTTTCCCTACAATCTTTATCATTTTGTGGAAATGGCAAAACTGAGGGCCAGAAATGTTGTTACTTTCTGAAGCAAGCCAAGGAGTTAGTAAATAATAAGAACACTACCTGAATACATGTTCTTTCATCTGAGATCAAGTGCCCTTGATTTCTTTTCTTGCTTTGTTAGAATGACCTCATCCTTTTACCATTGAATAGTTCTAAGGTCTTTGTTGTTCAATCATTTTTCAGTCATATTCAGTTCTTCATAACCTCATTTGGGGTTTTCTTTCCAAATAGAGTGGTGTGGTTTGCCATTTCCTTTTACAGCTCGTTTTATAGATAAGGAAACTGAAGTAAATAGGATTAAGTGACTTGCCCAATGTCACTCAGCTAGTAAGTGCCTGAGGCTGGATCTGAACTCAGGAAGATGAATTTTCCCCTTTAGTTGTCCCAGAAAAGAAATTCTTATTTACATAAACCCTAGTGGAAATAAAATTATCTGTTATCTGAAGAGGATTTTTTATGTTTTGTTCTTCAATTAGTTTGGAAGTCATAATATGAACTCATATTTTGATATGAGTTAAAATATATGTTAATCTCCATATAATCTAGAATATAAGCAATTAGGAAGTTTGAATTACTAGAATTTTTGCTTTCAATTTCCAAACAAAAATTGTGTCATTTCCAACGAAGAGTCACTCTCAGGTATTGAAATACCTTAAAAATATCTTTTAATTAAAATTTGATTGCATCCTCACTATGATGAGGCAAGTATGTTGAGTATTTTGGGGAATATGACATTGTGCTAGCCAGTTGGGCAGATGACATCCAAATACTTAGCAGGTTTAAATACAAGTATACATGTATGAAACAGCAATTGAGGCAGAAATGTAGGATACCACTTAATTCATTAACAAAACTTAATGGTACGAATAAAAACAAAGAAGCAAACGTGGGGGAAGGTATGGAATCAGAAGAAGGCAGTAGAGTACCATGGAAAAACTAATGGACTGAGAATCAGAGGGCCCTGGTTTGTGTTCTAACTCTACCATTGACTGCCTACATGACTTTAAGAAAATACATCATCTAATCTCTTTCGACCCTCTCTGTGATTATGTTTCTTTATCTGTGAGATGATATCAAAGGTTCCATTCCATTCTAAATCTGTGATCTCATGATTTGCAACTATGGAGAGATCATAGATTTAGAGAGAAGCACAGAGAAGCAGCATTGATGAAATCACAGACAATTCATAGTATTAAACATTCCATGATACATGTAGTTCATTTTACTGTGTTCAAATTCTTTGGAAATCAGCACTTATGTACAGCACATCAAATTGTTTCTGTGCATTAATGTAAAAGGCAGCCTCCTTACTTCCTAACCATATGACACAAAGTAAATCTTAGTTAACTGAGATTCAACATTCCAATCAATAAATTTTAATGAAGTACCTACTAAGAACAAGACACTGTACCAGATGCTGGGAATGCAAGGCTAAAAATTGCTCAGAGGGGCCAATATTTATAGGAGAACTGGAATTTATAAGACCACATAATCCAATCCTCTTAATTTTTGTGGATTAAATTGGGGACAAGGGAGTCAAATTTGCATTAGGGTTTGTAGGCTTAGAGGTGGTAGGTGGCTGGGCCATGATATGAACCTAGACTCCAAATTCAATGCTCTTTCCAGTATCATGTTACTCCTGTACTGAAGGACCTTAAAATCTAACTAGGGATTATGATAGTTATAATACAGGGGATCTCAATAATCTTGGGACTAAGATTTAGTCCTTAAATTTCTTAGTATTTGAGACTAAGACTTTTTAGACATGCTATATCATTGTTAGGTATAATACAAAATAGGGAATCATGAAGCAAAGGAGAGAATCAGAGTAAAATAGTCCAGCAATATCGGAGAAGGGAGATAACATATATGACTATTCTGGGTAAATGGGGACTTTCATTTTCCTAACTTAAAGAAGAGAAGATTAGACTCAATTTCTAAGACTTCTTTTGTCTCTCATACTGTATAATCCTATGAGGATATTTTCAGTTTCTTTGATATCTTTTCTACAAAATGAAGAATAAATTTGGGGTGCATATAGCTAGCTTGATGTCTGATATTTTTATAAATCCTATTTTCTGTTCCACAGAGGCAGCTAGGTGGTATAGCAGGAGTTCTGGACATGAAGTCAGGAAGACCTAAGTTCAAATCCTGCCTCAGATTGTTTCTAGTGGCTTTGGGCAACTAAAAATATATTTGCTTCAGTTTCCTCACCATAAAATACAGATACTAACAGTGTCTACATCCTGGGGTTGCTGTGAAGATCAAATGAGAAATATTTGTCACATTTTTTGCATAGTACCTTGCACATAGTAGGACCAATATACATGCTAACTTTATTATTATTATTATTATTGTTATTACTGATAATTATACCCCCTTTCCCTCCCTTGATCACTATCAAGACAAGATAAATGATTGCATTTAACAATGTTTTAAAAGTTCCCCTTGAAGAAAAATTTCCATGAAAACATAACCCAAAAATCAAAGAAAGGGATGCCAATATTCAGAGAATTTCTTTTAAGCTCAAAGCCTGATACTGATTAGGCCTCTTAACTGATTTTCCTTTATTGCTACCCTGGTTTCTTTTAGGTACTGGCCATGTGGGCCAAGACTTCTTTTCATGGTTCATCTCATTCACCTGAATCTCCCCAGTCTAATGAATATTTATCACATTTTTATAGACCTCCTGAGAAGGAGAGTCTCACTTTCCTAAGTAAGTCATTCCAATGTATCTGACCTTCACTATCCTCATTCTTTTAAATGCTGTTCAGAATCTTTCTTTCTGCAGCTTAATCTCATTTCCTCTCTGTCTATCTTTTGAGAGGACTAGAAACAGTTGGCTACTGTCACCCAAATAATGCTTTCCTATTTTTGAAGACCTGTAACATGGTTACCTTAGGCTTCTCTTTTCTAGGCTAAAAAAACACTTTTCTTTTAATTTATTTTCTTAGCTTTTTTCTCTATTTCTGATCATAGATTATCATAATCATATCGAATCATCTTTATGGCTCTTCCACTTTTTTCTACCTCTAACTTAGCTTGAACAGAAGCCCAAAGTGAAAAAAAAAACAAAAAAGTTTCACACAGGAAAATATAACTTCTATGCTTAATGATTTTGAAGTCTCATTAATGAACCAAAAGAAAGCCAGGTAAACATGGTTTTTAGATGACTGCACTTATGTATTAGGTTCTATCCCCTGAGGTGTACTAGTGGCTAGCCTCCTGAAACAGGAAAAAGATGTTGGAAAATAAGAAGAAAAACAATTATGAAATACGTGTACATAAGAGTAGGACACCCTGTTTATAGCAAAAAGAAATGAACAAGCTGGAAATGCTCAAATGTGCCATGGGCCAGTTGGGAGTGAGGCAAAAATAGGAGTAGGGGATTCCATTAATACACTCACATTGGCTGAAGGAAAAGTACTAGCCACTTACATTGCCAAACAAAACAAGAATCTTATGTCCAGAAACAAGTTTGAAAACATCCTTCCTCTGACTGAATCTATGACCTTGAGCAATTTAGAGAAAGAAGTGGGATATTTTTCTCTCCATCACCCCCTGCAAACCATTCCATGAAACAGCTAATGCTGCCTCCTCAGGAGGCTAGTTTTCAACTACTTATAAAGGAACAAACAGGCAGATAAATGAGTATGAAAGAGAAGAAAATTGACCTTGGGCTAATGGATTAGAAATGTCTACATCTTCTAAAACTGAGATCTTAAGGCTACATTCCTCATTTCCCCCTGGTCCCCATCCCATGCATCACAGATTCCTTTTCCCTTTGTTCTAATGAATATGTATAAAATTAAAATAATTAAAATTAAATTAATTTATTTTTTAAGTTTATTACTTAGATAAAGAAAAATTGAGGATAATAATCTTAAAAGAAGCATTTAATTTTATTTTGGGTCTACTATTTATTCTAATTTGACCTCTGTGAGAGTTTTATCAACAAGAACAATATGTGTAGTAGGGTAGTAAAACTGTGATTCTAAGCAACTGATATATTATTCGGGAACTTGCCTTACTGAATAGAAAGCAAATCCTATTAAAGATTCACTAAAAGCTTAAAATAGACTAATTTATTTCATTTTCTTTCATAGATAATAAACATGGCTAAATAGATAAAGAACTGGCCTCAGAGTCAGAAATCTTGGAATCAGGTCTTGTTTCTGCTAACATAGTAACTGTATAATCAAAGGGATCCCCTAACTTTAGTGCACAGGATGTTCTCTTTAGATGCTAGGTTAAACATCAACTAAATGTTGGAATCTCTATAACAAGCATTCCTCACTCCTTTAAAATTACAGTTGCTGGGCTCAAAGAAATATTAAACTACTTATATCCTTTGGCCCAGCAAATAGGGTCTTATTTACAAAGATAATTAGGGGAAAAGAAAAAGAATTTATATGTTCAAAAATGTTTATAGCAGCTCTATGGAGCAAAGAACTGGAAACTGCTTGGATGCCTATCAATTAGGGAATGATTGAATAAGTTGGGGCATATGATTGTGATGGAATATTATTGTGTTATAAGAAATGATGTGCTCAATGATTTTAGAAACAAAAATCATGGAAAGACTTGCATGAAATAATGAAGAGTAGAATGAGCAGGACCAAGACAGCACTGTATACAGTAACAGCAATATTGTTTTAAAAATGCTTTTTAACAAATAAGTTATTTTGACTATTTTAAATACCTAAATTAATATAAAGGACATGTGAAGAAAGACATTATCTGCATGAAAGGAATAATGATAAATAGAAGCAAAACTGATAAGTAGAAGTATGTATACAATGTGTACATATGTATGTGTGTATATACATATTTGTATGCATATATAGATTTGTGTATAATGTGACCATTTCTAGGTTTCTAGAGTTGGGGGAGAGTGAGGAAAGAAAAAATGCATAATTATTATATATTTTAAAGGAATAGCAAGTTGTACATAATAGATTTGCAGTTTCATTGTAATCACCTTTTTATGTACTATATTAGGAAATTCAGTTTTTTCCATGAATTAAAAATAAAATAAAATTACAACTGCACTTGAAAAAAATGTCTAAATATATTGCTTTAAACCCCTTGCCCCCTATTCTGAAATATGACATTTTAAGAAGTACACATGTAAATATAAATATAAGTATTTTTTGGACAAAGTTTCAATGTTCTATTCCAGGACTAAGCTAGACCAGTCCCATGATTCATACTCAAAAATTAAAGTTAAATGAAGAACATGTGGAACACAAAAGACAATAAGAACAACTTTACTTAAAACTAAGAAATTTTGGGGAAAAAAAGCCCTAAAATTAGAAGGATATGAATGAAATTTTAAAAATACAGATAGTTAAAAAATTGTACTCCTATGTTTTAATCTCATTCCTTTCTGTAGTCACGGATTATTCAAATTGGAAAGATCTCATTTAACTTCTTCCTGTTTTTACAAGGGAGAAAATGAATTTTCAGAAAGATGAAATGATTTGGGTAAGGTCACTAGCATAAGTAGTAACTAGGGCAAGGAGCAAAGAACTTCTCTATTAAGTCCAGTGTCTAATTCTTGATATTTCATTTCTCCTTTGGAGGGAACAGCAAAGGATGAAAAGAGAGTCAATTCTATCATGCCTGGTGGATTTATATCTTGCATCATCTCTGTGCATGTCGCATAAAAAATGGGAATGTTATATTGAAAAGTCAAACTGTTGTAACCTGGAAACTTTCCATCATGTTTATGTTTATGATGAAATTAAATGAAATTCTTATCTATTTGTCAGAGAGGGATTACTAATTTGCTGAAAGAAAATGCAACAACATTTTTAAGAGGACACAGACCAACTAGAGTGCATCTACCTAAAGAAGAGTTAGAAGAATCATGGGGAGAATGGAAACCTTTCCATCATATAATCCCTTACAACTACGAATGCTTAGCCTGGAGAAGAAAATACTTAGGGAAAAATGTAGCTTTGGTCTTCATATATTTTGGGGATATTCACATGGAATTGGGATTAGAGTTGATTTCCTTTAGAAGGCCAATGAAAGAATAAATAGAAAACTGGGTTTAGCTCAATATAATATCACTTTTTTGGCAATTCAAGCTAGTCCAAGAATGGAATGGGCTGGTTTGAGACGTAATAAATTCACCTTCACTGTTGTCATCTGCAAGGATTCAGTGATCATTTATTAAGGATGTTGAAGATGGTATCAAAGTTTTGAAAAAAAAAGGTTAGGCTACACAGAGCATCTTGAATGGGTTCATGGCCCCATATGAGGTCATGCCAAAATTGGCAACAGTTAAAGGTTTCTGAACATGCAACAACCAATCTATTAATTAAAATTCAAACACATGGTGGAGCCAAGATCACGGTGTAGAAGCAGCAAAGTCCTGCAGCTCCCACACTGTCACCCTAAGCACCCATAAAATATGAGCCAAGATAAAGTTTAAGACTCTCAGACTCACAAAAATACAGAGAACACATCTCTTGCTGAAGACAGCCCGGCAGCAGGGGCTCATTGTGGCAGACAGAATGGAGGTTGGAACAGCCTGAAACCAATGGGAAGGAGCTGGGCTAAGCTGAGCCCAGCAGCACCGCAGCCAGTCTTCAGGAGAGATCTACAGCTTCCAGCACCTCCACATCTGCCTAGGCATGAGGAATGGGGACTAGACAGGAGATGGGTAGCTCGCTCTGAAACAGAGCAGCCCAAAACCCCAGCCGTGGCCAGGCTAGGCCCCAGGGCGGCCTGGAGGAGCTGAGTCTCCCAAACCGCAGCTTGAGTCAATTTCAAAGAAAATCTAAAGCAGCTGCCTAAGGGAATCTTAAAATCGTCAGAGTCAGTTAGTGAAAGTGAAACTATGAAAATTAATTTGGGGGTGGTAAAGCAGTTCAGCCAATTTGCTGCCAGGGCAAGGAAGCAGTGGGGGAAGGGAACTGCTGGAACCAGCAGCAGCCCCCATCAGGCTGCTTCAGAGCCCCTGGCCTGCGGACTCCCCAGGGGGGCTGAATCGATTGATCAGGGCCAAGTGCTCTTGCGTTGAGCCTCCTGGATCCAGATCGTGGTTTTGGGTGGTGGTCCTGGGGTGCAATTTCAGCAAGCCAAAGCTCAGGGGACTTGCAACACCCTCCTAATAGATCCAGCAGCTGGGAAAACCCTAGCGATTTGGAACAGAACTTTCCCCCTTGGTAGCAGAGTTTCACAGACCTAAAAAAACCAATTAATTGACTGGCCAACATGAGGAAGAGAAAGCAAAATAAAAACACCAATAACACTCTACAATCCTTTTTTATGGATAAAAAGGGTCAAAGCATGGAACGGGAGGAAGAGAACCCAGACCTCAGAACTTCCACACCAAATGCTTCCAAGACAATTGAATAATGCCTAGAAGCTATACATTAACTTTAAAAGGACTTTGAAAACCAAAAAAAAGAAATGGAGGAAAAATTGGGAAGAGAAATGAGAATGATACAAGAAAATCATGAAAAGAGAGTCAACAACCAAACTGAGGAAAACAACACTTTAAAGAATAGATTAACTCAAATGGCAAAAGGGGCCCAGAAATCCAATGAGGAAAAGAATGCCTTAAAAAGTCAAATTTCCCAGATGGAAAAAGAATCTCAAAAGCATTCCGAAGAGAATAATTCCTTCAGAATTAGAGTGGAGCAAATAGAAGCCAATGACTTTATGAGAAACCAAGATACTATTACAGTTACAGTTACAGTTACAAAGAAATGAAAAAATAGAAAGCATTGTGAAATATCTCCTTGAAAAAAACCACTGACCTGGAAAATAGATCCAGGACAGACAACTGGAAAATTATTGGTCTACCTGAAACCCATGACCAAAAAAGAACTTGGAAATCATCCTTCAAGAAATCCACAAAGAAAATTGCCCTGATGTTTTAGAATCAGAGGGCAAAATAGAACTTGAAAGAATTCACCAATCACCTCTTCGAAAAGATCCCCAAAAGAAAACTCCTAGAAATGTTATTGCC
>CM053598.1:166009461-166042593 GCA_028646575.1 Pseudocheirus occidentalis | reverse complement strand
CTGAACTAGGTAAATGATATGCTTGTTTGATTAAAGAAAGATTGTTAACCCATTTTAAGTTGCTTTCCTTTAGAAAAGCAGATCTAAGAACCTGTGCTAGCAACTGCCCTGGGTATGCTAGGGTGCTTGCTGATACACAGGCATATGTTCGTGAAGAAAATGTACAAGAAGACACCTCCATGCCAGTCATCTGAGGAAGTTGCAAGTCCATGGGTATGGAGCATCATACATCTTTTCAGACTTTTAATCATTTCTGTTAATTTTTTTTCCTCTCTTTTTTCCCCTTAAAAATATTGCAACATGTTGGCTCTGTAAGAAGGTCTAGGGGATGTTATAATGGGAGAAATATTGACAACATTAAAACAACAGTTAATAAAATTTGCATATTTAAATGATTTTCTTCTTTATAAACAAACTCATTATTTGTCCTAGAATCTTGTTAAAATCCCAAGTCAAGCTCATTGACCTATAGTGTGCAGACCCTAGCTTTCCTCTTTTTGAAAACATGGTCTTTTTGTCATTTTGTGGCACATTCTTTTCAAATACCATGAAAAGCAACTCAATAGTATTCAGTGAAGTGCAGGTAAATGTCAGGAATAAATATAAGGCAGTCAAATGCCTTGTCATCTTGACCTCTCATTAGTGACATGCATGAAAAGATGAATTAGATTCCTGTTGTGGTCAAGAGATGTGAACAAGGAGTTTTCAGAAGAAATCAAAGCTATCAATTGTCATAGAAAAAAAATGCTCTGAATCAATATTTATTAGAGAAAAAAACCTCTGAAATACCCCCCCCTTCCACCTATATGATTGGCTAACATGACAGAAAAGGAAAATAACAAATTCTAGAGAGCATATGGAAAAACTGAAGCAGTTATAGTTCAAGGACAGTTAGAATGTCCTACTGGACAGAGCATTGTGCCTAGAGTCAGGAAGACCTGAATTCAATTTGACCTCAGATGCTTACTACCTCTGTGACCCTGGGTAAATCACTTAATGTCAGTTTGTCTAAAACCACTGGAGAAAGAAATAGCAAAAACCACTCCAGAATCTTTGGCAAGAAAGCCCCATAATGGGATCACAAAGAGTTGGACACAAATGAAGGAGTGAACAACAACAACAACAACAAAGTTCTTTCTGGCTTTCAAATTGCAATTTATGTGGACCTCGCACCTTGAACTCATGGAGAATAGTTTGTTGTTTGTTCATTTGTTTGTTTTTATTGTATCCTTACTTATTTGGAATTTAACACACTACTAACATTTTTTTTCAGTCATTTAAAATTCAAAAGTCACAGTGGTCTGAGAAAGCAAGTAAAATAAGAAATTAGTAGTCCTGCCTTCCGTTTCATTTCCCTTATTATCTCATGGACCTTGTGGAGTAGAACAATTTGTTTTCACTCTTTTCCTGACAATTTTTTCACTTAGCTATTTTAACTCAACTTTTCATTTAACAAAAATTAATTTTCTCTCCTTCCCAATTAATCAAAAAATCATGTTTTATATCAAGAAAAACAATTTCTCTCACTGACCACATCCAAAAATATGTCTCATGGTCCTCCTCTTCCACAAAGTAACTCAAATTCATTTTTTTAAATTATCCCTAGTATTCACTTTCAGCTTCTACTTAGCTTTAGGATTTTAATATGCTTATGTCTCCTCTTTGATTTTGTTGTGTTATTCTACTGTTACCTCTCTTCTTTTTGGTTGAGATGTTTTTTGTGATCCCTATTGGTCCTTTCAGATAGCTTATTCTCTTCCTCCTCATTGCAATTATTTCTCTTTGAATCTCTAGAATTGCTTTCCTGAGAGCTTCTCATACCTTTTGCACTGAATTTGAGGCCAAATCATTTCTCTGAAACCTGCAAAATCTGCACTCTCAGAGTATATAAAGCACATCAAACTATATTTAGATCCCTTCTTGTTCTCAATCACTAGTTTTTAAGATGACGTGAGTCATTTATTGCCCAATATCCACATCATTTCTACTTCAGTAAATCCTTATTGGTTATAATTGGACCCAGAAAATAAAAAAAAATTCCCCTAGTTAATTTTTTTTGTTAAAAAAAGGAAATTATCATTAAAGCAATTTAAGAATTTATTTACTGCCTTGCATTTGGTAGAAATGGAATCCAAATCATTATAGTTCCCTATTACTATTACAGCATGCCTGTATACCACACTTGATTTTTCTCAAATATCTCATGTATTTTTACTTTATTTCCAGGTGATCTATACTATATCCCCATGAAAATATAGCTTATTTTCCTTCCCTTAGTAATCTTCACCCAAATATATCCCACCACACTTCCTCACTGGAGTTATCCACATGATTCTATTTTGCCTACTTTTTTCCTCCCTTTATTTCCACCTCTCTAAAGTCAGCTATATATAATAGAGTATAGAGTGCTGGATCAGTGTTTGACTACTGCCTCAGACACTTATTATTTGGATGCTAGATAAGTACTTTGATTACCTCATGCTAGTTTCCTCATCCATAACATGGCGACAATATTAGCACCTATTTAATAAGATTATTTGGAGAATTAAATGAAATATTTAAAGCACTTCTATAAAACTTAAGTTTTATATAAATATTTGCTATTATTGTTTTCTTTCCTTTACAGAAACTGTTATATAGTTCTATAGTAATATTCTAGGTAAATTTTCACATTTGGCCCAATCCCAATTATTCTTAGGAAGTTGAATCTGCAAGCTTATGTTAAGAATTCTTATTCACTTGCCAATAGCTTCTAATACTGCATATATTCTTGTATAGAAGACTTATTGAGGTGTTATTGTTGGATTTTTATTTTATGTGACTTATGGGGTATCTCTACTACTATCTTTCTTCCTATACTATGATCTGTTACTCTCTATGATACCTAGCTTGATATAATTATTTAAGCAGCTTTCTGCTTTCTATTTTTTTTTAGTTTAACTACTCATTGGTCATATTTGTATGATAAGAAGCAAATACATATTTTATAAGGCCTAATTAGATATATTTCAACCCTGTTTAAGAATCTAGAATCTATGTATTTTAAGTTATAGTCTGGAAATCATATCTTATTAGCTTAGATTATTTATTTAGCTATTTGTTCACTTTTGCAATTTTTTCTTTCCAAAATGCCTACTGTAACTAACTACTGTATAGATAGTAACTACTGCAACTAATGCCTACTGTAACTAAGCAGGAGCATCAAACAACAGTACTACCTTTATATTATTGTCATGTGGTGTCAAAATCAAAGAAACAGGTTGGGTCAAATTCCACACTTGTCTAAAAGTCATCCCCGATCACTAAGGGATACTTCTCATTATTAATATTCTTAGGGGTAGTATAATGGCAAGCAAAGTAGTACTTTGCTCCTTGTTTCCGCTGTTCAAGTACTTAGCTCTTTTGTTCAGTTATTCAAGTACTTAGCTCTTTTGTTCAGTTATTCAAGTATTTAGCTCCTTGTTTCAACTATTCAAGTGTCTTTGAGCCTGTCTTTGATTGTGTAAAGTCTTTGTTGTAAACTAACATCATCACATGGAACCTACAGGGGGAGGAACTTACTAAGAGAGAATATAAAAGCATGAGGATGAGCTGGAACCAAGCAGAACTGAGAAGGAGAACACTTTTGGTGTCAGCATACTGTCCATCTGCTCTGTCTGTGTTGATTTGTGTTTGTGTTATTTTGTCAAAGAGAAACATTCTATCTGTTGATTTGTATGATTTGTCAGACAGCACTCTGTCTGTTGACTTGTGATTGTGTTATTTTGTCAGATAGAAACATTCTATGTGTTGTCTTGTATTGATTTCACAGGCAGAAAGTGAATTGAGATGATAGTGCTGACAATGTATGTTAATACTGTTGTAACTCTATCAAGCTTGATGTGTGTAGCTGGATCAGAATCTTGACCAGGAGCTGGACCAGTAACTCAGAACTATGTACCTGTGAATCCTGGTTACTGTTGGGTGAATTCAGGCAAGAGCTGAGATCATGGAAGAGGAACTATGGAATTTCAGAGGCAAGATGAAAGGACTTCACTTGGGTACTTAATGCTGGATGATTAGATTAGGATAATGAGAACTAGGGGTGGGAAATTTTCATTCTTTGTACTTTGTAACCCTTAAGGATGATTTTTCCTTAAGGATGATTGAATTAAGGATGATTGGAAGCCAGTCTCCAATAAAGATGAAAGAAGACATTCTGGCTGACAAGATTAATAAAATGTGATCTATGGGGAGAGATCTTTTTGCTTTTTACCCCTTAAAAATGACTTCTCCTTAAGGATGATTTAGTTAAGGACTTACTGAATGATATCTTTTGTTTAAGACTGTGTGGTCACTTTAATAATAAGCTGTTATGTTATGGGATTGTGAATGTTATACTTTGGTTTCTGTGAATGTTTTGCTGTTGAAACATAAAGAGTTCACTATACTATGTGATCATAACCTTAAAGTTTTTCACAGCAGCAGTCCTCAGGACAGTTGCTTGTGCTTGGCTTTGTAATGGTAATGGAATTTGGAGATGCCCTTGAACTGATCTGGCTTTTGGGTTGAGTGTTAAGACCCAGAGCTTTTGAATCCCACTTGTGGAATAGACTTGTTGACGTGAAAAGAGAAGGCTGAACTGGGAGTGATGAGGTATAGGCTCTGGCACCCCCAACACCCTTTTGAGCTCTCCTTGAATCTTTTTTTTTTTGGCTTTTTGGAGGTTAGTTGGGGTTAAGTGACTTGCCCAAGGTCACATGGCTAGTTTTTTTTGTGTTAAGTGTCTGAGGCCAGATTTGAACGCAGGTACTCCTGACTCCAGGTCAGGTGCTCTATTCACTGCACCACCTAGCCACCCCTCTCCTTGAATCTTTAAGGTGCATACTCTGGGAAACCCCTTGAGGTCTGATTGAATCTTCAGGAGGCATTTGCAGTGGCTATAAGTATTTCACTGTGGCTGGGCCCAAACCTCTGTTACTAGCCTGACCCTCCATTGTCCATCTGCTTCCCACCATAGAGCCTATCAAAATATCAATCCACTCTTGCATTGACCTCATTAACTCCACCTGAAGTCCCTCCCCAAACTCATTACTGGAGTCTGATCTCATTGGCTCTTCCTGAAGACCTTCCCCAGGCTCCTCCTCTGAACCACCCCTAGATTCCTCTGTATATAAGACCCCATCTTCCCTACATGCTCTGTGAGAGCACCACAGAATGCCCTAGCAGAGACTTGCTCTGTGAGAGTGCCATAGAATAGCTTAGCACAGACTTGCTCTCTGAGAGTGCCACAGAATACCCTAGCACACAGACTTGCTCTATAAGAACACCATAGAATGGTTTGGCACAGACTTGCACTGTGTGAAACCTCCATAGACCAACCTAGCATAGACTGGCTCCTTAAGAGTCTACCCCATATAGCAAACTTGAACTTTCAATAAACTTTACTTTTCTTTGTCTGAGAAGACTTGAGTGGAATTCTTTCCACAGGACCCAGCATGTTGGTATTTTGGGGTCTCAGGCAGCCGTAACCCTCTTTGGGTACCCTCTTCAGTAAGAGCTATGAATTGAAAAGAAAGGCTCAAGCCCAGAGAAGGCCAGAATAAGGACTTTTGGGAAGAGCAGTATCCAGTGTTGTGGAGCCTGAGTTGCTGAGAGAGACTGCTGAGAGCCCATTGGAGCTGCCCAGGACTTTTGAGGACTGCCACCTGGAGTTGCCAAGAACTGAGGAGGCATGGCTGAGATGATGGTATTTTGTCTGTCTGTTTTGATGTTGTTTTTCCAGATTCACCTGATGGTGGACAGTGCTGCTGTTGTAGAGGTCCTGGAACCTGGCTGTTGGTTCATAAGCCCTGAAGAAGGATTTTCTTGTTGTATGTTCACAGAAATCCTGGAAGGGGGCTTTGCTGATACTTTCAGGGATTCTGGGACTCTTCTACCTGCAGAGAGTAACTTGATGAGGACACTGGCTATGGCTTTGTTGAGCCTTGTCTCTCCAGGAACTGAGATTGCTGAGGGATTGCCTCCAGTGAAGTTGAAAGAAGGGCCTTTCCTTGGGTTTTCAATGCTGAGATGTTATCTTGACCTAGCTATGGCTTAAGGGTGGATGGCCTTTTGTGTTCTCCTGCTCCCTTTTGAGAAAATGATTGGTGTTAATGGATGGTATTGTAATTACTCTGAGTCCAGGGGTGGGAAACTTTGGCCTTTTTGTGCTCTGTGACTGACCAAATACTTTGTTTATGATTGGAAACTGATCTCCATTTGAGAAGAGACTTTCACTGACTAAATGAATGTACCATCTAGAGGTAGAGTAGTACTTGGATTAAATGGAGAACTTACCTGTAAAATGTATGAGTTATACTGTATTTTGACTTTCTCTGTTCTGTGAATGTTTGCTGAATAAATGGGGTTTGCTATGCTGGTAATCTGAACCGTGGAAGTTGCCTTTGCTTGGCATTACAGCTTTGTAGGTAGTCATGTCATAGATACAGAATACCAGTTTTATCCTGTTGGATGTACTATCACTACAAATGGAATCATGGTGACCACAAAGTTAACGCATTTTCTTGAGTGCCCATCTTATTACAGACACAATTTCTGCTATCAGAGGAAAAAGCACTAAGATTGGAATCCCAAGATCTGGATCCTACTCAAACCTGTGAGATTTAAATGGTGTGACCTTGAGCATATCATAATCTGTTCTAAGCCTCATGTTCCAAATCTGTACAGCGGGGAAAAGAATACTTGCACTATCTACCTTAAGATACTATTCTGATGAAAATGGCTTGTGTTGTCAAATGAATTTTTTATTTTTAGTGGAGGCTTTTTATAGTAGAAAGAACATGATTTGGAATCAGAAGAGCCAGATTTGAATCTGGGCTCTGTCAGTTCTTGTTGTGACTGTTAAGTGCAGATAACTCTCATAACTTTTCTGAGTCTCATTATTTCAGCTCCAAAATTGTTAAACTCATCCTTTCCTAACTCACTAGGGTATTGTACATAAATCATTTAACTAACTTTAAAGCACTAGATAAATATGTATAAACTAATATCATGGTGTGATTAGATATATAGTGTAGGGAAGTTTGCTCATCTAGATAGCTGAATTAATCAACAACTACATTTTGTGCCATTATGTGAAATTCACAGGGGCAGTGAATTGAAACAAAAATAAAGTGAATGAAAAATTAATTGATAAATATGTATTAATTGTTTGCTATGTCTCTGGTACTATGCACAAAATAAGGGATACAAAAAGAAAATGCACTATCTCTGCTTTCAAAGTGTTCAAAATCTAATGGGGTACAGGTAGACAATATGCAAAGAAATAGTATACATACTAATTGCTTGCCCTTCTAGTGGGGGTGGGTGACAAGGGAGGAAGGGAAAGAATCTAGAATGTAAAGTTCTATTATCAAATGCTAAATATATAATAATAAGAAGAATAACAATAATAATAATAATCATTATTATTAACTACATCCAACTGGGAATTAAGATATACAGGCACTGTGGTAGGGAGATCCATCCTGCCCTACCAGAAAGTTAGAGGGGCAAGGGGGAGGACATAGGAGAGAGCATATTAGGGGAGGGATTATACAGTGGGATGGCTGTTTTGAGGTGTTGGGTAGGGGAAAGATGGGGAGAAAATTTATAACTCAAAATCTCATGGAAATGAGTGATGTAAACAAGAAAATAAAAAATAATTTATTCAAAAATTTTAAAAAGAAATAATATACATAGCAAGCTGCGTATGTGATAAATAAGAAATAATTAACAGTGAAACCACTAGAATTAGGAGGGCGTGAAGAAAGCTTCCAGCAAAAGATAAGATTTGAGTTGTGACTTAAAAGAAAACAGGGGAAGCGCTAGTAGGAGTGGAAGAGGGAGAGTGTTCTAAGCATGGAGAAGAGAGAAAATGTCTGGAGCTGAAAGATGTAACGTTTTGTTTGAGGAACAGGTAAGAGTCTAGTGTCAGTGGATCAAAGAGTATGTGTGATGCAACAAGGTTAAAGAAGACTGGAAAAGTAGGAGGAGGGCAGGTTATAAAAAAGTGAGTTCTTCCCTCACATTACTTTGGGAAATATATATAGAAATATAATTCAGTGCAAAACATCTATATATGGTTTATATGGCATACATGGCATAGGGATCTGGAATCAGGAAGACTTAACTTAAAATCCAGCTTTAGACATTTACTATGTGATCCTGGGCAAATCACTCAACTTCTGTTTGCCTTGGTTTCCTTATTTTTAAATGGGGAAAGTAATAATGTCTGTGTCCTAGGGTTTTTGTGCGGTTCATATGAGATAATATAAAACATTTTGTAAATGTTAACCTGCTGTATAAATGCTAGCTACTACTATCATCACTGCCACTATTGCTTTATTATTCTGATCATTTTATCAAAATAAATACTGTTGCAATTTCATGGGGGAGGTAATATTGGTTGAAAGCAGGGATCAAGAAAGGTTTCCCATGGTGCATAATGTTTGAGTAGAACTAAAAAGAAGTTTAGAAAGCCTGATAAATGGGGGGGAGAGGGAAGTATATTTCAAAAAGAGAGGGCCGAATGTGAAACATTATGGAGTTAGGCAATGGGAAGCTACACATGAAGAATAATTATAAGAATGCCTATTTGACTGAATCATGTATGTCTGTATGTAGGAGAGTAATGTAGAATAATCCTGGAAAGGTAGACTGAAGGCAGATTGTGAGTTGGGCAGTTCTTAAATGTGGTCATATCTATCTTCCCCATATTGAATCGCTTAGTCAGTTTGGGTGCTAAAATCAGTTGTATCCCCTTAGGAAACTAGAATTTCGAGGACTTTCATGTTTAACTTAAAAACCATCTTGTGTTTTCAGACAATTTTTCCCCCCTTCCAGGCTTCTTCTAACAAATTCAGCTCTCAGTGCCATAAACTCAGAATGCAACTACATTCATCTGCATTGCAAACCTATCCATAAGCATCTCTCATCTCCTCCCCACCCTAATCATTTTCCCTAGGCAAAGATCTGTGTGGCATGCAGTGCATTTGCAAATAAAGATTTCAGTACTTTGAGCAGTGTGTCATTCCATTCAACAGAATTTGTAGAAGTAGTCTGTAACATTCAATACTGCTTCATTGCTTTATTTTAAATACACTCTTCTTGTCTTTCTAAGGTTGTTTTTGCTTTTTTTCTGAATGAATTAATAGATAAGCAAGTCAATTTTCTCTTCCTACTTCCACCATGGTCAACCACTTCAAAGGTTATTTTATTGGAGGGTGGAGAAAGGCCTGTAGGTTCTTTCAGTTGCCTAGGGTTTTAGGTAAGTAAAATTATTGCTACATGGCACTATTCCTTTTGGTGCAGAGTGGCATTAAGCATCCATAGGATGGATTGTGTTGTATGCCACCCTACCCACCAGGGTTACATTGTCTTTTTTGTGATACCAATTATTATTCACATAATGGGGAAAGCTAATGGAATATTTTATTCCTATCTTACTGATAGCTATCTGTTCAAAACACTGTCCTTCTCCAAACCTACAGTTCCTAACTGAGGACAGAAACTATTTACCAAATGATATTACACATTTCTTTTCCTTTAGTGGCTTAAAAAATAGAGGAGGCATTGAACCAATTAAGGGGACATCATAGAACAGAACAGAAGGAAACATCCAAGATGGATGGAAATTGCACTGGAATGTTAACAGCCACAAGAAGACAGAAAGTAAAGAGCAAGAAGGTCACTGAACAAATATTTTAATAATGCTTTATTTGAAATTCCATCAGTTACACATTATTACCTCTACCATGCTGCAGAAACACAGGAGGGATAATGTGAACAGTCTTATTTATAATACAACAAACCTCAGCACCTCTAGGGCGAGCATCAGCCACCAAGCATTTTCATTCTGCAATGCATTTATTTTCTGAGTCTTCTGTAGCATGTTGTCTTCCTCTAATCAAATAAATACATATAGATTCAACTCAAGATTAGTATAATAATGATTTCCCCATTAGGCTTCCTTCTTTTTTAACTTTCTGAAAGTGAACCTTTTCTTGAGCTAGCTGATGTCTGTATGATTTAATGATTTCATGGAAAGGATCTAGCCAAACCATTAAAAAGGTCAGTTATAGTTTACTATATTTTCAAATAGATGAATAAATGAAGCAATGAAACAATGAAAATCAATAATGTACATAAGTAGAGGCATGATCATATAGTAAAAATGTTTACTGAACCTCCTTCCAGCTCTACCAATAACTAGCTATGTGACCTTGGACAGCTTACTTTTTACACTCCTAATCTCTATCTCCTTATCTGTAAAATGGGGGCAGTAATACCCATTTTTTTCCTCTGTAATTGGGTTGTTGAGGAGATTTTTGTGAAAGTATTTTGAAAAAGCATGCACCATAATACAACAAAAAAAGTGCAAAGGTTTTCCTTAACATGTTGGGGATGTATCCCTCCACCAGTGAAGATCACAGCTTTCCTCTGACTTTGTAAGTAAGTTCTAGGAAGTTATCTGAGATATAGAGGAGGTAAATGAGTCATAATTACCTATGGTCACATAACTACTAAGTGTCAGAGGTGGAATTTGAGCTGAAGTCTTGCAGACTCCAAGACTTATTCTAGGTGGTACACTTCATTGCCTCTGAAGGGCCATGCAAATGTAAGATAGTATAATTTGTCCCAGAGCTCACCTGGATCTCAATAATCCAACATTAAGTCTTTTATGAAGTCCCTGTAGCAGGTCTAATTGCTCACTATATCCTAGAAATATTATTCCCACTTTAGAGAATAAGTTGGGTTTCCTTTGGAGAATGTTATTTGCCCCAAATTTCTATAAGATCAGACTTAAAATAGTAAATGTTAGTCATATTTTTGAGTTTCATTTTTAGAATAATTTAAATGCTAATAAATACAGTTTAGAATATATAAAAAGAGAATGAATTGCTATTTCTAATAGACTGTGTGTTTATATCAGTTTGCAGTCCTCTTAGTGTCCTTGTCAGACAATTTCGATTTCATTAGCCTTTCACGGATATTAGGCATGTGTTAATGTCTTCACACTTTTATACTGGCAGATAGCTATTCCTTGCTGTTGGTAGGAAAATGGACTAAGGATTTGAGACAGATGACTTAAACACTTAAGTACTATGAGGAAGCAGTGTGGAGAACAAACTGACTCAGAATATCAGGGTTGAGTTAATCCAGAAAGAAATTGGACATTTGCCCAGTGGTCCTTAAAAACAAGATGGTAGGAAAAGAAAACCAACCAGATATCCTGGAACTTTATCTGATATCCTGATTTATTTTTTTTAAATTAACTTTTCTTTATTTTTAGTTTACATCATTCATTTCCACAAGGTTTTGATTTACAAATTTTCTCCCTGTCTTTCCCCTACACATCACCCCAAAATAGTGATCCCACTGTACACCCCCTCCCCTAATATGCTCTTTCCTATATTCTCTGCTATCCGCCCCCTCCAATTTTCCAGTAGGGCAGGATAGATCTCCCTACCCCAGTGCCTGTATATCTTATTTCCCAGTTGCATGTAAATAACAGCAACAGCCACAACAACAACAACAACAAAAATAATAATATATTTAACATTTGATATTAGAACTTTAAATTCTAGATTTTTTTCCTTTCCTCCCTCATCACCCAGCACCACGGGAAAGGCAAGCGATTCAATACAGGGCATGTATGTGTAGTTGCACAGAACATCTCCACAACTGACATGACATACTGTGGGAGGCTGACTATCTTTCCTTCCTTCCTATCCCGCCCTCCACTTTTTCTATTCTCTACTTTGTCCCTGTCCCTTTACAAAAGTGTGTGTTTCCAACAACCCTCCCCTCCAACCTGCCCCCTCTCAATCATACCCCCATCATCCCCTCCCCCCCACTCTCCTGTAGGGCAAGATACCCAATTTAGACTGTATCTCATTCCTTCCCTAAGCCAAATTCAATGACAGTAAGGTTGACCCATTCCTTTTTACCTTCCTGTTCTTCCCCTCCATGGTAACAGTTGTTGCTTGCCTCTTCTATATGAGATGATTAACCCCCATTCTCTCTCCCTGTCTCTTCTCATTCTATTCCTCTCCCACCTCTCAATTTACCCTTTTAAAATATCATCCCTTCTTGTTCAACTGATCTTGTTCTCTCTGTCAATGCATACCTGAACACATATATAAACACTCACATATGTATTCATACACAAATAGACATATGTGTATGTGTACATATATACAAATATATGCATACACATATTTACATATATGTGTATATATATGTGTGTATATGTCTATGTATGTATGTAGGTATGTATGTATACATTTATAGTTGTTTCACCTATCCTCACTGAGAAAAGTTTCATAAGTTACAATGATCATTTTTCCATGTTAGCATGTAAATAGTTCAACTTTGATAAGTTCCTTATGATGATTACTTTTCCATGTTTACCTTCTAATGCTTCTTGTATCTGAGTGTCAAATTTTCTTTTCAGTTCGGTTTTTTTTCCAGAAAGAATGCTTGGAAGTCCTCCACCTCATTGAATGACCATATTTTCCCCTGGAACATTATACTCAGTTTTTCTGGGTAGGTGATTCTTGGTTTTAATCCTAGCTCTCTTGATCTCCAGAATATCATATTCTAGGCCCTTTGACCCCTTATTGTAGAAGCTGCTAGATCCTTGGCTATACTGATTCTGTTTCCACAATATTCAAATTCTTTCTTCTTGGCAGCTTGTAATATTTTCACCTTGATCTGGGAACTTCGGAATTTGGTTATAACATTTCTAGGAGTTCTCTTTTTGGGATCTTTTTCAAGACGTCATTGGTGAATTCTTTCCATTTCTATTTTGCCCACTGGTTCTAAAATATCTGGGCAATTTTCCTTGAGAATTTCTTGAATGATGATTTCTAGGTTCCTTTTCTGATTGTGATTTTCAGGTAGTCCAACAATTCTTAAATTGTCTCTCCTGGATCTATTTTCTAGGTCTGTGGTTTTTTTTCAATGAGATATTTCATATTGCCTTCTATTTTTTTCATTTGTTTGGATCTATTTAATAGTATCTTGATTTCTCATAAAGTCATTTGCTTCCATTTGCTCCTCTCTAATTCTGAAGGAATTATTTTCATCAATGAGTTTTTGAGATTCTTTTTCCATCTGGCAAATTCAGCTTTTTAAGGCATTTTTCTCCTCATTGGCTTTTTGAGCCTCTATCACCATTTGACTTAATCTTATGTTTAAGGTGTTATTTTCTTCAGTCAGACTGGTGACTCTCTTTTCATGATTGTCTTGCATCATTCTCATTTCTCTTCCCATTTTTCCTCTACTTCTCTTATTTGCTTTTCAAAATCTTTCTTAAGCTCCTCTATGGATTGTAACCAGTCTTCATTTTTCTTGGAAGCTTTTGGTGGGGGAGTTCTGACTGTAATTTTCCTCCCATTCCATGCTTTGATCTTTTTTTCCCCAAAAAAGGAATCTAAAGTCAGATTGCTGTTCTTGCTTTACTTTCATTGCCTGCTCACGTTGCCAATCATTTACTCGACTTTTGGCCTCAGTAGAACTCTCCTTTCAGAGGGCAGTGCTTTGTCCCAAATTGCTGGGGTTTTCTCAGCTGCTGGAGGTATTAGGAGACTGCCATATCTGCAGTCCCCCCCAGCTTTGGCCCACTGGTCACATACTTCAGGATCACTGCCCAAGAATGTGATCCTCATCCAGGCAGGTCAAGGCAAGAGCACTTAGCCTCTGAATGATCACTTGGCCCCCCTGCAATCTGCAGGCCAGGAGCTCCCATGTGGAGGCTGCTGCAGACCACCACTTCAGACTGCTTCTAGCTCTGGAGGCAGATTGTCAGACCCTCTCCCCCAAATTTAGCTCAGTTCCACTTACCTTTTCTTTTGTGCTTGGCTCTTATGGGTTGATAAGTCTGGAAACCACCACAGCTGCTGGTGATCTGCTCTCCTGAAAGCTCCAGCTGCAGCTTGTCCTGGCCATCCGTGGGCTAAAATCACTTGGCTGTGCTCTGCTCCCAGAGTACTGCAATGAAACCTTCCCATTCACCTGCCACGCTGCTTTCACTGAGAGCTTTGTTTCTCTGTGATGTTGTGGTTTCTGGAGCTCTAAAATTTGTTTCAAGTAATATTTTATAGGTATTTGAGGTGGTTATGGGGAGAGTTCACAGAGTTCTCCTGCTTCTATGCTACCATCTTGATATACTGATATCTTGCAAATCTATTGATTCTTTATGGAAGTTATCCAGGCATGTAGGGAATAATAGACAAATGGTTGCTTTAAAAATCTCCTCTTATAATTTGTGACATCCAGTTTGACCACTATAAGTGAATACTCCTTACTGTGGTTACCTCTTTCTTCTCTTATTATCATTCACCAGCCAAATTTTTGCTCCAATTCTCCTCCTCTAGCTTCTTCCATTTTGCTCTTTGGAAATCCTCTGTGTCTATTGTGAATAAACTCCTATTCACCCTAAATCAATTGACTCTTTCCCCATATCGTTGAGTTCTTTGAAACTGTGCATTCCACTGAAGGTACTTTATCAATGGCAATCCTTTGTCTTTCTCCTTCTTGTTTTTCCTTCTCTGACTTCCCAAAAGTCTTAGGGCTTACAGAAGGGAAGATCCATGATCAGAAGTCCTCAGGTGCTGAGGGAATTTCTAGGATGAGAAGGAAGATGTCATGGTGGAGAAATCATAAGAGTCAGAAGCACAGTCACTAGGGGAAAGAAACATGGCCATCCTGAGCCCATCTTCAAAATGGATATCTCCTAAAGGACCTCGGCAATAGGGGAAGAGAGCTAAAACAGTGGGAACAACATCTTGTCCTTCCTCCTCTCTTCTATTATTCTTCCTAAATTTAATATTTATTCTCATTCTCATCTCTAGTCTTTACAAACCTCTCTAATTTATCATTCTATCATTCCTTTACTGGCTTTACTGCCCTCTTCATCTACTCTTGATTCAATGCCTAGCCATTTCAATAATACATTCTCCTCAGCCCTTAAATACCCTGTCTACTTGACTTTCTTTAAGAGAAAAAAAAGAAAGTTTTGTATTGATATTCTTTTCTTTTATATGGCTCCTCTTTCTTAGTACCATTCTCCTAAGCCCTCCTTGGAACAAAAGTACAGACAAGAAAAATAAATTGATGCATAGGCCATATCTGAGAGTTTAAGCTTCTTTCTAAATCCATTTTTGTCACCTACCTTCCAAGAAGTGAGAACAATCCTTCACTGCTGTCAGTCCCTGTAAAATTTGCTTGTTTATTGCGCTGATCTTGATCTAATATTTTTTTGGTTTACATTTGTGTGATCATCATGAAAATTGTTTTCTTCTTTTGCTTATTTTGTTCTTCATTATTCCATGTGAGTTTTCGCATTATTCATTGAAATCTTCATATTTGCAACTTCTCCTGGCTCAAAAGTATTCCATTATATTCTTAAACTACAATTTATTTGACCATATTGTCAATTATTAAGGGCTCACTTTTCTTCCAATTACTTGCAACTTTAAAAAATAGTAGTATAAATAATTTTGTTTGTGTTGGATAATTCCCACTGCATTTAAACTTTGGGGATATATAGCCATGACTTTTCAAAAGTTCCCACAGTACAGATTCCCAAATCAGCATAATTTCTGAAATTTACCCTCTCTTCTAGATTATTGAGTAACCAAATAAAAGTTTTACAAGAAAAATCACAGGCATTATTGACTGTGTGTCACTAAAGCTTATGAGATTCTGTCTTCTGCCAAATTTGGTGCACATCAATTCACCTGGTGCATAGAAGTTCATTTGTTCATTCATCATTTTTTGACTCTCAATAACTATTCTCAAAGGTTTCTTTCTCCATCTAAATCCTTAGAAAATAATCTGAGGTCTTGAGATGTACATTTCTCACGTGCCTCTTGTACTCTTCCAAATCTTTCAATGTTTTAACATAAGCTGTCCTCTTTATGTGAGATGATAGGATGGTCCTTTGAATTGCCAACGCTAACATGTCTGTCTTTGTCTTTGTCTTTACTTCTAATATCCTCCATAATCTTGATCTAGCAATATCTATGTACCTTCAATTTTTCCTTAATTCTTCTTAATTTCAGCAATTTCCTTAATTTACAGACAGGCTTAGGAATTCCAAATGCTAAAGTCAAATAAATAAGGAAAAAACATAACAACCCTCTCAAATGATCCTCCTATCTCTCCACTATTTCAGCTTTGATGCCAGGAGAGGAAAACATATATTCCATGTGTGCTACTTTAATTACTTCTCTTCCTATTTTTTCCCTTAATTGCCATCAATTACTATTCTTCTTGATACTTCTTCTTCCTATATCATTAATAATACCCTGATAGAAAAAAAATCTATTGTTTATCACTCCTTATTTTTCTCGGCTTCTCTGTACCATTTAAAATTACTGAACATCTCTTCCTCCTTGATATTTTCTCATCCCTTGGCTTCCATAATATTGAGATTTCATGGTTCTTTCACTTCTCCCATTCACTATTTCTTTCATTCACTCCTTGCCTTTCTCATGATATCCTGTAAGGCTTTAGACTTTATTCACTAAATTTTGTTGTCTCCAAAGGTTTTGGGGTTTACCCACTTCTTTTTGTCCATGTGGTCTCTCTGTTATTTTCATCCTCCCCCATGTTAGCCATTTTTACCTCTATCCAGAAGACTCCTAAATCAGTATCTTTAAAAAATGACCTATTCCTGGAGCTTCTATTTCCAGCTGCTTACTAGGCATCTACAAATTGTATTGGAAATACCATTGCTATCTCTAAGCCCACTTGTACTTTAAATTGAACATGTCCCCAAACTGAACTCCAACCTACCATTATAGTCTTTTCTAACATATTTCCTCTTATATACTCTCTATTACTGTCAAATAAGGTTGACTGTTCCTGCTTTCTCTCAAATTTTCACATTTTGTTCATGTTTGATATAGACTATCTCTACCTATTGAAAAATTTTCTTTCCTTCAAGGTTCAACTCATGTCTATAATGGTAATGGAAATGTGAAGATCTTCCATGCCCCTTGTATTGGCAAGCAAACAGTACTTAACACCTAGTTTTGAGTTCATGATTATATCAAGTATTAAGATTCAGATCTTGTGAATTCCATAGTGGGATGAACTTGCTGATATAGCAGGGAGGGCTGGGGCAGGGAGAAGCTAATACCATATATAAGGAAAAGTCCAAGCTAGAGAACCAGAACTTCTTCTGAGAACCAAATCTAGAACTTCTGAGAACCAGCCAGAACTGCCAAGAATGAGAACTGCTGCGAGCCGGAACTGCTGAGAATAAGTAACATGGAAGCTGAGGAGCTACTGTGAGGAGAGGAGGATCCTTACTTGAGGGAATGAATGAGAAAAGAGGATCCTTGTTAGAGGGAGCCTGTTTGGTTTTGAAGGCTTGGGAATGTGGCTCTTCAAAGCACTATGTGTACCGACTATGTAACTACTGTAATGATTTTGACTTTCTGGTTTGGGGACTTGGTTTTCTGGTATTTGAATAAATGCTTTGGTTCTGTTCTCCATGTGGAGAGCTTGTTACAATTTGTGATTCGCAAATACACAAGCATATTCACAGCTGTTGTGGGCACTGTGAGTATTGCATTGTTGGTACGCTTCCCTTCATCAAAAATCTTCCCTGACCCCTAATAGGTCAAATGTAATCACATGGACACTGTAGTAGGAGGAGTTTGCTGAAGGGTGGAGCAGATGCCACAGGAAGCTGGGGGTTAGAGCAGTTAGAGCTTGAGGGAGGAGAGGATGCACCCAGGGAGATAGCTAGACTTGTGAGTGTTGGTTTGTGGAAAGACTAAAGGATGGTATGGCTTCGTGCTGTGCTATGGTGCATTAATTTCTTTTCTACTATGACAGATTTGATTTTCTGGTGTCAGTATTTTATTTTCTTATGTCTGAATAATTGTTTTGCTTCTGTTTTCTATATGGAAAGTTTGTTACATTTTGTGATTGAGAACTACGCCGGCATATTTAAAGTCACCATTGGCACTGTGGATATTGTGTTGGCCCTATAAGTTCCTTTCTATATCCTCGTGATTTTTCTGTCTTCCTTCCAGCCCTTTTCCAATATTCCCCAAGCTGGAAATGATCTTTCTCTCCTTAAATTTCTCATAGATCTTTGACTCTCTTTCATGTACTTTTCCTATTCCATTTGTGTGTGTGTATCTTTGTGTGTTTGTGTGTGTTGTGAATATCTTCTTTCCCCTATTAAACTATATGTTTCCCATGGGAATAATAATGCTGTATTTTATGTTTGTACCTCTCTTGTCTAGCAAAGTACTGTGTCTTTCTTTTCTCTGTTATAATGTTGGTTCTTTCTTTGGTGTTGACTAAGTCACCTTCATTTCCTACACTGATCTTTCTTCATTTGTAAAAGATCCTATATCTATGCATTCCTTCAGTGAGCGAATTTATTAAATGCTTCCTATGTGAAGTTTGCTGTGCTATGTCCTCTGTAACATAGAAAAAAATAAGTAAGATAAGGTCTGTGACCTCATGGAAATTATAGTCAGTCAAATAGATTTTATTACTCTGACACAAAGCTCTTTATAATAACACAAGCAAAACAGATCAAGCAGTTTGAGCTCCTAGGTATTCAAATTTAAGTAAGGAGATAAAAATGGGAACTGAGCTTATTTTAATTTTGTATATTGTTCATGATAAACAATTTAAATTAGTTTGTCATTTCAGAAGATAGAATTATTTTTTAATGAGTTGTTTAACGAGATGGCAGCTTATTTGAATAGGATGAATTTTTTTAACCATTTCACTTTGAGTTAATGAAGGCTTACAATTGAGCAATGCTCCTCATCCAGGAAAACAAAAAGCTGTTGTCAAGAAAGTGACAGCATCAAACAGAGAGAGAAAGCTCTGTAAAAAAAATAGCCCTATTTCTAACTTCTTTGAAGTTACTTTACAATGGGGATGCACATTATATTATGTCAACATTGCCATATGGATCTGTAATTCATCAGGGCTAGCATCTACATTTAAATTATTGATTGCCTAAATGGCAAACAGTCCTGTAGCATTGGGTGGGGACTGAATGGTTCCAATTCAAGTAAGTAGATATAAGATTACTGAATGAGTCTTAAATTTTGATTTGGAGAGACAAAAGTTTCAGTAAAGATTCTGTGATTTTCTCTGGATATCAAATCAGGCTTAGATTCCAATGACATGAAGGTTGTAAGGAAAACACAAAATACAAATATTATTAATTCCCATTTCACAGATAAGAAAAAGATATCTTCAAGGTAATTAAATAACAAAGCTAGTTTTGTTACAGCTAGTCATCAAGACCTAGTCTCTCACCACCACTACCACCACCTTTGAATGAGGTCTTTGAATTTATTGTTGCAGGAAAGTCTGAGTGAGGACACTGCTGTAACAATTTCGAATTGCATCTGGCCTGCAATTTATAGTTTCTAGAACAGAAGTGTCAAACACAAGGCCCATGGGCTGTAATGAAGCCTGTAAAACTCCTAAGAGCTGCTGACCAGATCAAAATTTAGGTGGTAAATATTTAACAAAATAAATAATGCCATAGAACATAGGTAATGTTAATATATGGTTTTCTAAGTCAATATGCAACATTCAGGTTTAATGGTTCTCCTTTCTGTGTACATTTAACACCACAGTTCTAAAGTCACCTGAGGTGCCAAGGGCTTAAGAAGCTTCCTCAGGGGCACATGGACTAGATGTACTGTATTAAAGACTGGACTTAAATCAATTTCACACCAACATTAAAGCTAACTTTTTGTCCACTACACCACAAAACCTTTGACTATCTGACTTACAATTTGGTTTTATTTCAGTCAGTCAATCAATAAACAATTATTAAATGGCTAGTATGCATTAGCTACTATGTTAAGCACTGGGAATATAAAAAGAAAGGTGTATCAGCAATACAGCATTCACAATGCCTACAGTAACCATAAGTATGCTGATATGGTTATTAATCACAAAATGTAACAGGCTCCCTACATGAGAAATATAGTCAGAGCATTTATTCAAGTACCAGAAGACTGAGTCCCAAAACCAGAAAGTCAAAACCAACACAGTAGTTAGGAAGTTGGCACATGTAGATTAAGTAGTAAATACCCACATTCTCAAGCCTTCAAAACAGAACAGGCAACCTCAGGCAAAGATCCTCCTCTCCTCACTCACAGCAACTGCTCAGCCTCCAGGCAGCTTGCTCCCAGCCACTCCAACCCCTCCACGGTTCTCATCCCTGGCAGTCCTCAGCAAGAGTCCTTAGCAGAGATTCTGGCTGGCTCAAAAGAAAAGGAGTTCACGTCTCTGCCACCGCCACTGTGCCGCTGCTTCCAGTCACCAGCACAGATGGTAGCTTAGTTCTGGCGTTCTTTTGCTCCACCCCTGCCTGATACTTCAGCAAGTTCAAGGGGCATGGAAGACCTTCAAATCTCAGTATCATTACCAAAGGTAAAAGGCAGTCCTGCCCTTAAGGATCACAGCATGTACACAATTAGTTGCAAACAAACCATATACTGGATAAAGTAGAAGTAATCATCAGAGGGAAGGCATTGAGGAAGCTGGGGAAAGTTTCCTGGAGAAGGAAGGACTTTACCTAACTTCTGAAGGAAGCCAAGGAAATCTGGAGCAGAGATGAGTAAAGAGAACATTCCAGCCACTCTAGTTTATAAGTATAAAATCAATCCTGGGAATGATTCATCACAATTAAAGTAGAAAATGAATGATTGCTTAGATGCTTTGAAAAAGTTTTGGCACTTGCAGGGGACCTTTCGAGGTTAAAGTTATTTAGAAGGAAACAATTTATTAAAAGACAAATAAGTCCTTAGGCATCTCAGAGAGTGGCTGGCCTATGTATCCTGGCTAAGCATTTATCTGTGTGAGCAGTACATTACTCTGACTCATTCATTTTATTATCTATTTGCCTCTTGGGGCATTGTTTAATATTTAATGCTTCTTTTATATTTATTGAGCAGTTATCAAGTACCATGGGACCATTAAAAAACATTCCACTGCCTCACAAACCTTATTGGCAGAAAGTTTTCCCTCATACCTAAACTATATTCTTCATGCTGCTGAGTGAAACCATTCTTTTTTCTGTCTTCCTTTGGAGGAACAGAACTGTCATGCTTAGCTCATTCTGAGCTTTAGCCCTACTGTCATCATCCCCAAAGGACTGTGCTACCCTTTTGAAGTCTTCCTTGGTAACCCACTTTTGCCCCTGTCTTCTGTCTTTTAAATATCTAAGCTGATACATGAGTTCCTTGTGCATCCACATTGTCCCCCTTAGCTCCTTATTTTCTCCATCTGAATCCTTTTTGTTTTTATTCTCATAATTTTATCCTTTGGAGGTTTTACACTATCTTAGGCAGCCTTTCTATGAGATGCAACATTTCCTTTTTCTTAACTCTCCTCCAATCTACTGTGTGTCAGACTATTTCTAGCTTTGTCCTCTTTATCTCTCACACACTGGAAGACGAAAGTGGTCAATTCCTCCCAAGATGCCCATCATTTCTACTTCAGCAACCACTGCCTCCTTACTTGTCAGAAGGAGGCCCAGAATAGCAGGTTCTCTCATCTCTTCCTCCACAAGGAACAGTTGTACAGGACGGCTCATAAACTATCTTTTCACATGTTTGACATGTGCTATCAAACCCTACTGATGCCAGAAGAAACTTTCTTCTGGTCTTTCACCTTCCTTTTTCTTTCACCTTTCTTCATGGAGGCTGTTTTAAAATATTTTAATGATTTCCAAACTTTCCCAAAGCATTATTCAATTATAGGGGCTTAAAAAAATATAGCATTATACCAAAAATCTGCATAATGCTGTTGACAAATGTCTTTTAGCAGCTTATAGGTATTTTTGTTTTCTTTCTTTTTCCTTTTTGCATGGGGGAAGGAAGGGCAATTAGGGTTAAGTGACTTGCCCAAGGTCACACAACTAGTAAGTGTTAAGTGTCAAGTGTCTGAGGCTAAATTTGAACTCAGGTCCTCCTGACTCCAGGGTCGATGCTCTATTCACTGCCCCACCTAGCTGCCCTTATTTATTTTTCTTAAAGGGCCATTGATGTAAAATACTGGCTGGTGAATTCAACAGTTCATTCATCTATAGTAAATGCTTCCTATGTACAACACTCTTCACTAGGTATCCAAGGAAACACAAATAGTATTATTAATATGTGATTCCTGCCATCCTGGGGCTTACAATTGGGTAGAGGATTTTTTTAATGTATAAAATTATGGAAATGACAAGAGCTTAAGGGAGTAAGAAAGAGTGCTAAAAATAGGTGCTTAAAAGATGCATTTATTACTTTTTGTCTAAATACTCCAAGCTCAACCTATATAAGGAAAAAAGTTATTATTCCAACAAGTGGAAGACTATACAATCACTGTTTTTAGAGCAAAGAAACTATAATGCTTTATAGGATACACTCGTTTCAACCTTTCAACCGGAAACCCTTTATTGACTTTCTATGGAGAAACCATACCTAAATAGACTGAGTCAAAATATGTGAGCAGTAAGGAATTAAGGTGGTTGTCAACTTTATGGCATTCTGAATATTATATTAGGCTAACAGGACTGAACCTGGTGGATATTTTAATCCCATCTAACAATTTCACTTTCCTTTTCTTTGATATTACTTTAACCTCTTGGAACAATTCATCATTTCCATTACACCCTTCTCAGTATCTTTCCTCAACTGCCAGCTATCTTCTTAAACCTCTAGACCAGAGACTTTATTTACTTATACTTGCAGACCTTCTAACTTTATACTTAAAAAAAAATTTAGACTTTTTCTCCATTTTCTTTTACTTTTCAGTGTTTATTAAAATGTGCCAAGAAAACTGTGCCCTAATATCCCTCTCTGAGAGGAAGTATTAGTATTTTTCAGAGTATCATAGTCTGACATTTTTTAATTTAACATTTCATTTTTCCACAATTACATGTAAAACAACCAATTTTTAACATTCATTTAAAAATTTTGAGTTTCAAATTCTTTTACAGTCTGACACGTTAACTTTGAGCTTCTGGACAATTTAAACCAAAGACATTTCCTATTTCATAAATGTAAAATTTTGCAACTCACATTTCCATATTCTGAGTCCTATTGCTATTTCATTTAAAGTTTTCTTCTCTGAAAAATATTTATGATAACAATGATTGCTACATTTTATATAGAGCTTTATATGAACTTTAAAAGATCATTTCAGTTATGATCTCATTTGATCCCTACAATAGTCCTGTGGGGTAAGTCGTATTGTTCCCATTTTATAGAAGAGGAACCTGAAGCTCCAAGATTGTTCAGAGTCACATAGCTAGTAAGTGTCTGTCAAAGCCAGGTATCCTCAATTCCAAGTCCACAGCCTGTCAAAGTCTTACACATGCACAATACTCCTCCGCAAATTACGTAAGTGACAAATGAAATAAATAATAAGAAAAATGTGCATAGAGACTATTAATAAGAAAAGGACCCTGAGCAACAAGAAGAAAAAGAACTTTTAAAAATTAGCTAAGTTACAAGTAATGGGTTCTTCTTTATGTAATTAGAAGATGCTATTATTTAGGTCTTTTTACTTTGACCAGATCTGGAGATGACTACATTAGATTATCATGGTCCAGCCAATAGAAAAAGCAGGAATCTGAGAGTCTTGATGAGAGTCTGAAGGATATAATGCTTTAAGGAAACACCTCATGCCTACTCTCCCCAGTATCAGAGATGTCTTAATGGAGGTGAAATAATTTTTTAAGCTGTTTTAGGAAATGGTTATAGACCACCAGGGTAAAGAAAGGAGCAAATGAGGAAATATTTATGCAGAGGAAGGATGTCTATAAAAACAGGAGAACATTGATCACTGGGGACAGCAGAGCTTCCCTGAAACCGGCAAATACAAGTGGGTCTATGCCTGTCTGGCTGGCCAGAATTCTGTTATCAAGATAGTATAGGCCAGTAGTATCAAGACAGCTGCTAAACATAAAACTAAGTCAAATGCTTTACAATCAGGAGAATTCCTTTCTTTAAATAATGAGTTTGGGGTCTAGCATTCATAATCTGTCTCCCCTGCCAAAAGCACTCCCTGGTAATGAATTAAATATTCAATATAGCTCATTCACTCTTGGAACATACTAGAACATTGTAGCAATAATGTGCCCAGGGGTACCTCGGAATCATTAAAACACAAATGTGTTGTCCAAGGTACCTAAACTTGCCAGTGATGACTTTAATCCATCCTAAATTGACTGAAATATTTCACTTTCATGTTGCAGTGGAAAGAACCCTTACTGAAGACAAAAGACATTGTTGAAATCTTTCCTCTGACAGTTACTACTTGGGTGACCTTGGACAAATTGCTAAATCTTCCAGGGCGTCAGTTTCTTCAGCTATAAAATAAGGAAGTTCGACTAGATGAATTCTAAGGTCAATTCCAGCTCTAGATCTATATCCACATGGTTTATCATCTGTGATTCCTTTTTACTTTTCCTATGCCCCCTAAAGTCTTCAGTGACAGTGGATATGCTGAGCACAATTGGGAAATAAGTAATTACCATTTATCTTCAAGGTCTCCATACCACTATTACTTTAAATGACCCATTAAAACCCCACAATCTCCCTAGCTGAACCCATGTTGCTAAACAGACTCTAGTCAGGCCTGACCATAACCTGGCAATAGTCCTGTATCTCCATGTTCTCTGCCTCTTCCCTGTCAAAACCCTAAACTAGCTGGAATGCTGAAGGGAGCTAATAAACTCCTTCATATTGAGCTGCTCACAATTTATAGCAGTTTAATGTGCTACCCTTCTCAGACAGATTTATCTTTTTGTAGGTGTAAGATCCTTAGTCTAAAGGAAATTCTCTCTATACAGGTAGAAATTCAGGTACCAGAGACAGAGCACAGAAAGGAGTTATTTGTTCCAGGAGCTTCTAAATAAACCATCTTTGGAGGTCATTGCCCACTATCAGTGGTCATCACTGGCTATCCTATGTAGAAACATTTGTCCCATCTCTGTAGACCATTGCTAAATGTCACTAGAACTACATGTGCTAGCAGGTTAGTGAGTTTTACTGCAGTGGATAGATACATTGGCATGGGTTTACTTGCCTTTGGAAGGAAGGGAACAAAATGAAATACAAATCATGGCAACACCCCACACCCACCCCACTCGACCCCACCACAAGCACATGAGCATGTAACTTTTCTGTTGTCAGGTGATCTTTTGTATTTCAGTACTGAGGTGACCCGTTATTTTGTCAGTGTCTACTTTTTCCACTGTCAGAGGTGAAAGTTAACTTCAGTCTCTAGAGCATTTGGTGATGAGTGGCTCCAAGATGAGGACTGGTTGTCATGGGAATATTTAGTAAAGGAAAAGGGTTCTTATAGGTTATCTAATTCACACTCCTTATCTTACATATGAGGGAATAGAGGCCTAGAGAGCAGAAGTGATTCATTCTCTTAAACACAGTAAGAAGCAGAGCCAGGATTCAACCCAGATCCTCTGTAATACATTATATTGCATAGATAACAGGTTTTATTTTGTTTTGTTTTTCCTGGGCCTAGACTCAAAGCTTTTCCCCATAGGTAGGCCCTTCTCAGTCACTAGACAGACATTTATTAATTGCTTACTATGTGCCAGGCAATATACTAAACTCCTCCAGAAGTTATCCTAATTTATTTGTTGTTTGTTTATTCATTAATTCTTTCATTTAGCCATCTCTTTATTTATCCATTCACTCATTTATTTATTTGTCTGAAATGGATCTGTAATTTCATTAGTATAGGAAAGTCCCAGGCAGAAACCTACATCTACCAAATGCATGTTTCTACTTCCTGAGTAATTCTGTCTTAGAATATTGTTTGATGTACAGAAAGATTGAATGACTTGTTTTTGGTCACAAGGCAAATATATATTAGAGGCAGGAATTAAACACTTGTCACAATGATACTCAAGGTAAACACGACTTACTGAGATTCCTAATATTGAGCTGGTTCTAGAACACCCCTACTTCTGTTTGTTTTTTCGTTTGTTTTTGGAGGGCAGTTGGGGTTAAGTGACTTGCCCAAGGTCACACGGCTAGTTTGTGTGTGTGTGTGTGTGTGTGTGTGTGTGTGTGTGTGTGTGTGTGTAAGTGTCTGAGACCGGATTTGAACTCAGGTACTCCTGACTCCAGGGCCAGTGTTCTATTCACTGTGCCACCTAGCTGCCCCAACACCCCTACTTCTGGACATGCTCTTCTCTTTGACCATTCTGTCCAATCATTTTTACTCCCCTGAAAGCTTGGACTCCATCCCTAAATGCCCTGACTCGGATAAGTATACTTTCTCCTTATCTTGTGGGGTATCTCTCCTTACCTAACCTTTCAAAGGTACCCCCCCTAGTCCCCCTTTCTTCTTCTTCACTCACTTTCTAGTATTCTTTTAAGTGTGTATTCCTCCATTAGAATGTTAAATCCTTGAGGGAAGAGACTGACTGATTTACTTTTATCCCCAGACCTACACTGCCTGGTATCAAAATAAAATTTTCATAAATGTTTCTGTCTGTCTATCTATCTGTCCCTCACCAGGAGAACAAGTTTCTTTCAATTTTTGTATACTGTCATTATGGCGTGTGTTTCTTCTTTTTATCACATATTAGAGGAAGATGCAGGCACAAACAACAATAGGTAAAGCTTCTATAATTTTATGAAATCAAAGCTGGGTCTTCAAGGACAGAAGGAGAAGATATGGCCAGGTAGAGATGCATATCTAAAAAGTTTGGACTTAATGGAGTGATGTAATCAGGACTTTCTACGGGAATCTTAATGGCAGTGCTCTAAATGCTTGATTGAAGTAAGGAGGGAATGTGTGGGGGCATAGCTGTTATGAATCTATTGAAATCATACAGGTGAGAAGACACGAACGAAGCTAGCAACAGTATGACAGATAAGAAGGGAACTTATACAAGAGAAAATGTATTGATATTTAAAATGTGAGTTAAATACTTCAGGGGTATACCTTGTAAATAAATGCCATTAGTGGACATCTATACTTAATGGATGAGTTCATCCAGGGGCAATTATTCACTTTACAAATAATTATTCCAGAATTATACCTTGAAAGAGATTTTTAAATGGCATGTACCTCTGATTTCCTTGCCAGAGAGAGATTCTGGTGAGTAAATCCCCCCTCTACTAATGCAGACCAGCCCAGTCTCTGCAATGGTAGTCTTTGAAGATTGCCTAGGTCAGTATCAATCTGAAATAAAAAAATGGGGCCACTATCCATATATAAGGATCGCTATGGGTCACACACTTAGTTACAAAATAGAATATTATTTGTTTTATTATTATTATGTCATATTATTAATAATATTATTTTATTATTTTGTGTTTTAATTTATTTTGCTGAATATTTCCCAATTGCATTTTAATCTGATTCTTGCTGCAAGGAGGAATATTGTAGTCTGTATGCAAGTGGTTTGTTTGACACTTCTGATCTAGAGCACTGAGAAGATAAATAGCTTGTAGGGTCACACAGTCAATATGTTAGAGAAGAGTTTGGAAGTTAGGCCTTCCTGGAGCTAAGAAAACTCAGTGTCTGGCATGTAGTTTAGTACTTAAAGAATGATTGTTCATTTTTAATAGATTATTCACTACTCTTCCTTGCAATCAATACATTTAAAATAGGATTTGATTTATAAAAATTTGAGTGATATCATAATTTTTCAGGAGCAATATATTTCCTAAACCTATAGGATGCTTCTAGTAATAATCTCTTAGAGAATATTTATCTAATTAACCATTAATAATTACAGTGATTAATATTTTTTCTACTCAGGACTATATACAGAAATTTTATCTTAATAGTGTCTGAGAAACAGTTATGAGGCACATAAAAAATGTAGGCGGAGTACTAATCAATCTCTTTCTCGCTCCTTCTCTCTACTGATGCCATTGTTTGCCTGAACTGTCAACCAGTGTTGATGGTTTGGATAGGAATGTTATGGTATGTCTGTCCTGTTGCTAATGGGCAGCTCAACCAGCTGGTGACAGCGCATGATGGAAATCTGGAGAAAACTATCTGCAATCCTCTCCCCAGTCTGCTGATTCAACACAAAGAGAAGATCATAGACAGCAGGCTGAGGACATAGAATGTCTACAGATGCTTTGAAAATTCTATAACCAACACTAGCACATTCTCAGATTGCTACTTAGTGTCCTCCTGGTCACTGTGAATAAGGAAAGTCATCCAGCTGGGCCATGGCCATCCCCAAATTGGGCAATGCCCCTAAATATCCCAGTGTGGTTAGAATGCTACTTTTAAAATGATTACTCCCTCTACTGCTTTCTATTTGATTTTTCCAAATAGTACCTAATAATGGCTTTAGTAATAAGGCAGGCACCCTGGGAAATGAGTTAACTCTTTTAAGCTCGCTTTTGTAACATTTTATATGGAAGCACATAATCTGCAGTCCTTGAACTTAAAAAAAAATGATAACCATTTAAATATACAGGATTTCCTTAGATATTCTGCATATTTTCTTATACAATTCAAAACTTCTCAAAAAGGAGTACAAAGACTTTTGCTATTTTTTTTAACCAAAATATTAAAAGAGTCCATCACACACAAAAGCCTGATTTTGCATGTTGCTACAGAGTGACCAATAGTCTGAAAGGCTGTGGTTCTTACATGAAACAAGGGCCCTAACTATGAGGACAGCTGTGAAAGGAATGGAAATTTGGCGCCTTAATCAAAGATGGTGTCTAGATTATGGCAAGCTAGTTTAAAATATTGTCCAAATGGCTTAAAGAAAAAAAATGCCCCAATTTTGAAGTTATAATATAAGCAGCATGCATTTTTCCTAACTCCATTTATAGATTTTCCAATAATTTGAAAATAAACAAAACCTTCTGGCTTCTCATGTCTATTGGGAGTTTGGGATGTTAGGTACACATATTTGAGAATATTTTGCATAAATCTGCATATGTTTACATGCAATGACAGACATACTGTAGCATCCCAAATGTGGCTAGGGTAATTTAATCTTCTACAACATTTTGCATAGCATATGTAGGTGTAATATGCACGGAAACATTACCTGAATATATATGCATAGTACATTCACCACATAGTTGTCATGTGAAAAGATGTAGGAAGGGCTAAGAAGGCATTTTACAGTATTATTTCGGTACATTCAAAGGACTCAAGCCAAATTAGCACAGCAAGAAATTAGTATAATTATGTTGGTTTTCAATTTAGCTTAAAAAATCTTCTAGTCCTGTTTAGGGCTCATTCTTTGAGTTAACTCCTTCAACAACTTTTATGGTTGCATTTTGCAGAGGATTAGATTTCCTTCTTATCCTAATTTTATGTTAGATTAGTTTTTAAAACAGCTATTGTATCTCTCTGTGTGCCAAATGCCACATTAGCATTGAATCTAAATCAATATAATTACTAAATATCATATTGTTATTAATATAAGATATTCTTGAGTATATAAATTATATATAGATTCAAAAAAGAGGGATATATTTAAAAGCTAAATGAAGCCAGTTATATGAAGCACTATTCATTGTCTCTAGTGATATTAGGATAGGGAAAAGTCACCCTCCTCTGTTAGTCTTTTGTTTTCCAAGGGTAGATAACTGTTATCAATATTGTAATTTAAATGTATTGATTCCTTAATCCTCTTGTATAGAATTAATACGTTTTTAAGATATATGTACTATTGAGGAGAGATCTTAGTAGTTCTCTGTTTCTGTTGGTATAGGTACCTCCCCTCCCCCCAAAGCAAATCACAATATCCCCTGCCTTCTTATTCAATGTCATTATTGTTCAATTATTTCAGCTCTGTCCCATTCTTCTTGATCCAATTCAAGGTTTTCTTGGCAAAGATATTAGATTGGTTGCCATTTCCTTCTCTTGTTCATTTTAAAGATGTGAGGAAATTGAGGCAAATAAAGTTAAATGCTTTATCCAGGGTTACAAAGATAGTAGGTGTCTGAGGTCAGATTTGAACTCAGAAAAATGAGTCTTCCTGACTTCAGGCTTGGCACTCTATTCACTGTGCCACCTATCTCCCTGTCTTGTTCAATGTCATTCCTATCAATACCATGCAATAAATTTGACATCAAGAATATACATAATAAGCTATGTGCAAAGGGCGATAGAATATGCATACTCTTTTACCCAGCAATACCATTACTAGGTCTATATCCCAAAGATATCATACAAATGGGAAAAGACCCACATATACAAAAAATATTTATAGTAGCTCTTTTTGTGGTGGCAAAGAAATGGAAATCAAGTAGATGGCCATCCTTTGGGGAATGACTGAACAAGTTGTTACATATGAATGTAATGGAATACTCGTGTACAGTAAGAAATGATGAGTAGGCAGACTTCAGAGAAACCTGGAAATACTCAAAAGAATTCATACTGAATGAGGTGAGCAGAATCAGAAGAACATTGTACACAGGACTAGGCAGAATGTGGGATGACTAACTTTCATAAACTTATCTCTTCTTAGCATTGCAAGGATCCAAGATAACTCCAAAGGACTCATGATACAAAATGCTGTCTACACCCAAAAAAGAACTCTGGATTCTGAATGCAAATTGAAGCATATTATCTGCTCTCTCTCTCTCTCTCTCTCTCTCTCTCTCTCTCTCTCTCTCTCTCTCTCTCTTTCTTTTTCTTTTTTAAATTTCTTTTTTCTATCTCATGGTTTTTCCCATTGATTCTAATGACTACAAATCTTTCCTTGTTTCTTTTTTTTGTAAAGTCCCATCTGGGGCTGACAACTAACACTATGCTCCCAGACTGAGCATATTGAAGGAAACACTATCACAGATGCAAAGTACCCTGTTGGTCTACACTCTTAAAAGCATAAGTTATGAGTGCCCATCAATAAACTGACCTTCAATAATCAACCAGAGAACTAAATTAGCCCAAAGCAAGGGCCTTTACTGAAAAAGCACAAAATGAAAATAACTATAACGCATTTCCTCCATAATCCTGGGGTACAGTCTCCCACAAGTACACATGGAATCTGTGGGTACACACATAGAGTGCTCTAACAGAAAGGTATACACATAGGGCACAGAAATTGTAAACATGAATTGTAGTTCAGGCATTATAGGTTCCCAAAATCTTTTTTTCTTCTCATAGTATCCTCAAGCTGCAATCTGCAGTTTCAATGTTTCTCTTAGGAGGGTCACTCTTTGAGGCTTCTGGGGCTAGCTTCTCTCTGCCGCTCAATTTGACTCAACAGCTGGATTCAAAGGGTCTACTTTCAGCTTACCACAGCATACTCTGTGAGGTGAGGGACTCAGCTACAACGTGCCATTACTGATATGGAAGAGAGAATAAGGAAATACCCTTGATTATACTTGCTTCTATATCCCGGCAAAAATTCAAGGGAAAAAGTGAAGAGCAAGTCCTTCTTCAAATGGGTTTTCCTCTATCACTGGCTCCCTTACTGATGTCCTGTCTCAACTTATTGATTCCTTCAGGCCTCAACACATATAGAAATGCTAAGTTTTCTTTTTTAAAGAATACTATGTGTATAACTGATCTACAAGAGGTGGAGGTATAAGAAATAACCTATGGCTAGCCAAGTGATAATTCCACAAAATATTATTTGAATCATATACCTTTTGCATTTGTACCAGAGATCTAGGGTTATAAAAAGAGCCTTGGAAGCTATCTAATCTAACCCTTTCCTTTTGAAACCATTGCCCAGGGATGTTAATTGACTTGCCATGGCCACAAAGGTATATTCATCAGAGATGGTGTTTGTATGAATACCCTCTAATTTCAGATCCATACAGAATCATGGCATTTTATATTTAGAGGGATTCTCAACAGTTATTTAGTCAAATTCCTACTTAAAAAGAATCCTTAATATAATCTACCCAGTACATGGGCATACAGTCTCTGTTTAGAAGACTCCATTGTTGAGGCACCCATGGCTACTTGGGGCAGCCAATTTCACCTTTGGAAGAGTTCTAATATTAAGGATTTCTTTTCTCTGGCATTAAATTTAAATTGGTCATTTTTCAATTTCTGCCCATTGCTCCTGGTTTTTCCTCTGGGGCCAAACACAAACTGATCTAATCTATTTTCTACATGAAAACTCATAAAACAATTGAAGACAATTATCATGTTTCCAATCTCTTTTTTCTTTTCCAGAATAAATATACCTATTTCCTGCAGCACATCATCACACAACATTGTTCAATTCCTTTTACCTAACTGGATACTCTCCTCTGTTCGCTAGCTCATCAAAGTACTTACAATGGATAGTACCCTGGGCCTGGAATCAGGAAGATCTGAGTTCAAATCCAGACTCAGGCATTTACTAGTTGTGTGATCCTGGGCAACTCACTTATCTGTCTGTCTTAGTTTCCTCAACCATAAGATGGGGACAATAATATCTACCATGCAGGGCAACTATAAGGATCAAATGAAATAATATCTGTAAAATGCTTACCATAGATCCTGGAACATAGCAAACACTTAATAAATGCTTTTTCCTTGTCCCTTTTCTTCAAATGTTTACTTACAATCTTCAGGTAAAACGCTACAGCCTATCTATGCCAACCATCCATCTTTATATGATGACATCAATAGAAATATTCAAGTTTGCAAGAGGGACAAGTCTGGAGAAATAATCAGTTCAGTTTCGGACATCATGAATGTAAGGTTATGGTAGATGAATTTGGTAGACAAATGGAAATGTGAGATTGGAAGTACAGAGGAGAGATTGCTGATAGATATATAGATTCAAGAATCATATGTGTATAGGTAAAAATTAACCCAGAGGAGTTGATATGAACTCTGGGCATAAAGAGAAAAAAATCTGAGCACTGAGTCTTGAATATTAGCACCTACTCATGAAGATAGGAAGATTTAAACACACACACACACACACACACAAAACTATCTGTGTAACCTTGGGCAAGTCACTTATCCCCAATTGCCCTACAATCTCTCCTCCAAAAAGCAGGAAGAAAGAAAGAAAGAAAGAAAGAAAGAAAGAAAGAAAGAAAGAAAGAAAGAAAGAAAGAAAGAAAGAAAGAAAGAAAGAAAGGAAGGAAGGAAGGAAGGAAGGAAGGAAGGAAGGAAGGAAGGAAGGAAGGAAGG
>CM053598.1:165996504-166009361 GCA_028646575.1 Pseudocheirus occidentalis | reverse complement strand
TGTTATTCTAGAACCAGAGGGCAAAATAGAAATGGAAAGAATTCACTGATCACCTCTTGAAAAACTCTTAGGAATATCATAGCCAAATTCCAGAGTTCCCAGGATGAGAAGAAAACATTACAAGTGTCAGGAAGAAACAATTTGCGTATTGGGGAAACAATCAGGATAGAACAAGATCTAGCAGCTTCTACACTAAGATCAAAGGTCTTGGAATATGATATTCTGGAGGTCAAAAGAGCTGGCATTAAAACCAAGAAACACCTTCCTTGAAAAATGAGTATAATACTTCAGGGAAAAATATGGTCATTCAATGAAATAGAGGACCTTCAAGTATTCTTGATGCAAAAAAAAAAAGAGATGAACAGAAAATCTGGCTTTCAAATACAAGAAGCAAGAGAAGCATTAGAAGGTAAACAGGAAAAATAAATAAGAAACTTACTAAAGTAGAACTATTTACATTACTACATGGAAAAACAATAATGGTAACTCATGAGACTTTTCTCTGTATGAGGATAGTTGAAGAGAATATATATGTGTGTGTGTGTACATACATATATGTATACATAAGAGGGTGTATATATAAATACATATGTGTGTATATGTGTGTACATGTATACATAGAGAGAGGGCACAGGATCATTTGAACAGGAAGGGATGATATCTAAAAATAAAATTAAGAGGTGAGAGACGATTATAATGAGAGAAGGAGAAAGGGAGAGATAGAATAGTACCAGGGAAAGTATCTCATATAAAAAAGGCAAGAGAAAACTGTTACAACGTAAGGGAAGAGCAGGAAGGTGAAAGGGAATGGGTCAACCTTATTCTTATTGAATTTGGCTTAAGAAGGGAGTAACATACACATTCATTTGGGTATCTTACCCTACAGGAAAGTAGGGGGAAAGGGGATGAGGGAAGACGATAGAAGGGATGGAAGATTGGGTACGGGGTGGATAATTAGAAGAACACATTTTGAAAAGTGATGGGGTCAAAGTAGAAAACAGAATAAGTGGGAGGCGGAATAGGATTGAGGGAAATATTGTTTCTCTTTCACAATATACTAGGGAAATGTTTTGCATAACTACACATGTACAACCTATGGGGGGAACGTGAGGAGAGAATAAGGGAAAAATCTGGAAATCAAAATTCTGAAAAAAATGTCAAAAAAAATGTTTTGGGGGCAGTTGGTAGCAAGTGAATAGAGCGCCGGCCCTGGAGTCTGGAGGACCTGAGTTCAAATTTGGCCTGAGAAACTTAACATAAAAACTAGCCATGCGATCTTGGGCAAATCACTCAACCCCATTGTGCCTCCAAAAAGAAATTCTTTTTTTTACATGCAACTGGGAAATAAGAAACACAGGGTTTGGAATATAGAAATCCATTTTGCCCTACTAGAAAGTTAGAAGGGTTATGGGGGAGGATTAAGAGAAAGCAGTTTGGGGGAAGAGATATTCAGTGTTCAGGATGCTTTCTATATAAAAAAGCATATCTTTTTATATGTTGGGATGCTCGGTAAGGGAAAGATGGGCAGAAAATTTGTAACTGAAAATCTTGTGGTAATGAATGTTGAAAACTAAAAATAAATTTAAAAAAGAAAAAAGAAGTCATTGCTAACATTGAAAATAACTCTTTTAATATAGGGCCAATGATAGCAATCATACTATAAGTGGTTAAGGAATGATTGGGTGATGAGAAAATAGAGTCATTAAATGACTCCTCTTAGAAATTGAGCAGCAAAAGCAGTAGAAATACAGAAATATGAAATGAAATATAGGCATATTCAATAATATTTTGAAGCATAATAAGGATAGATATTAGTTCTGTGATTTCATTTATATATATAGAATTATCTTTACTAATTTAGCTTAGCATCATCTCTAAAATTTGTTATCTTAAAGCTTCCTGTAGCACTGAGTGATTAAGTGACCTACCTTTGGTCACATAGTCAATGTGTCAGAGGAGAGACTTGAACCCAGGTGTACTTATAGCTGATTTCAGCTATTTACTACCTGGAATTATCTCCCATGAGATTAAAATATAGATATTAAAAGCATACATGTTCTGCACCCCAACAGAGAAATATCTAGCATTTGTATGGGAATACATGTGGAATAAAATGATCTTGGAACAAAGGCTATGAAGTATACCCTTACATGATTTTAGGGAAGGCCACTGAGGTACAGAGGTAAATGTGCTGCATATTAATTTTATGTTTTAGTCACTTGTTTTTGGTAAATAGATCCTAATCTGAGTTGTATCTGTATTGCTGACAAACTGATATCACCAGATCCTCCAAATTTTGGTGCCCTGTGGAGGATAGGGGGCAGGAACAAAACCCAACTTTATCTCCCAGTCCTAATCATGGACATTACATATAATTGAAAATTGTTGTTTTTATTTAAAATATGGAAGACTTTAATGTATGTAGTGGAGGAAAAGGAGTATTGTGGAAAGATGGAAATTGAAGATTAGGGAAAATATGGGAATGACAAATGCAGTGAGCTCCTACAAAAGAGGAAGTCACTGTTGAAAATGTCAGTCCACCTTGACAATAAAAATGAGCTACTCATTCTCTGAGGCCAGTAGGGTTGCTGTACAGCTCTGAAGGTCCAGTTGATGTTAGGTTACATGAGTGTCTAGTGGATTCAGAAATCACGGTTTTTTAAAAATATATTTCCAGTTATATTGTTTGTTCTTCTTTGTCTATGAAGACCAATGACCTCATGAGATAAGGTTTTAACTTGCTTGTGAATTGGATTTAAGTGAGGTAGAAGTGTACACTTATCAGCCTCACTCTCTCTTCCAATTACTGAAGTCCAGTGGGAAGACAAAAGTCAAGATGACTGGTGATGGCACAGGATGCAGTGGGTGGCTCAGCATTTGAAATCAATCAATTTAGTAAGTACATTCTATGCACAGAGACCTGTGCTTTGCACTAGGAGAAATAAAGTTTCAGATAAGACAGTCTCCCCCTTTAAGGAATTTACATGTTCAAAGAGGGAATAAGTCACCAACTTAAATAGTTACAATGCACCATATTACATGATAAGTCTTAAAGTGTTAGAAAAATAACCTATTTCTGGTCCAGCTGAAAAATATCATCACTAGTTGAGGGATCAGGGATTACTATTCTGATGAGTGTTTGAGCTGAGTTTTAGATTTCAACAGCCAAAGAAGGGGTTGAAAGGCATCCCAGAAGCATAGAACAGCCTGAGAAGAAATATAGAGGTATGAACATTCAGGGCATATTTAGGAAGCACAAAGTTGCTCAGTTTTGCTTGAGAAATATAATAAAAATTCACGATTTACAGAGCACTTTAAAGTTGTCTGTATGATTTGCATACAAAGTGACAGCTTTAATCTTATTAACTGTAGAAATTAGGATTCAGAGAGGGTGAGCTGATTATGGTGGCACAGCTAATAAGTGTCAGAGGCAAGAACTTGGCCTAGGGCTTCTTCACACCAAACCCTAAATACAATAGTCATTATAGCAGGTAGCTTCTCTAATATAAAAGTCTACTGAGGAGACTAATATAAAATAGATTATGAACAGAGCACTGGCCCTGGAGTCAGGAGGTCCTGAGTTCAAATTTGACCTCAGACACTTAAAACAAAAAGCTAGCCATATGATCTTGGGCAAGTTACTTAACCCCAACTGCCCTACTTTCTACCTCCTCCACTCAAAAAGCAAAGATAAATAAATAAAAAAAATAGATTAGAAGGGTTGTGAAAGACCTTGAGTACCAGGAAAAGGCAAAGACGTGTGTGTGTGTGTGTGTGTGTGTGTGTGTGCTTGTGTATATGTTTCATGAAGGGGAGGAAAGAAATGATCAGTAATGGGACAGAATAGAAAACTCAAGAGAAGACTCATAATACTGAGAAGACCTAAGTTTGCTGGTCATTAGATCTAAAATTATTAATGATGAGAGAAAAGATGAAGCTGCATAAGAGAAATTGAATGATTTCTTTTTTATTAACTTTTGTTTATTTTTAGTTTATATCATTCATTTCCACAAGATTTTGAGTTACAAATTTTCTCCCCATCTTTCCCCTATACACTACTCCAAAACAGCAATACCACTGTATACCTCTTCCCTAAATCTGTTCTCTATGTCATTCCCAATCAGCCTTCTGATGTTCCAGCTGGGCAAGATGGATCTCCCTACCCCAGTGCCTATATATCTTAATTCCCAGTTGCAACTGATTAATAATAATAATAATAATGACAATAATAATATATATGCATATATAGATATAGTTTTTAACATTTGATTATATAAATTTATACTCTAGATTATTTCTCTTCCTCCCTTGTCACCCACCCCCACTTGAAAGACAAGCAATTCAATATAGGCTGTACAAGTGTAGCTATGCAGAACATCTCCACAGTGGACATATTGTGAAAGACTGACTATATTTTCCTCCTTCCTATCCCACCCCAAACTTGTTATATTCTCTACTTTGTCCCTGTCCCTTTACAGAAGTGTGTGCTTCGAACAACCCTCCCATCCTCCTGCCCTCCCCTTCATCATGCCCCCTCTCATCTCCATCCCCCCTACTCTCCTATATGGCAGGATAACCAATTTAGAGTCTATGTCATTCCTTCCCTAAACCAAATTCAATGAGAATAAGGTAGACACATTCCCTTTTGCCTTCCTGTTCTTCCCCTCCATTGTAACAGTTATCCCTTGCCTCTTCTATATGAGATTATTAACCCCATTCTGTCTCTCCCTGTCTCCTCTCATTCTATTCCTCTCCGGTCTCTCACTTTCACTTTGAAAAATATCATCCCTATTAAATTGACCCTGTGCCCTCTGTCTATGTACAGATATATACACACTCAGATATGTATTCATACACATATATAACCTCCTATATAGACATATGTGTATGTATACATACATATATATATATACATATAAATATGTACACACACATGCCCATATTTATATTCCTTTCACCTATCCTCATACTTAGAAAAGTTTCATAAGTTACATTATCGTTTTTCCATGTTGGCATGTAAATAGTTTAACTTTGATGAGTTCCTTATTATTTCTTTTCCATGCTTACTGTCTCATGCTTCTTGTATTTGAATGTCAAATTTTCTATTCAGTTCTGTTTTTTTTTCCAGCAAGAATGCTTAAAAGTCCTCCACCTCATTGAATGAGCATATTTTCCTGTGAAACATTATACTCAGTTTTGCTGGGTAGGTGATTCTTGGTTTTAGTCCTAGCTCCCTTGATCTCCAGAATATCATATTCCAGGCCCTATGACCCCTTAATGTAGAGGCTGTTACATCCTGGGTTATCCAGGATGTGTTTCCACAGTATTCAAATTGTTTCTTCTTGGCAGCTCATAATATCTGCTACTTGATCTGGGCATTCTGGAACCAGGGTATAACATTCCTAGGAGTTCTCTTTTGGGGATCTTTTTCAAGAGGTGATTGGTGAGTTCTTTCAAGTTCTATTTTGCCCTCTGGTTCTAAAATATCAGGGCAATTTTCCTTGAGAATTTCTTGAAGGATGATTTTTAGGTTCTTTTTCTGATCATGGCTTTCAGATAGTCAATTTTTAAATTGTCTCTCCTGCTGGATCTATTTTCCATGTCAGTGGTTTTTTCAAGGAGATATTTCACATTGCCTTCTATTTTTTCATTTGTTTGGATCTGTTTAATAGTATCTTGATTTCTCATGAATCATTTGCTTCCATTTGCTCCCATCTAATTCTGAAGGAATTATTCTCTTCAGAAAGCTTTTGAGATTCTTTTTTCCATCTGGCAAATTCGACTTTTTAAGGCAGTCTTTTCCTGATTGGCTTTTTGGACCTCTTTTGCCATTTGAATTGATCTTTTTTTAAGGTGTTATTTTCTTCAGTAATATTGTTGACTCTCTTTTCATGATTTTCTTGCATGATTCTCATTTCTCTTCCCAATTTTTTCTCCACTTCTCTTATCTGGTTTTTAAAATTCTTCTTAAGCTCGTCTATGACTTATAACCAGTTTACATTTTTCTTGGAAGCTTTTGGTGTGGGAGTTCTGACTACGTTGTCTTCCTCCTGTTCCATGCTTTGATTCTTTTTGTCCCCAAAAAGGGATCTAAAGTTGGATTGCTGAGCTTGGTTTGCTTCCTTTGCCTGCTCATGTTGCTAGTCAATTAACTTGATTTTTTAGCCATAATAAATCTCTGCTTCCAGGGGGAGAACTTTGTCCCAAATTCCTGGGGTTTTTTGAAACTGGTCAAGCCATTAGGAGGCCACTGTCTCTGCACCCCCCACCAGCTTTGGCTCACTGGTCACATACCACAGGCCTACCACCAAGACTATGGTCCTGATCCAGCCAGGGTAATGCAAGAGCATTTAGCCTCTGAATGATCACTTGGCCCCCCTACAATCTGTAGGCCAGGAGCTCTGAAGCAGCCATGTGGAGGTGGCTTCAGGACCACCGCTTCTGCTGCTTTCTTCCCCTGGAGGCTGATGGTCAGACCCACTCCTTTCCCCCCAAATTAGCCAAGTTCCACTGACCTTTCACTTTGTCCTTGTTTCTTATGGTTTGTTTATTCTGGAAACTGCCCCAGCTACCAGTGATCTGCTCTCCTGAAAGCTCCAGCCGCGATTTGTCCTGGCTACCCAGAGGCTACTGTTGTGGTTTCAGACCAGGCTGGTTTAGGCTCCCAGTGCTCTGTGATGAACCCTTTCTGTCCACATGCCATGCTGTCTTCAGTCGGAGCCTTGTTTCTCTGTACTTTTGCGGATTTCAGAGCTCTAAAATTTTTTTAGAATCATATTTTATAGGTATTTGAGGTTTATTGTGGGGAGCTGAGGAGTACTCCTGCTTCTACTGCGCCCCAAAATGAATGATTTCTTGAGCAAGGTTAAGACAAGAGGGAAAAGAATCAAGGTCAGAGGCAGAAGGATCAAGAGTGCAAACAAATCTTGTAAGATTAAGAAGGAAGAAAAACATCCTGATGAAGTTTGAAGATGGATGAGGGAGACAGAGAGAACTTTAGCTAAATGGCCTAGATCTTTCCATAGGAGACAGGTTCATTTACTCAGGTTGAAGGATTGAGAGTGGGGATGAGTGTAAAAAGAAAGATGTTTATATTAATTGCTGCTGGTAATGAGATAACAAGATGGTAATAGAAAAAGAAAATTGTTGACCGACTAGGAAGGAAAATGGTCCTTATTTATTATTTACCATGAAACTGTAGGGGGTAAAATCAGCTGAATATTCTTCAGAAATATGAGAGTCACTGACAGTTTTAGGGTTTCCAATTCAATTCAATTTGATAGTCATTTCTTAAGTGCCTATAATATTTACAGTATGTCTTTTCTTAAGTTTAAATGATATCACTGAATGGGAGGACAACCTGAATGGTCTTTGGGAAATTCTACACTGATTTTAGGGATATAAGCTTAAACCTGAGCTAAAGATCTGTTTTTAAAATAACAAATGAATCTAGCAATTCTAGATGACTGCTAGTCCTATCTCTGAGCAATTAAGGTTGACAACTCTCCAAAGGGTTAACTATAAACTTCTCTGGCTTTTAAAGTCCTTCACAACTTGGCCTCTGACTTACTTTTCCTGAACTCTGTATTCACCTCATACTGGATCTTGCTGTTCCTTAATGGCATTCCATCTCCTGTCTCTATGCTTTATACTGTTTGTTCACCATGTCTTGAATATACACTCTCCTCACTTGTGCCCCTTAAAATTCTTTACTTTCTTCAAAATTCAGTTCAAATACTACCTCAAGTGAAATATGTCCTGACTGGTCATTTGAGTATATTCCTTTTCCCACAATAAAAAAAAATTCTTGAATTTATTTTGTTTATACTTTATACAAGAGGCAGTATGGCAATAGAGGATGGAGAGCAAGTCTTGAAGATAAGAAGATCTAGATTCAAGACATGCTCTTGAAATCTATTGGCCATATAAGCCTGACCAGTCACTTAAGTTTTCATTGCCCTTAGGAATCTCTCTAAGGAAATATAGCTATGCATGTATGTAATGGTTAAGGGATTTGAAGATCTTCCATGCCCCTTGAACTTGCTGACATAGCAGGAAAGGGTGGGGCAAAAGGAAGCCAGAGCCAAGCTAGAGTCTGTGGTGACTGGAGGAGGCTGTGGTGTGAACCCCTATTTTTATTTTGAGCCAGCCACAGTTTCTGCTAAGGACTCCTGCTGAAGATTGTTGGTGATGGGAACTGCAGGGGGGCTGGAGCTGCTGAGAGCAAGCTGTGTGGGTGCTGAGCTGTTGCCACAAGTGAGGAGAGGAGAATTTTTGCCTGAAGTATCCTATTCTGTTTTGAAGGCTTGAGAATGTGGGTGTTTACTACATTAACTACATGTGCCTACTCCATAACTACTGTGATGGTTTTGATTTTCTGGTTTGGGGACTCAGTTTTCTGGTATCTGGATAAATGTTCTAGCTATTGCCTCCATGTAGAGAGCCTGTTACATTTTGTGATTAATAACCATATCAGCATATTTACAGTTACTGTAGGCATTGTGAATACTGCATTGTTGATACAATCTAGAGAAAGTTAGGAGACCCCCTAAACCAATGACATCATAGGTTTAATTCCTATCTTTTGTATACATATATTTATACACACATAGAATCTTCCTGATTTAGATTCTTTGAGGTCAAAGATAGCTTCATTTTTGACTTTTTATTACCAGTACCCAGTGTAATGTATGACCTAAAATAGGACTTAATGAATGCCTGCTGATTCATTTTCATTGCTTTATTGCAATACTTCACCAAAGACTGCACATGGGAAGCTGTATAAAAATCAATTTACAAGCATTTCTTAAGCATTTACTGTGTCCTAAAAGGCTTTGTTCCATAAAATTTGGATTCAGTCAAAAGGCTACACTTAAGGATCTAGAAGGCCACATGTGGTCAAGGCCACAGATTTCCCACCCCTAGAATCTATGAAATGACCTGGAGGAGGAAATGGCAAATTACTTTGCCAAGAAAACTGCAGAGGGTCACAAAGAGTCAGGCAGAACTGAAATGACTCAAAAACAACAAACATATGGTATGCATATAGTTTTAGCTTTTAGTACAATGCTAGGCACATAGTAGGACATAACTGAAACGGCCAAACAATAACATGTGTCAGGCACTGTGCTAAGTGCTGGATATGCCATCAGAAGAGCATATTGATGAAAAATATGACCAGTAAGTTATATGGTGGGAGCAACAGTTAGCCATTAGTGTGGGCCAAATCAAACGAATGAGAACAAGGGCTCCAGCATTTTAAGTAAACTCCTTTTTTTTAAAGTTTATTATTTTTGCTTTTTTTTTTTTGAGGGCAATTGGGGTTAAGTGACTTGCCCAAAGTCACACGGCTAGTTTTTGTGTCAAGTGTCTGAGGCCGGATTTGAACTCACATCCTCCTGACTTTAGGGTTGGTGCTCTATTCACTGTGCCACCTAGCCGCCCCAGTAAACTTCTTTTAGTGTACTTTCAGGAGGATATGAGAAAAAGTTATACCGGGTAAGAGGACACAAATAGGTTTTCCTCTGCATTATTTGAGGTTATGCTGGAATAAATGACATCATATATCCACCCAAGTATAGAAGGTTGGGAATTCAGGTCCCAAAGTATCTCTCTTTTCTGCTTTTTCTCTCCAGACATAAAAATGAAGAGGTACCCAAACAGGGTTAGGACTGCCTGAGACCCCAAAATACCAACATGCTGGGTCCTGCGGGAAGAATTCCACTTAAGTCTTCTCACCCAAAGAAAAAGTAGTTTTTTGAAAGTTCCAGTTCGCCATATGGGGTAGACTCTTAAGGAGCCAGTCTATGCTAGGTTGTTCTTTGGAGCTTTCACACAGAACAAGTCTGCGCTAAGCTATCCTATGGCGCTCTCACAGAGCAAGTCTCTGCTAGGGTATTCTGTGGAGCTCTCTTTCTATTACTCAGAATATCAAAAAATTGACAACACATCCATCTGACTCAGAGTTCTATAACGCTCCAAGAAAACAAAATAAAACAAATTTAGAAAAAGAAAGGCAAAGAATCAGACCTGTTGTCTGATTACCCTTAGGTTTTTGATATATTCCTATTTTTATGTGTGGAATATAATTTTAATCAGTAACTAAGAAGTTTGCTTTGGCTTCCTCTATTTATCTGTCTTCTTAGGCCAAGTCCAATGTGTAGCGTTGGCTTTGAAATTATTTTACTTAGCATTTGTTTTTGGTATACATAAAAAAACCCTCTTCATTGTAGATAAATAGAAGGCACTTATTTCAGAAAGACCAAGCAGAAATGGTTGAACCTTTTTTCTTCTATTCATTTATTTTTTTCTTTGTCAACACCATATGGCCATAGTAAAGGTCATACAGAGTTCAGTGTTCCAAAGGAACAGTTACTATAAAAATACTTTGTTTAAGTTCCCTACAATTCAACTCACAATTAATTTAAGAGTGTGTGTTGATAATTTCTTCGGGCAGAGACAAATTAACTCTTTAAATCAAAGGTGAAGATGTTGACTATCGAGTCTATGGAATAATAAGGGTCATTTAATCATTTTTATAATCATCTCTGGTGGTATAAACTTTGTACAATTATCTGCCTATATTTCTGATGTTATTAGTTACTTCAGTATTTCAAAAGCTGTGATTTGATATGCATGGATACAGATGAAAATCTCTTTGTTTTATTCCCTGTTCAGACAACATTTGAAATATTTCATTGAATCCTCAGTATCGTCTTTCAGAAAAATGAGCTGGAATAACACCCAATCAAATACATACTCCCTAAGGGAATAGGAGAATACAGTATGTGTAACTGCAGTGAGTACCTTACACATAGTTTGCACTTAATGAATATTCATATGATTAGACTAGAATGAATGGCATTACAACTACAAAAAGGCTACTGGGATAAAAAAAAAATAAAGGTTGTGCAGTGAAACAGAAAGGGTTGAAATTTAAGATGATTTAGGTTCAAAGCATGGTACCATCACCTACTACCTTTGCGACCTGTGATAAGCTATTTTGAGCCTCAGTTCCTCATCTATAAGATGAAGATATTTTCTACAGTCCATTCCAGACAAAAATCTTTGATATTATGATGGAGAATGAACGACAAATCAAGAAATATGAGGATCAATGAAAGGATTGGAGTCTGTTTAGTACTGAGAAGGCAAAACTAATAAGGACATGATAAGAATTTGTTGAGAAGCTAGGTGGAGTGGTGGATAGAGGGTTAGACCTGGAATCAGGAAGCTTTATCTTGCTGAGTTCAAATGTGATCTTAGAATCTTACTAGCTGTGTGTCCCTAGGCAAGTCACTTAAACCTGTTTGTCTCAGTTTATTCATCTGTAATATAAGCTGGAGAAGGTAAAAGCAAACCACTCTAGTATCTTTGCCAAGAAAACCCCAAATAGGGTCATGAAGAGTTAGATATGACTGAAAAAAGTGAACAACAAAAAATAATTTGAAAGTTTCTCATATTAAAAAAGGAATTTAATTGTTTTACTTGATTCCAGAAAGCAGAGCTAGAGGCAATGGAGATAAGTTATGGAAGTGTATTTTAGGCTGATATAAGGGAAGTCAAACAATTATTTGGGGACTATTGAACAGCAGTATCCTGCTGTTCTAGGAAAAAAGTAATATCTACTTGTAAGATCCTTTGAATTCTCTCATAATGGGAATTCCTATATTAATCAATAAGTATTAATTGAGTATACCTTAATATACCTCAGTTGAGTGTGACCCATTCAAATATACAAAAATACAGGAGTGGCTTGCTAAATGTATACTTGGTCCTCAAGTCAGAGTTATTGTAGCTCTCAACCAATTCAAATGAATATATGACCAAACGCCCATAAACTTGCACTAATTTGAAAATATTGATACTCCAACATGAATAGGACAAAACTTTTTTTGTCTGACGTTGGTCAAATGAAATTTTATCCTCTCAGAAGAAATGTCACTGTTTATTTGAATACTGTGGAAACACAATTAGGATAACCCAGGATCTAGCAGCTTCTCCATTAAGGGATGGAAGGGCGTGGAATATGATATTCCAGAGATCAAGGGAGCTAGGATTAAAACCAAGAATCACCTACCCAGCAAAACTGAGTATAACGTTCCAGGGTAAAATATTGTCATTCAGTGAGATGGAGGATTTTCAAGCATTCTTGCTGAAAAAAACAGAACTGAAAAGAAAATCTGACATTCAAATACAATAAGCATGAGAAGGTAAACATGGAAAAGAAATCATAAGGAACTTATCAAAGCTGAACTATTTACATGCCAACATGGAAAAACAATAATTGTAACTTATAAAACTTTTCTCAGCATGAGTATAGGTGATGGGAATACAAATCTATATATACGTATACATACACATATGTCTATATAGGAACATTTAGATAGACAGATAGATAGATAGATAGACAGACAGACAGACAGATAGATAGATAGATATAGATAGATATACATATATACATATAGTTTATATATACACGTATATCTATATCTATCTATATACATATGAATACATGAATGAATACATATCTGAGTATGTGTATTTATGTGTACATGGAGGGCACAGGACCAATTGAATAGGAAGGGATGATACTTTAAAAGGTGAAATTCTGAGGTGGGAGAGGAATAGAATGAGAGGAGACAAGGAGAGACAGAATGGGATTAATTATCTCATATAGAAGGGACAAGGGATAACTGTTATAATGGAGGGGAAGAGCAGGAAGGCAAAAAGAGAATGGGTCAACATTACTCTAATTAAATTTGGCTTAGGGAAAGAATGACATAAACTCTAAACTGGGTATCTTGCCACACAGGGGAGTAGGGGGGATGGGGATGAGAGGTGGGATGATGGAGGGG
>CM053598.1:165977992-165996004 GCA_028646575.1 Pseudocheirus occidentalis | reverse complement strand
CACCATGGCGGGGGTGGGGGTGGGGAGGAAGGGGAGAAAAATCTGAAACTCAAGTGACTGGAACTGAATCTTGTAACCTAAAAGTAAACAAACAAGTCAATAAAATTAAAAAAAAAAAGATTTGTGTACTCTGATCAGACTTGGGAAGAGACCAAATATATGCCACCTTAAAAACAAAACAAACAAGCAAAAAGATCCCTTTAAGATCTGAACAGGAGAAAGGTATTAAGAAAATAGCTAGTTTTCTTTTCCAAGTTGTACCATGTGAAATTGAAGACATTTGTAAGTGCCTGTGGTTTCATTACCATACAGTATTTGGGATATGTTGCTCTTTTATTAGCCAATGTGGAATCAGTCTGTTGCACAGATGTCAGCAAAAAGGAGGGTGTAATTGGTCAAAGAACATGTACCACAATGCCGGATGATTCTGAAAACAGGTTTGTACTTTTACATAAAACACATAAATGGGTTGTATAACATTCAAAACCATCTCAAAACTAATCTATTTTTTTATTCTAGTGGCAGTTCAGAGACATTAACTATCAGGATACACACAGAAATGAAGGAGCAAAAATTGCCATTCACATTTTGCCAGGGGAGCAAATGAGGCCCAGAATACTTTTGCCTTTCCTGAATTTAAATTTGCTTAAGAGCATCACAAATGCAGAAGGTTGCAAATACGCTTCCACTTGGAAAAGTGAAGACATTCACATAGTGATGATAACTAAATCAAGGAATTTCCCCATCCTGAGCTTATGGAATTGTACGGGAAGTCAGTGGGGTTGAGTTCTCAGTGTACAATCTAAAGAGGGGGAAAAGAGCATTGCTTTTATTCACTGTGTTCGTTCATGTTTTATTGATGTACAAATTTATTTTCAATTAGAGTAGTAAGATGAGAGTGCCTGAGGCCTTTCATATGGCTTTGCCAAGCCCTGGGATTTAACTTGGTTAACAAGGCTCAGCAGACATCTTAGGGTTATACATTTGCAGATGGAATTTGAGATTATGGAGATAAAGTGCTGGAGTAAATAATGAACATCCAAAGTCACAATTTTCAAGATTAATAATCTGGTGATTTGAGATTAAGTGACAGGGCAGGGTTTTTGTGGGTTTTTTATGATTTAGAGCTGTACATTTACAGCTGAGATTTGAAAAGCAAATGGATAAGGATATAGAAGGACTTTTTAGACAGTTTAGGACTATACCCTGATCTTGATGGAATAAACTACCAACCCCCAATCCCAGATGTAGTTTAGCCAGGTGACCTCCTACTGTTTTTTAGGCAATCAGTAACTCTGGAAGTGAACTGTCATCGGATTTAAAATACAACCTTCAGCATGGAAATTCTAGATCTATTCAATGAACACGTGTAAAGCCCCCATTGCATACTAGGTATAGGAAGTACCATAGAGAGAAAGGGAAAGAAAAAAATATATATACATCTTAGTTTCATCACCACAAGTAGATGCTAAACTCCCCAAGAATTGGTTCAGTAAAAAAAATAGATAACACAAGAAAGCCTACAATTAAATTTTAAATTGCTTTATCAATCAATAAATACTTGATAAGTGCCTACTATGTTCCAGGCACTGCATTAAGCTCTGGGGATAGAAAAAAAGAGTTAAAAGATGGTCCCTGCACCCAAGAAGTTTACAATCTAATCGGGGAGACAAAATATAAACAAATAATAACAAAACAAGCTATATATAGGACAAATGGGAAGTGATTAAGAGAGAAAAGGCACTGAAATTAAGAGGAGGTAAAAAAAAAGTTTCTAGCAAAAGATGGGATTTTAGTTGGAATTTAAAGGCAACCAAGAATGTCAGTAGATAGAGTGGGGGAGAGAGAACATTCTAGACATGGGATACAGCCAGAGAAAATGCCCAGAGTTGAGAGATGGAGAATCTTGTTCCAGTACTTTAAATGATTAGTGTGAGTTCAGAAGAAGGATTCAAGGAGAACTAGCATTGTTAGAGAATACATGAACGCAGGCCTTCAAGGGTAAGAAGGATTTATATAGATAGAGGGCAGAGGAAAGGGCATTGCAGTAAAGGGGAATAACTCAACAAAGGCATAGAGGTAGAAACAAGCATCATGTATTTTTGTTTACTGGTTTTGTGTTGTTGGTTTTGAAATTTTATCAGTATGCTGAATTCCCAGTACAGAAATTCCTTTGATAAATGTGGATAAACAACTCTTCTACAACTAATAGTTTTATAAAGCTGTACGAGGTCCAGATAGTTGAATCATTTTGCCCATGACCACACGGTTAGCTTCATTTCAAGTCTTCTTGATTCCAAAGCTAGTCCTCAATCCAATATGATAATCTGACTGTCAGCTTACCATCTATTAAATATAATAGAAAATCTTTGGCATTGCAAGCTGTTAAGCTTGTAGATGGTCCAAAGAAGGCAAGAACTGATCATTACTTCCTTGTGCAATACTTTAGTAGATATGACAACCTCCTGATGGGTAGGAAGTTCTTTCCAAGACTGAATTGCTCCTGTGGTTGAATGTTTAAAAAGTCAATTATTGACAAACAAAGCTTAATGCAACAGATGAACAGATGTGAGATCAGATTCAGAGATCTGTATTGTTGAGAAAGTTCTTTTCTTTGAAATGTTTGTTTTATGGCGTAAATTGAAAATAAATTTAGTAACTTAAATTTATATATACTTTTATACACATACACACATATACATATACAGTACAGATATTATATGTGTATATATTTGCATATATGCATTTATTCATAGATATTGTATGTGTATGTGCGTATGTTTATATTCACACAAACACACATGCTTCTAAGATAAAGTGCTGTTTTGGGAGGAAGGAGGATCTGAGTTAAAATATAACCTCTAATAATTAGATATGTAACATTGATAAGTCAACTAACCTTTCAGGTTCATTTTCAACTTTAAATAGTGAAAATTTAGCACTTATGTCCAGAATATTTGTGAGGGTCAAATGCAATGATATTTGTAAAGTACTTTTTAAAATACTCTATATAGAGGGCAGCTAGGTGGTGCAGTGAATAGAACACTGGCCCTGGAGTCAGGAGGACCTGAGTTCAAATCCAGCTTCATATACTCAACACTTGCTAGCCATGTGACTTTGGGCAACTCACTTAACCCCAATTGTCCTGCCTTCCCCTCTCCACAAAGGAAAAAAAAATACTATATAAATGTAATTACCTACTAGTCTATCTACGTATCTGTCTATCACTCTAAATGTCGTTATCAAATGGCAAGCAGAAGATAACTCACTATTCAGAATTAGACTTTAAAAAAATCAGTAGGGGGTGGCTAGGTGGCCCAGTGAATAGAGCACTGGCCCTGGAGTCAGGAGGACTTGAGTTCAAATATGACCTCGGACACTTAACACAAAACTAGCCATGTGACCTTGGGCAAGTCACTTAATCCCAATTGCCCTGCCTTCCCACCCTCCAAAAAAGAAAAAGAAAGAAAGAAAAATCATTTAATTTTTCTGTTACTCAGTTTCTTCCTCTGTAAAATATGATTGTAATGCCTTTACCTCTATTGCAGGGTCAAAATGAAATAACTTCTGTAAATCCTTTTGTAAATATAAAGTCTTATTACAAGTGTAAAATTCAGAGAATGACTCTCTAGCTCTGAGTTTCTTCAATCCATGGAGAAGAGGTCGGAAGCAAACACGTAGAGATCAGTCAAAGTAATTGCTTTTCCTGAGGAAAAGACTAAAAGAAGGGTTAAACATCTTTAGCTTTCTTTAAACTAGAACAAAGAAGGTCAAAAGAATCCATGTACAAATATTTTTCAAATATTATGATGAGATTTTGCATGAAAGCTGGTTGTGTAACTGTACTCTATTTCTAAGGATTGGACAAACAGGAAAGGATTTAAGCTATAGGAGAAGGCATTTAAAATACATTTGAGGAACAAAAAATCACTTCTATGAGGGATTTAAAATATTGGGGAACATAATGAGGGGTAGGTATGGATTCTCTTTTATGTATTTTTTAGGAAAGAGTATTCTACTGTCTTTCTTGAACACAGTGCTCAATTCTGCCTAGAAGTGAAAGAATGGTCCAAATGTTTTTTTTAAGGTTTCTTCTATATGAATTTATCAAAGCACAAAAGAATGCCTAAAGAACATGAAGACATTTCCTTTGTTTGTCAATATAATGGATCCCTTGTAAACATTAAATGTAACAGCCCCAGTATATAGTGCAAGAGAAGACAGTACCATTGAATTGAAACAAGCTCCATCCAGAGTACCAAGATTAACAGTCCAATTCATGCAAGTATTAAGGACGATAGGAGGAGAGAAAGGCACAAGGGAAGAGAGGCTCCTAAATCACGCAGTTTATCACTTCACAGCTTGAGCTGTCAGAAACTGGGCAGGCACAATCTTACTTTACTTGTTGCTAAACCAAAATTAAAAAGACTATGGGGGGAAAACAGTTCCTCCTGTGGTTGAACATTTAAAAGGCTGTTGTTGACAATGAGAGCTTAGTGTGAAAGAAGTACAGATTTGAAAAGAGAAGATACAGAGAGCTGTATGGATGAGAAGATTCTTTGGTTTTGTTTTTCTTTATAGTTCAGTGTTTTTAAAAAGCTAACATGTGCTTGCGTCTCATAGGAAAAAGTTTGGTAGCATCAGTCACCCTGACAATGATTAGCTTGTTTCCAATTATCATCTTTTGTTTAGTGTCATCACTCATCAACCACTGCTCACATAATGCATTGTCCATCTTTCTGGCTGAGTAGCGTAATTATCCAATAACCACACAGTATTGATTGGAGGGCCCTGTGTCCTGGCTGGCAATTCAAGTTGCTCAAAACTTAGAACTTCAGCAGACAGAGTTTTTTCTAATGCACTTCCAAATAAAATGCCTCACAAAGGAAATCTGAAGTTTCTTCTTCAGCTTTGCTACAGAGAAACTCCAGAGTTCACACAACTTTGTTCTTTAAGCACATCTGAACCTACATATCAGTTGTAGGCCTGAAGCTTTCTAAAGCTTTGCCAGAAACCTGCAGAGCTCAGTGGGACCCAAGTCCTATCTGAAGTTCCCAAAGTCCTTTTAATAATGCAACTGTGGTTTACTACTAGAATACCATATTGTGAAATATCAAAACCCATCACAAGCAAAAAATCATGCAGCCCTGGATAGTGCCTTGGCAATCCTCTCATCTACTCATTGACAAACCTTTCATCTTGTGCTTTCAGTCTCACTGAATCATCTCTCCTCAAAGCTATTTTCACTGACAGTACTGAAGGCTAAAAACCAAAAAAAAAAAAAAAGTGGGGGAGGGGAAGGACACTCAATTATGGGCACAGTGATGACAGGTTGGATTCACCATTAGGTTCCAAATCTGGCAACTATATCCATCTTTTTTTAAATTTCTTTTCATGGCACCATCTCAGAAGTCAATGGATTTTCCCCAAAATGTATTCATATTCCCAGTCATGATTTATTTTAATTGAATTTGAAGCTAACTAACTTTTTTGGCCCTTGTGTGTTTTCCCTCATCATCACCCCCCCCCACACACACACACACATCCTCCTTAGCACAAGTCAACAGAAATACTGTAAGATAGATATATTCACCATTGGAAGTCAAAGTCTGGACTTTTATTCAAGTCTTCTGTTTTCAATTACAATTTTTCTTTTCTCTCTTTTTATCTCTCTGCCTATCACCATCAGAGTAAAAATAAAATGTGAAGTTGTCATCAAAATCTCCTCAAGAGTTTTCTCAATTTCTATTGGCATTTCCCTGCTGGGTTTTTATTAGCATTTGGATTCAGAAGTTCTCTATAAAGTAAAGCCCAAATTCTTTCGGTACCAATCGTTGCCCTTTCCCTCAAGCACAGCCTTTGTGGAAATGGAGGACAATTGTTCACCACAAACTCGCAGAATAATCCTTTAAATATCTCAAGCCTATTATTAAAATCCTTCTAAATTCTCTTCTAGGTAAATAAATTGCAAAAATTTGCAGCAGAAGTCTAGACCTGCAAGACTTCCATCTCCCACTATATCTGTCTTTTTTTCATTTACAACATATCTCTGCTGTCTGTATTCTTTTTTCCAAATTTTGTTTCCTTCTAAATGGGCTATTGCACTGATGGCTTTTGGCAGCTGCAGAGTGTTAAACCCTGCATGTAAAATCAATCTGTGGGACCAGAGTCACATAACAGGACCCACTAGAAATGATTTTTTGCAACTTCCCAGTTATTATTATATTAGAGTTTTAGTGCAATGGAAAAGGACAATAATTCATTTTATTGTATGAAAAACCTCTTTCCCTTCAACAGTCAATGGTTGGTGAGTTCTAACCACAGGTCAGTTCCATTTTAGATCCTCTCTTGGGTTAGATACAACTGATCCTAGGAATTAGGATATGTCTCAACTGAAATATGGGAAGGAATAAAAACAAAAGAAAAGACAAGTTTTTTTTCTTTCAATGAAGTATTGAAAGGCCATCACATAAGGCAATTCCAGTGAGTAAACACCTTTTGAAAAAAAAATGACTGACTGACTGAATGAATGAATGAATGAATGAAAAAAAAATGTAGCCTTCCTGAACCACACCAATCCACAAGATATTTTTCTCTTCAGAAGGCCTGTAGAATTCAAGTCATACACTTCTCATTTGGTATTTATCATAGCAATAGCAAGCAGTGGATTGCATAGAGTAAAAACACATTTTGAATGGGGAACTGGGTCACTAGTCCATAAACTGGTAGACACTCAGTAGACCCCTAGAAAGATAGGAGTCCAGAACTGTGATTTTTATCAGTGTGGGGAACTGTCAAAGAATTTTACATGAACACAGAAAAGTCTGTCAGAGAGAGGATTTCAACAGTTTTCCCGACTTCAGTACTAATGATATAGCCTAGGAGTTTTGAAACATTTGTTTTGTTATGAATCTCTTTAGAGAACTTTTTAAAGACTATGGTGCCTTTCACATAATATTTTAAATTAATAAGATAAAATGCAGTATGTATTATTAAAGAGGAAACCAATTATATTGAAATATAGCTATCTAGGGGCAGGGGCAAGATGGCAGCATAGAAGCAGGAACACTTTGCAGCTCAAACATAGCCACCTCAAATACCCATAAAATATTACTCTAAACAAATTTTAGGGCTCCAGAACTCACAGAAGTACAGAAAAACATATCTCCTGCTGAAGGCAGCTAAGCAGGTAGGAAAAGAAGGGCTCAGCACAGTGCACTTGAAGCCGAAAACCAGCCCAGCCTGAAACCAAGGGCTTGGCCCAGGGATGGTCAGGACAAGCCGCAGCTGGAGGCATCAAGAGAGTAGATCAGTGGTAGCTGTGATGATTTCCGAAATTAGCAAACCATAAGAAATAAGGGATAAGTGAAAGGTTAGTGGAATTCAGCTAAATCTGTAGGAGAGGGTCCAGCTGAACTGCTGCCAGGGCAAGGAAGCAACAGAAGTGGCACAGCTGCCCCCATGTGGCTGCTTCAGAGCTCATAGCCTGAAAATTGCAGGGGAGTCAAGTAATCGTTCAGAGACAAAGTGCTCTTGCCTTAACTGCTCTGGATAGGGATTGTGGTCTTGGGTAGTAGTCCTGAGGTGTGTTTTCAGTGAGCCAAAGTTGGTGGGGGCTGCAGCAGCCTCCTAATAGCTCCAGCAGCTGTTAAAACCCTAGTGATGTGGGATATAGCTTTCCCCTCTGGAAGCAGAGTTCCACAGAACTAAAAAGTCAAGTAATTGACTGGCAACATGAGCAGACAAAGGAAGCAAAGTAAGAACAACAATCCAATTTTAAATTCCTTTTTTTGGGGACAAAAAGGATCAAAGCATGGAATCGGAGGAAGACAACAGTCAGAACTCCTGCACCAAAAGCTTCCAAGAAAAATGTAGACTGGTCACAATCCATAGATCAGCTTAAGAAGGATTTTGAGAAACAAATAAGAGAAGTGGAGGAAAAATTGGGAAGAGAAATGAGAATGATGCAAGAAAATCATGAAAAGAGAGTCAACAACCTGACTGAATAAAATAACACCTTAAAAAATAAATTACATCAAATGGCAAAAGAGGCCCAAAAAGCCAGTGAGGAGAAGAACTCCTTAAAAAGTCGAATTTGCCAGATGGAAAATAAATCTCAAAAGCTTTCTGAATAGAATAATTCCTTAAGAATTAGAGTGGAGCAAGTGGAAGCAAATGACTTTATGAGAAATCAAGATACTATTAAACAGATCCAAACAAATGAAAAAAAAATAGAAGGCAATATGAAATATTTCCTTGAAAAAAACCACTGACCTGGAAAATAGATCCAGCAGGAGAGACAGTTTAAAAATTATTGGACTACCTGAAAGCCATTATCAAACAAGGAACCTAGAAAGCATCCTTCAAGAAATTCTCAAGGAAATTTGCCCTGATATTTTAGAACCAGAGGGCAAAATAGAACTTGAAAGAATTCACCAATCACCTCTTAGAAAAGATCCCCCAAATTCCTAGGAATGTTATAGCCAGGTTCTGGAGTTTCCAGATCAAGGATCAAATATTACAAGCTGCCAAGAAGAAACAATTTGAATACTGTGGAAACACAATCAGGATAACCCAGGATGTAGCAGCTTCTACATTAAGGGATCAAAGGGCCGGAAATATGATATTCTAAAGATCAAGGGAGGTAGGACTAAAACCAAGAATCACCTACCCAACAAAATTGAGTATAATGTTCCAGGGCAAAAATATGGTCATTCAGTGAGAAGGAGGACTTTCAAGCATTCTTGATGAAAAAACCAGAACTGAATAAAAATTTGACATTCAAATACTAGAGGCATGAGAAGATAAACATGGAAAAGGATTCATAAAGGACTTATTAAAATTGAAATATTTACATGCCAACATGGAAAAACAATAATTACAACTTATGAAACTTTTCTCAATATGAGGATAGTTGAAGGGAATATAAATGTTTTTTATATCTATTCATACGCATATGTCTATAGAGGAGGGTATATATTCATATGAATACATATGTGATTGTGTGTATGTGTGTGTACATAGAAAGAGTGCAGGAGTAATTGAATAGGATGGGATAATATTTTAAAAGGTGAAATTGAGAGGTGAGAAAGGAATAGTATGAGAAGAGACAGCGAGAGACAGAATGGGGTAAATCCTCATACAGAAGAGGCAAGGGATAATTGTTACAGTGGAGGGGAAGAACAGGAAGGCAAAAGGGAATGGGTCAACCACTTCTCATTGAAGTTGGCTTAGTGAAGGAATGACATACACTCTAAATTGGGTATCTTGGCCTATAGCAGAGTGGGGGGGGGGGAGGTGGAAGAGAGAGGGAAGGATGCCGTGGAGGGCAAATGGGGGGGGCGGGCAGGTTGTTAGAAGCACACACTTTTGTAAAGGGACGGGGACAAAGTAGAGAATAGAACAAGTCGGGGTGGAATAGGAAGGATTGAAATATACAGGTATTGGGGTAGGGAGATCCATCTTGCCCTACCAGAAAGTCAGAGGGGTGATGGGGAAGGATATCGGAGAGAGCAGACTGGGGGAGGGGATATACAGTGGGATCACTATTTGGGGGTAGTGGGTAGGGGAAAGATGGGGAGGAAATTGATAAAACAAAATCTCATGGAAATGAATGATGTAAACTAAATGTAAATAAATGTTTAAAGCTAAAGAAAAGAAATATAGCTATCTAAATATATCTACCTCTAGCTATATCCATCTCTAAATGTGTGTGTGTGTATGTGTGTGTGTGTGCGTGTGTGTGTGTGTAATGTTCATAGACTCCAAGTTACAATTTACTTTTGATTGGAGATACATATATGTGTGTGTGTGTGTGTGTGTGTGTGTGTGTGTGTGTGTATGTACAGAGAGGTAAGAGATAATGAAAAATCCATTGGACTTCTTGTTGTTGTTCAGTCATTTTGGATTCTTTGTGAGCCTATATTGGGTTTTCTTGGCAAAGATACTAGAGTCCTTTGCCATTTCCTTCTCCAGGTCACCAAAATAATTAGCTTCTATGCAGTAGGTACATAATAGAAAAGTGTTTGCCAGTTCATTCAAGGGATATAGCATGATAATATTTTTACACAACTGTGCCAATACATTGCCTATACTAAATACAAGTGAGTCCCACCATACCAAGGCTTACAGGACAAATAAATGGCCTTAAGGGTAGTGATAATAAGCCTATGTTTCATGCAAAATTGCAATAGTTGCTAGTTTATGAATGACTGAAAGTACTGAAAAGATTTTAGAATCAGGGAAATCCTCCTTACATCAATTCCCTTGTTCCCTTTTCCAGTTCCCTGTGGACCACAGTTCACCAATCATCATGCACACATTCAAATTAAAATTCAGTAGTAAGCAGGAAGCCCCTTCTATGGAGAAAAGCATTTGGATAGGTAGTAGAAATATGAACATGAACAATGAAATAATTTTTTGCACAAAAAGGTTTTAAAATCATAAGATCTCAGAAACTTAGAGATACAACTTGGGAAGGGACCACAGGAGAGGCATGTCATCTAACATATAATTGAACAAGAGTCTTCTTGGTAAAATACCTCACATATAGTTATTAAGGCTTTGCTTGAAAATCTCAACTGAGAGTGAATCCTCTCCTTCCTAAAGCATTCGCCTCCACGTTAGTCTAACTAATTGCTAATAAGTTTCCATAGACATGAAGCCTCAGTTTACCTCTTCACAATGTGTTTCCATTTCTTCCTTGTGGGACCAAACAGAGAATTTCTAATCTTTCTTCCAGGACAGCTACCTTCTCCTGCCCCTTCTCCTCAAGTCTTCTATTATCTCTCTCTTTTTTTTGGAGGGCAATTAGGGTTAAGTGACTTGCCCAAGGTCACACGGCTAGTAAATGTGTCAAGTGTCTGAAGCCAGATTAGACCTCAGGTCCTCCTGACTCTAGGGCTGGTGCTGTATTCACTGTGCCACCTAGCCACCCTGAGTTTTCTGTTCTCTAAACTGAACATCACTAGTTCCTTCAACCAATGCTCAAATGTCACAACCTAAGAATGTAACTTCCTTTATTCAGATCACCCTAATCTGGACTGCTATACCTTTTTGTTTCATGTAGTTTTCATTTATGATTTCTTGAAAAATAGGTCTGAAAAAAAGAGGCATTGATAAAGCCCATTGGAATTCAAGTGTATGTTCTTGACTATGCCTGTAAACCCAAATCACTCGGGCTTTCACTAATTGGCCAGTAATAAGTCCCAGCCTAAGCCTCACTTGCTCATTGTTTGGATTCTGATGGCACAGAGTGAGTGTACATAGCGATTGTTTCTATTATGACCAAAAGCTCTGAGGGTCTCCCCCTCCCAGACTGATTTTTTGTGAAGGCAAATTAGGCCATCTTTTGCCCCAATTCTTACCTATCCTTTAATAACTGAATGGATGTTTCCTCAGACAAACTGAGGCCTGGAAAAGACCTTTACTTAAAAAGGCCAAGGTCTTCCACTGTATCTGGGGCCATTCCCAGTCATCCTGACCTGTATCTTGCCAATGGACTCTGATAATTCAGGAGTATGGAGTGAGTCTGATGACTTTGCACATCTCTATCTCACTTAAATCCAATTCACTTGCACCTGATGTCATTGACCCTCTTTGGGAATGAAGGATGAACAACAATTTGAGGTCCTTTTTTCCTAAAACGTGTCAAACTTTGCATCCCCTCATTTATTATCCTCACAGTCTCTATAATATGATTCTCATGTCCATACTTCTCTTCTGTAAACTATATTCCTCTGGGCTTTTACAATACTGCTCCTTCTTCCCTCCATATTGAACTTTTCCTTCCTCTCCAGATGATCACCCTTGCCTCAATAACTATGTGTGTGCCCTTAAGATTCTAACCTTTGCTATCATTTTTCTCTATTCTCACACTTAGTAAGGTCATTAGATTCTGAGTCTGTTATCATTACTATGCAGATAACTCCTGGATCTTTAAAACTTTATTAAGCTTTTTGGGAAATTCTATACCGCAGTCATTGATTCTTTCCAAAACTCCAGTCTTGCATAACCAAATGCCAAAGGGCATTTGGAGCTATATACTTCAGCATCATCTCAAACTCAGTATATTCAAAGCAGAACACATTAGCTTCCATTTCCTAACCCAGTCCTCTTCTGAGCTTTCCTCTTACTGTCAAGGGCACCACTATCATTCTAGTCACACAAGTTCACAATTTCCTTATCATCTCTGACTCCTCATTCTCCTTTGCCTCACAGAGGTAAACTGCTGCCAAATTTTATCAATTTGATCTCAGTAGTCCTTCTCCCACATGTCTCCTCTCTACTTATACAATCATCACCATATTTTATGCACTTAGCTGGACTATTATAAAAGCTTTCAATTTTGTCCCCTACTTCAAATTTCTTTCAATTCCAATACTTCCTCTACATAGATGGCAAAATAATTTCTTAAAGCACTAGTCTGACTATGTCATTTCCCTAGTCAATAAACTCTAATTATTTTCCTTATCACCACTAGAATCAAATATAAACTCCTATACTTACCATTCCAATCTTCTTATAAATTACTCCCCTACATACACTCCATAGTCCATCTATACTGGGCTCCTTGCCATTCCTCACATACATTCTATCCTTTCCAATCTCAATGTCTTTTTCCTGCTGGCTCCCATTCTTGAAATGTACTCTATTTTGCACTCTGCTTCTTGGAACCCCCTCGCACAGAGGTGGATAACCTGCAGCCTCATGGACACATGTAGTCCTCTAGGTCCTCAGGTGTGGCATTTTGATTGAGTCCAAACTTCACAGAACAAATCTCCTTAATAAAAGGATTTTTTTCTGTAAAACTTGGACTCAGTCAAAAGGTTGCACCTAAAGACCTAGAAGTCCACATGTGGCTTCAAGGCCACAGCTTCCCCACACCTGATGTAGCTCTATTACTAACTTCCCCCTCCAATATACTATCCCCCAAAAGTACTGCATATTTATTTCATGAGTGCGTATGTAAATAGTAACCTTATGATATGTCTCCTCTAATTAAAATGCAAGCTCCCTGAAGGCAGGTATTATTTGACTGTTGTCTTTGCATTCACCACACTTAACACACACAGTATTTGACCTTATTTATTAAGTAGGTATTAAATAGATACTTCTTGATTAAAAGTTTAGATATCAATTCTCTAATGATGATATGTATTTTTTATTCTATCTCATCTGTTCTGAAAATTGTTCTCTCTGGTAGAAAAAAAATGTAAAATAATAGTTGAATAGCACTACACTTTTACCATTATCTGTTTTCATTGTGAAATTCATCTCGATTACTAGTTCTTTTCCTTTTTTGATCCTTTTCTTTTCCTGTTCTGCCATGCCATGCTTCCTTTCAAATACTAAGCTATAAATATATATATGCATATGTATACATGTGTGTACATATATGTGTAATGTTGATGGTATATGTAACGTGTCTTCTCATCTACAGGCTAAACATTCTAAATTCCTTCTTTAATCAACATAGTTTAATACTATTATCATGACTAATTTTAACTGTCTTGAGGCCTTCACCATTCTGACCCAACTTCTACTGGATGTATCAAAAATAGTTCTTATCAAAGATAGTTCTTAAAATGTAGTGCACAGAAATTATTATAATACTTCAGATGTGATCTAAACAAGGTAGTAACTTAAGCACCTCCTGTGGTGCTTTTGGATTCTTTTGATAGAACCTAGCATCAAAATGAATTTATTTATTTTTTGTTTTGTTTTATTTTAGCAGCTATGATGCACTGTTCATTTTGTTGAACTTCTAATCTAGCAAAATTACCAGATCTTTTTTAAAGCTGAATTGCTTCCCAGCTACGGCTCTCCTATCTATCATGAAAGAAGTCCTTTTGGGTTTTTTTGGACCCAAGAGTAGGTCTATATATTTGTTTCTGTCAAATTTCATTTTTCATCTTGACACATCATTCTCACCAACCTGTTTAGAGTTTGAAGGATACTGATTGTATTGTCCAATGTACCAGCTATTCTTCCTAACGTGAGAGTTACCTGAAAATTTGCCAATTATTCCATACGTGTCTTCACTAAATTCATTGAAAAAAATGCTTCAAAGCACAGGGTCAAAAAGAAATCAAAGGTAGCAAGCATTAGAGGTAGCAGTTGAACACATGTCCTATGACTCAAGAACCAATGGTACTTCCACTCCAATGATACTTCCACTGTGCCCTTCTACCTCCCTAATTCTCAGTCACTAGGCAAGTCACTTATCTGAAACTCATTTTCTTTATCTTTACAATGAAAATAAGCATAGAAGCTATCTAAAAATATTGTGAAGCTCAAATGAGAATGAATACAAAATGTTTGCAAACTATGAAGTGCTATATAAATGAACTATTATTGCCAAATTTAATAGTAGACATTATATAAGGTAACTAGTAGTTGCTGCAAGTCATTACCAGTCTGGAGTCAATAAAATAACAGAGCAGAATCTAGGAGACAGTAAAATTCCAATCCATTTTCTTTGTTCAGGTGATGTTTTCCCCCTTTGTCCTGTTGGTATCTTAAATTTCAAGGTCCTGAGCCAAACCCAAACAGATGGCATTTGGGAAAAAAAAAGCTAATTCAATAAAACCAAATTCATGTAGTTTATAACCCACTTCAAAAGCAAGAAGCATAAACCATTTTATTTTTACTCAGTGGCATCGGATCACTGTTCTGCCATAAAGGTCAGTCCAGAAGGTCAACTAACTGCACAGCCTCTTTACAAAATGACTTTGCCTTGAGTCAATACCTTTCATTTAGTTGGTAAAAAAGTGAGTACAAAAATAAAGTGTCTTGAATTATCATTCTGATGCTTAAAGCCAAATGGTCTAAAGTGACTCTAAGGATTAAAAATGCTTGGAAAAGAAGAACTAAAGGCATTTAAGGGATGCAGAAGTGAGCAGACTTCCCAAATTTTAGAACTATTTTTACCTTGTCCTCTGTTTCTCCCCATTCTTTGCCCTAACAATGATTCTTTTCTCATTTCTCTTTCACTCCATTCAATTTCTGTCAATTAAGGACCCAGAGCATTGCTTGGGTTGGATAGTTGTGGTCTTCAATCAGCAAGTGCATTGACTTTCAGCACATTCCCCTGCTCCTTCAGGAAATATGGACTCCCCAGGTGCTAGCAGGTGGTGTTGTATCCTGTAATGGCAATGAAGAGCAGGATGAATGGTTGGATAGGGAGCAAGACAGTGCAGCTAAATGACTTTGGAGGAGGTAAACAGTAACCAAAAGTTTGATTTTACTTTTTTAAAGAAAAAAGACAAAAAAAGACAAAAATAATAGAACGTCCTTGAAAACTCAAATCCTAATTGATGAAAAACCCAAGGACTACAGTTTTGTTTTTCTTTTAGTGCTTTTAATGAAGTGGCTATTTCTTCTTCAACTTTTGTTGAGGTGGGCACATTTTAGAATGCAAGATATTCTAACTGATCTCAACACATGGGAATTTGAATGGCTATATTTTCTAAGACCCTTTTCTGAGAAGAAATAATGGTAAATGATAAATTTTTTTTCTCAAGTTATCCCAGAGACATTTGACTTATTGCAGACATGAGGTGAAGCTCTTAAATTTTGATCTCTCTGTTTTTTTTTTTCTTTTCCCATTCCAAAATTCTCAGAGACTTGGCTCTGTTCACTATTTGGGGTCTCTAACTATCACTGTTTGATGAAGGACTGGAATAAATCATAACAGGGAGATACTGATGAATGGAGATAGATTTATATAAGAAAGGGGAAAGAAATCACAAAGTTCATAATTTTACTGACAGTATTTCAGTCCCATTTTTCATTTTGTTATTTATTATTCTTATACTGATGTCAGTTGATCTTTAAAAGGGAAAACTCAATCAAACCTTTTGTTGTTAAGAGTTAGTAATAGCAATGTGAACATGGGTTGAGGTTGGGATTTTGTGGAAGGAAACATTACTAACAAATTCAGTACCACCAGTAAATCAGGTCAGGCTATTTTTGAAGCTAATAGTCTCTCTTATGTTCCTCTTTCAGATGAGAACAAATCAGAGCCAATGCAATGGTTTTTCACAGGGGAAACCATAATTTTATTGATGTGCTTCAAGGTGGCTTTTGTTTTCAATTCTGCAAGAGTAGATCGATAGACCTAATGCCAGTTATCTTATAAGATTTTTCTTTCCATGTTCATAGTTAGGAGACTTGATACCAATTTAACTGATTCAGTGCTATGTGAACACAGTTGATGGAGGTTCTGTATTCCCTATACGGGAGAGAGGAATGCAGAAGCAGGGCTGAAGAGAGAATCAAAAGAAATGTCATAATCCTCTTCTGTTGTTGCTGAGGGACTTTAACCTGATATGATTAAAAAAAAACCACCAGAAGCAAAAGGAAAAAAGAAATGAGGGAGACAGAAGAATGAGAGAAAGAATGGTCAGTGATTTGAAAGTCCATCATTCCATTTGTGTATTGATATGGGAAAATGATAGAATCCTGAGGAGAAAGAATAGGCTTTTGTTATGAAGTGGGAGAAGAATGTTGTGTGCTGTAATTACTTTTAGGCTTCTTGAATTGTCTATCTCTGTTCCTGGGGGGCTGTCTGGAATGAAGAGAGAGACAGAGACAGAGAGACAGAGAAATGCGGAGAAAAGATAGCGAACTCAGAATAGGTGTCTATAAAATTAAAGAGAGGATGCTTAATATTTTCTACTCTCTGCTTTTTAAAATATTTATCACCCTCACTTAAAGAAAATTCTAGTGTGGTACGATAGAAAAGGAACCAAATTTGGAATCCTGAACTTGGTATCACTAGACCTGAGTTTAAATTGTGTTTCTGCTACTTGGTGCCTATGTGAAATTGACTGAATCACTTGATTTCTCTGGTCTCAATTTCCTCATCTATAAAATAAGAGAATTACAGCATGAGGAACTTGATAAAACCCTAGACAGAGTTGGAGCCAAGAAGATGTAGGTTCAAATTCTGATTTGGATATTTACTCTCAGTATTACCTTGAGTAAATCACTTTATATCTCATTGAAGAAACATAAGGGAATTGGTCTCAGTGACCTCCAGCATCCTATTCAGGTTTGTAATCTATGACACTATGATTATATTCTAGAACTATCTTCCTTGTTATTCTTCCACTCTTCTCTAACATGAATCTTCTGATATCACCAAACCAATCTCCTCAACCACATATATCATGTTCAATCTTGGCATAGCTCATGCACTTTCCTGAACACAAGTCCTACTTACTTTTATTCTTCATGTCTTCTCTCCCCAGCTCTATCACAATTCAATTATGAAGCAGGTTTTGGCTAATTCTCATTTGTTACTGGGCTACACTACTTTAGGACTTCCTCAACTTCTATACCATACCCTAGCAAGTTCATTATGGGGAAAAAATGAACAAAACAAATAACTAAAAACATCATACAGCAATATCTCATCAGCTTTGGGACTTCATCTCATTACTACCCTCTTCCCCCTTGATTGGAGGGTGGGACCATGAATATCAAGCCTCCATTTAAGAAGGGAGCTTAGTTTAGATATCTCCTTATTTCTTACCTGCCTCCACTATTTAGAACTTCAATGACTTCTCCACCATACCCCACACCTTTTCGTCTTTTGTTTTGAGTGTTGGTATCCTCAATTAGATTGTAAGCTCCTTGAAAAAGGATTGACTTTCTTTTTGTATTTTTATCTCTAACACTTGGCTGTGCCTGGTCAAATTAAGTGCCTAATAAATGTTCCTTGACTATTGACTTTTAACTAACCCCAAACAGAAAAAACTTTTCACTTTGTGTTTACCATAATATCAAGTTCTGAAATAATTCTTTTTTTTATTTTTATTATTATTTTTTAAATTTTTTTTAATTTTAATTTATTTTCTTGGTTACATCATTCATTTCCACAAGGTTCTGAGTTACAGATTTTCTCCCCTTTTTGCCCCTACCCCAGCCCAGAACATTGATCCCACTATAAGGCCCCTCCCAGAATCTGTTCCCTTTTATGCCCTCCTCCAACACCCCTCTAGCTTT
>CM053598.1:165922593-165967552 GCA_028646575.1 Pseudocheirus occidentalis | reverse complement strand
GCTCAAAAAGGGGGGGAAGGGTCCCAGAGCCTACACCTCATCACTCCCAGGTCAGCCCCCTCTCTTCATGTCAACAAGTCCATCCCACAAGTGGGATTCACAAGCTCTGGGTCTTAATGCTCAACCCAAAAGCCAAGTCAATTCAGGGGCATCCCCAAATTACATTACCATTACACATGCACTACTTCCCTTTCCACTGTCACCTCTTCTAGCTCTTTCCCTTTGCTTTGTATAGTTATATAAAGAGCATACAATGTGCTGTCCCTATTTTTACGTTGACATAGATGGAACTCTTATAGGCAGAATATGTAATAATTATAAAATACTACTTGAGGCCCCTCTAAATCCTTATGTACCCCTAAGATACCTGATATGAATCTTCTACCATAATACTCAGTACCTAACATTTTTGTTGTCTCTAGATTTATAGAACACACACAAACATAGCACACTATACTACATTATGATATGCCTTAACATTCAATATTATTATATACTATATTGTGCTCTTCTTTGCTAGACAAAGGTAGACCAGATCAGGGTAGACTAAACAACAGGATTTCATACTATCAGGTATGATGCTTTCTGAAGAAGGCCAATGTTAAAATACGCATTTGCTATCTTTGAGTGAAGTGGGCCCCACTCCCATTGGCATATTAGCATAAAATAGAATATTTTAACAGATTAGGGACTTGAATGAACCAAAACATTATGTTTTAAAGCTAAGGGTGGAATGTTCAGCATTTTAAGTCATGTGGCTGAATAGACACTAAAGCAAATGTTTCTTCCCCCTCAACTTGATACATCAAAGGACATTACCTCTAATTAGGTTCAACTACACAAAAGAACACCTTCACAAGAGGTTGGAGATTTTTGCCACTGTGTCTGCAGTATTCTTGAAACAGAACAAAAAAGTCTTGGAGCATAGCAGTGATCCATTACTTAGAATTACTTCCTGGCACTCTCCATTCAAATACCTGCCATTTTAGGGGAAGTAGGTTTCTGAAGAGTCTCTTGACATATCTGTCTGTCCTTAAAAACCCTTCCTATCCCATGCAGGAAACAACATATGGCATCTAAGAATCATAAGGTACTTCACTGAGCAATGATTTATAATCCAGATTACCCTCTCTGAATTGTAAACTGTTTTCCTCCCATCAGAACATAAATTCCTTGCAGGCAGGAACAATTTCACTCTTATCCTTTTATTTCCATTGCTTAGCACAGAGTTTGGCCCAGAGTGATTAATACTTGCTGTTTGAGTGATCAGTTGTCCAGAAACAACTTTTGTCTTTAGAAATACAAAGATTTCAGATTTGTTTGTTATTTGTTTTTCTAGTGAACTTTCCTTTTATTTTACTGTGGTCATTGTGCACACTGTTTTCTTAGATTTTTTTTCCTTTGTTTTTCTAATCAGCCTCAGTTCATGTAAGTCTATGTTTTAACTTCATAAGTCAAATTCCAAAATGCTTTCTAAATTAAAGGAAAGTAGTTCCTGATACTAGAGTTTCTGAGCTGCTAGCGAAAAAAGAAAAGTAGAATCCCCTTCTCTGGAAATTTTTAACACAACATAGATAAATATTTTTCAGACTTCTTTAAGCACAAAACTTTCTGCAGATAGGAAGATAGACTAATATGGTCCCTTGAAGTCCTTTCCAAACCCTCTGTTTTCATGAAAATAAACTGTATTATATCAATAGTCTACTTTGAAAATGACAAAGGCCTAACTACTCAACTTTAAGGAAGGAATAATAGGTTCATAATAAAAATTGCTCACAGGAAATCCTTTTTATATTTCTTGGACAGAAGAGAAAGTTATTAACCTTCCAAATGCCTCCATTTTGTCATACATTAGCAAAAAAAACACTGATCTACTGTTCCCTTGGAAGCATGACTCAGCTTGGTCAAAACAAAGAACCTATAGCATGGAAGATGGTTAACATGGTTGAAGCCTGGAAGTGTTCAAATACATAGATTGAGAGGATGATGGAAATCATATAGCTAAAAAAAAACCTTATTGGCTATCAAAAACCAACCTTCTCCTTTTACAAATAAATAAACAGAGTTCCAAAGAGGCTAACTTAAGGGTATAGAAGTATCAAAGGTAGAATTACAAACACTAATCTGTAACCCTTGCCAGTTCCCCAAGGGTACACCAGCCCCAACATTGAAAGGATTTTGTTGTCTGTCTCCTTCCTTAAGCAAGTCCTTCAAGGGGCAATCCAGCATAACTTTAGATGTCCCTGGGGAGGGAGGTTGTAAGGAGTGAAGGGTGAGAGTGGGATAAAGGAAACAGACACTCGTTTCTTTATTGCTTTGTGGGAAAGTATATGTGGTATACCAGTTGCATTGCCTGGTTCAAAAGAAAGGTAGTAAATCAGGGGGAAAACAAAAACATTCTTATTTTCCTTTAATGTCTGAGACAAGATTGCATTATAAGTGGAAACTGTTATAGAAAGACTTGTATTTTCAATTTATTGTTTATATTCTTCTTTGCCTGCAAGTGGAGAGATAAATTTGAGCCAGCAGCAAGGGTAATAAGAATATTTGAAGCGTATGGCAAAAATCTCATATACGGAAGCCTGATTTATCCAGAAGCGCAAAGCCTGCATTATACACCTCCCACTTACTCCAAATTGAACTGCCCACATCTTTGTAGGGCTGCTCACAAGGTGTCTAATGAGTTATATGCCAGTGCTTATTTAACAAGAAAAGAAACTAAATAGAGCGTAACTGAAACCTGGGTACATTTTGGTTTGGTTTTGTTTCACAGAGCTGTCAGATATCTCGGCCCAGTCTCCAAGTTGTTGCCTCCCTTTGTTACAGGCAGACTTCAGAATTTTAGTTACCTTTTGCTACAAAAGGTTTCAGTTTACCGGGTGGCAGAGAGAATGAAGATCGATGGCTACTGGGGCTGGTTGGTCATACCAATTTGTACTGCAATCTAGGGGCTGCAGTCTCTGAGATTTGAGTTTAAATGTGTGCTCGGTGGCTTTAGAGAAGAAGGATGTGGGGTGCATGCAGCTGTACATCAACTCTGCCACTTCATCTATAGAATATTGCATCCATCTTGAGAGCACTGCTCTCACACATGGGATATAACACGCAGGCACACACACGCTTTGGAAGGTAAAGCATTATTAAGAAAGGAAAGAGAGGAAGGGAATAGGAGAAAAGGAAAAAGGAGGAAAGTAAGAAAGAGAGAGTGTTCCAAGTAAAACTCGCTGATACACAGAGTATAGAAATAGATTAGAAATAGAAATAGCAAAATGGTGTACATGATGGACAAAAATATTATTTAATGGGTGAAAATTTTAAAATCTGTCTTTGAGAACTGGGCTCCACTGAGCATATGGAATTATGACTGCCTCCCTTCCCCCCCCTCCCCAGTGTGGTCCCAGGGAAATATCTTCTCTTAACTCTTTTTTCCCCCTCAAGGTTTTTTTTTTTTTTGGTTTCTTTTTTGGAGGGCAATTGGGGTTAAGTGACTTGCCCAAGGTCACATGGCTAGTAAGTGTTAAGTGTCTGAGACCAGTTTTGAACTCAGGTCCACCTGTCTCCAGGGCTGGTGCTCTATTCACCACACCACCTAGCTGCCCCCTTCTCTCAACTCTTAATTCAAAAGTAGTTGTTCCTCCTCTACCACCACTTAGGTAACTCAGATCATCCTGGATTATGCATATTATATATAGTAATCTTTGGTTAATAATATATAAATATTACCCTAAAATGAAAAGAGAGATATTATGTTAGAGTGATTACAGAGTTGTTCTTGGAGTTAGGAAGACCTAAGTTTGAATCTCACCTCTGACACATACTCATATCATGAACTAGTCAAAACCCTCCAGTGTTGAGGTGACTCTTGAAGACCACAATTCATAGGTGAGTTGTTGAACTATATTAATAGAAGGAGTTTTCACACCAGAAAATGAAATCATTCCCTTTCTCCAAATACAGTATTAGAACTGTATTTATATAAAGTATCATAAATTTCATTGTATTTATAATTAAAAAGAACTCTAAGGTAGGCTAATATGTCCATCATGTTGTTCTTGATTTTTTGTTTGTTTTTCATGAAGAACTTGAGGAATTGAATGATTTAATAAAATGTCTTAGTTCCCACCAATGTACACACACCAACTCAACTCTCAAATATTTATTTTTTGTTCTGTCCTTTAATGCAGCTTACATGGCATGCTGTATTTTGAATATAATGATCTATTTTCAACCAACTGCTGCTGACAGAATCTCTAGGTTTTTAGAGCTGCAAGTGGAAATCTAGTCTAATCCTCATCTGAAGAATATTGACTTCTTCAACATAAACCACCCCCCCCCCCCCACGGTCATCTGTCCTTTTCTTAAAGACCTCCAATAAAAGAAAAACCACTGCATTCTCAGATAACTGAAGGTATAAATCTCACCAGTAGAAAGTTGTTTCTTTTGTTTTCTGAAATCAAGCTTCAATTTACTTCTTTGTAGGGACTTTGCAATATGGTTTGCTGAAAAACAATAGTTAAATATATATCTAATACATTTTGTTGTATATTGGTTTTCCTGACATAATTGTAACTAAGATATGCAGACTCTTTATGATCCAGGTTTCATTTTTCAGATATCCATCAATTGCAACTTTAACATTAAATTCGTGAATTTTCCAAAGAATTCAAGTAAAATTTCTTGGCTTGTAATTTTCAGAAAGCATTTCCTTTAGTATAGCCAGTAGGTACCTCACTATTTTCACAATGGCAGAGCAATCATACATACAAGCTCTTTTTTACATTTTTATTATTGTTGCTTATTTTAACTTTTTTCAGATGGTTGCTGATAATTTGCCTTTCTTCTTTTGAAAACATTGCCAACCTGTCTCAGCTGCCTTTTCACCCTGAAGGATCACTCTAATCGTGAAGTTCCCTCTTTCCTTTGGTCATTTACACCCAGAACCTCCATTTTGAGAAAGTTCCCAATACAACCATCTTTCACTCCTTTCCCAGTTGCCCTCCTGACTCTCCAGATTTCACCCCATGCCTCCATGCAGGCATCTTCTTTGCTCCATGTGGGTACCACTGCTAAATTGCAGATTGAATTTTTATGTTGTTTTCCCTCATCAGAATGTAAACATCTTGACAGAAGGTGCTATCTTTCTTTTTATTTGGATTTGTAGTCTCAACAGATGGTATAGTGCCTACTGGTACAAGTAAGTGCTTAATAATGCTTGGTCACTTGAAAAAATATTTCACTGAATTTCTATTGGCTTTTAATCTTATAGATTTGTTTGATTCCTGAGAGAAAATTTCTCATCTCTCCTTTTTCTTCCTCACATCTCAGTAGAAGATAAGGTCACTGAGGATAAGAACAATTTAATTTGTATCTTATATCTTCAGAATCTAGGACAGTGCATGGCACATAGTGAGTCATAGAGGCATACATAAGAATTGGAGGAGATCTTAGAAATGATCTAGTCTGACTTCATAATTTTACAAAAGAAGAAGCTGAATAACAGGAGTCAGTGACTTGTCCATGGTCATAATGTGAAAAAGTCAAGACTCAAAAGGAGACTGACTCCAAATTCTGTAATTAGTGTATAGTAGAAATGTTTGATGAATCATATCAAGTACCTTGGGAAAATTTAGAATGGGGTAGTCATGTGACTTGAATTCATTCACAGGAGTGACATGCTCTCTTCCCATTTCCTGATATTTCTTAGGTATCTTCTCCTTATTAATTATTTTCCTCCTTTCTCCGGTCTAAAGATTTTGTTTTATTTCCTTTTTTCCCCCAAGAAAAATCAGTAAGAAATAGGGTGAAAGGATGTATGCTTAAAGGAAGGATAGAGTAGGGAAGAGGGTGAGAAGAATCACAAAAGATTTTAAAAAGAAAATAATTGAGATGATTAATAGCTTCAGGAAAGCGGGTACAAAAGGAATTCAGATAAATTATTAGCATATCTAAGAAGAAAAACAAATAATAGATATGCCAAAATTGAATTAGAAATTATTTATCAAGTGACACTCATACTATACATTAACATGGTTACACAATAGTCTTTAAAGAAATAAAGAGGAACGTAGGTAAATGGAAGAATAATCATTGTTTGTTGTTAGGTCCCACTAATAGGATTAAGTTGATGGCACTACCTAAATTAATGAAGAAATTTAATTCTGCTATGTTAAATTAGAAAGGAAGTATTTTATAGAACTAGACAAAATAATAGCTAAATTCATTTAGAGAAGTAAAAGGTCTAGATTTTCAAATGAAATGATTAAAAAAGGGAGGAATAAAGGCAGAGAGGAATTTCTAAAGTATACATCATAGCATAACACAGTGATCATTAAAATGATCTGTTAAAAGAGTAGATCAATGGAAAATTACAAAAACTGAAACAGAAACAACTTAAACAAATAACCCTGTATTCAGAAATTCAAGAACATGCAGTACCCGAAGAAGAATTTTCTATTCTTCAAGAACTACTCCAAAACTTAGAAAGTCATTTGAAAGAAAATAGATTGAGACTGGAAGCTTGCACCATGTATAAATCAAATTTTAAATAGATTCTCTCTGTCTCTCTGTTTCTGTCTCTGTCTGTCTGTCTGTCTCTCTGTCTGTCTCTCTTTCTGTCTCTGTCTCCACACACACATATGTATGCATGTGTGCATATATAACTGCACACATGTGTGTGTACAAATGAAGGAAAATATATGGAGGTCTGATTCACAATTACAGCAAAGGGAAGAATTCTTAATCAGCTGAGAAATGGAAAATTTATGTGTTGCCTTTCTCTATTAGAAAGTTACTCAAGTTTAGTTACTGCCTTTACTTTCACTTCCACTTGTATTCTCAGTGTTTAGCCAAGTGCATAGAACATAGTAAGTATAATACAATGTTTTTTACTTGACTGTCAACTATATTGAATTTTAAAAAGCATTTTCATCATCATCAATACAACTGAGATAAAAAGAGAAACTGTCTACTGTGGACAAACCTCCATGAAATATTCTTTGTAAAGTTCTGACATCAAAGAAGTTGACCAAGGACTGTTTGTCCATTTAATCAAAGCATATGGACATGCGATTCTAACATCAAGATCTACAAACTATTTACCACCATAAGATATTTGCAAAATGTTTACAACCATATGAAAAATTTCTCTGAATGACTTATTTGAAGAGAAATACAAGTCAAAACTACTCTGAGATTTTAGATCATCATTGAAAAATTGGTAAGGATAAAATTTGGCAATATTCAGTGCTGAGGTATCAGTGGTAAGCCAGGCATACTAACATGCTTTTGGTGGATCTATAAATTGGTTCTGTCATTGCAGAAATTATTTAGAACTTTTTCCCAAAGGGAATAAATGTGAATACCTTTTGACATACAAATTTTACTGTTAGTCATAAGCCCAAGTAAGGTCAAAGACAGAAAGAAGGGTCCCATATATTCCAAAATAGCTATAAGAGCAATTTTGTAGTATTTTTCAATCACACCTTAAGAAGAATTCATAGAAACAGGAAAAGACTTCTATTAATTGCTGCACAGTAAATGAAGAAGAAGCAGAAAAGCAATACACCCAATGGGTACCAAAAATATAAACAGAAGAATCAAAAACTGAATATGTGTTATGATCAAGCCTGGCCCCCCCAAAATTGTTGTTTCTTCTCTTCATTGCAGAAGAGGAGAACTACTGAAATAGAAAGTTGCATATACTTCCAGACATGGTAGAATGATTGAATGATTTTGCTAACTTTTTTCTTTCTTTTTTTAATCCTTCTCACAAAAGAAGTTGTGATGAGTAGTAAGATAGGGAGAGATACATTCAAAATAAATGCAATTTAGAAACAAAGGAAAATAAAGCAATCAAATGAAAAGCAATGGGAAATTCAAAACCCCCTTTATAAAAATGTCATGTAGAGACTGTTTTTTGATATCATAATATTTATTCCTGAAAGCTAGGAGAAAGGAATGGTCATTAGTAGTCTAGACTTTTAACTGCTTAATAAAACTCAGATTTGGATTCGTATTGCCAGACAAAGCAGTCTATTTGAAAGGAACAAATTTCTCTACTAGCATTGGGGCAGGGGCTTAGTTAATGAAACTGCAAATATGGCCACTAACACGAACTTTTGGAAAGCAGAAAGTCAAGAAATATGTATCTTTGTTCTTTCTTTGTTTTCTTACAGGTATAGATAAGAACTGGACTTAGGATTTCATTAATCTAGGAAATTCCAAGATGGGAAAACTCTTTCTGTGTGGGTTGGCACCTTTTCTAGAATGTATAGTTTTAGTTATCTGGAACATTGAGAATAAGTGAATTGCTTAGGTTCACACAGCTTGAAGGTTCCTGGCTCCAAGGCCAGTAATTTATCTATTATGCCATTATACTACTCTAATTTTCATGTCATATAGTGAAAATAGCAACAGATTTTCTATGCTGAAATTGATAAAATGTCTCATCATCTACTGACCAGGAAAATCCATTTTGTTGAAACAAATGCTGTCAGTTAAATAAGGGCAGCTAGGTGATGTGATGAATAGAGCACTGTCACGAAGACTTTGTGACTTCAAATCTGGACTCAGATATCTACTAGTTGTGTAATCCTGGGGAAGTCACTTAACCCTGTTTGCACTAATTCCACATCTATAAAATGAGATGGAGAAGGAAATGACAAACCATTCCAGTATCTTTGTTAAGAAAACCTCAAATGAGGTAAAAAAAAAAAGTCAGATGTGATTAAACCAACACAACAACACAACAAAAATGGTTTAAATATATTTTTAAATAAGTACTCAAGGAAAGTACCCAAATTGACTGCCAAATAGTCCCATTCTATGGCTAACCTATGTCTTTTATACTGTATGACCTAAGACCAATTACTTTTTTTGTTGTTGTTGTTCTTAGACTAGATGAAAATCAAATAGTTGTCCTCTTTTTTGGTAAATTTCAAGAGCGTTTTAAAAGTCCACCTGTGTATTTCCTTCTTCCATCTAAATTGCAGCATCAACATCACAGAACTTGACTTTATTTCTTATGAATCTTAAAATCAGAATGGTCCTCAAGAATTTTTTTTGCTAGTCTAAATTCAACCTAAAATATGGATTCCATCTACAACACCACTGGCAAGTGATCTTAGAATTTATTCTGGAAGAATTCTAGTGATGGGAAATGAATTATATTTCAAGGAAATGTATTCCATTTCTGAAGAGTGATGATTTTTAGGAAGACCTTTCACTGACTGGGCTGCCTCCTTTAACTTGCTTTCTCAATTATTATCTTTCCCCTGCCCTAACATCAACATACCCTTTCTATTGAAACTTCTCTAACTATTTACTTCTCAGTTCTCCTCTCTCTAGCCTATCTATTCATTTATACCTCTTTCCATAGTCAATAATCATCTGATTAAGCATGCTTTTTTAAATTAAAGTTTCCTTTAGCTAATCTCATATCATTCATTTATTCATTCAATTACTTAGTATTTATTAGCATCTACCTGATTTATTCAAGGTTTTTTGCTAGGTGTCATAAGGAATAAAAAATGCAGAAGACATGTTTTGAGCTTCAAGAATCTTATAGTCTGATATATAACATAAGCTACATATCTAATGACACAATGTATAATGCAAAACATTTTATACTAAACTCAATGCTGGGTTAAAAAGTTATAGAGTTATTATAGCTGCCTGAATTCCTTTCTAAGTATGTGACTTTCTTCTGGTTTCAATTAAAATCCCACCTTCCACAAGAAGCCTTTCCCAATCTTCCTTAATGGTAGTGCTTACCTTCTATTGATTATCTCCAGTTCATCTGTTCCAAATCTTATTTGTAAGTAGTTGTTTGAATATTGTCTACCCTATTAGACTCTGAGCTCCTTGAGAGCAGAGACAATTCTCTTTGTGCCTTTGCAGTCCCAGGAACTTGCACAGAATAGACAGTTAATAGAAGTGTTAAAATGAATTGATTAAAAGGTGATGGGGACCAGATATGCAGTCAAAACAAAAGATGACAGTTGAATAGCTTAAGTATGGCACTGGTAACCACACTCTCCATTTCTCTCTGTCTCTGTCTCTCTGTCTCTGTCTCTCTCTGTCACTGTCTCTCTGTCTTTCTGTCTCTCTGTCTGTCTGTCTCTCTCTGTGTCTCTGTCTCTGTGTCTCTCTCTCCCCTAAAGGAGGCCTCATGTCCCATTAACATATCCTGTGCAGAGAATTTATTAAGAATTTTTGAAGAGGTTTTGCACAAGATCAACATGCATCTGCTGTGGGATATAATGTGCACGGCTGGAAAAGACTGCCTGTGCTAATGAGATCAAGAATCTGATGAAATATCAATATATGAATATAGTGTGAAATAAAGGAATTAAAGTCATAGGAACTAAGTGCAATTATTAGTACAGTATCAATTTAATATTCTGCCAAATTAATCCTGTGTAGATAGGGCACATAAGCCAGTGAAGATGAAATAGCAAGGCACCCTGAGGGAGAGGCAGGAAGCTACACGTTTCACTCAAATCAAATACTGCTCTGCTCCACCCCCACCCCCAACACCACTGTCTCCTCCTCTAAGACCATCTTGAAGTCAGCCTAGGACTCTGCACTCAAGATCCTTGGGAAGAGCAACACTTCCACCCCTGTGTTCACAGGCACCATCTTGGGAAAGAACCAACATGGAGAGGTAACCCAGAAATTTATTGAAGATCGAGAAAGGAAAATTCTTGCCACCAAAATCCTTGAGATAATGTTAAATAGTTCAATATCCAAAACTGGTATGATTTTATCAGTGGAAATGACATTAAAGAAGAGACATTACCATCTGTATTGCCACTATACCCTAAGGAACATGAAACCTTTCCATCTGGCATGCAGTGGAAATTTTTCATAGCTATTGTTTCTCCCATTAGAATATGAGCTCCTTGATGGCAAGAGTTGTCTTCTTTTTCTATTTGTCTCACCAGGGCTTATCAGAATACTTTGCAAGCATTAGCAAAATGTTTGTGCTTCATAAATATTTTAATCGTTCGTTCAGTTACCATTCTTAAAGCACCCACATTCCTTACATTACCATTCTTTATTATTATTATCATAGAGAAAATATGTTTTATATGATCTTCAAGATAATTTTTTAAAAATCTCTTCATAATATCATTCTTTTGAAGGGGAAATATGTGTTTATTTCCCACTCTAGATATAAGTTTATAACTGAAGGAGACTTGGCCTTTAAAATTGTATTTAGTGGTAGATGGAGAACTGAGTTTCATAGATCTTTATTTAGAAATTTCACTGCCTACCTTTTGACAGAAATGATGAACTCAGGGTGCAGAATGAATTAGATTTGCTTGACTGCATATTTCTTACAGGGGTTTTGGTTTTCATTTTCAATTTGGGGTGGGATATGTAAATGGGAGAATAGATTTTTGTTAATTGAAACTTTAATTTAAATTAAATAAATGGGAAAAAAAAGAAAGAACAGCAGGGAAAAAAATCACTGTCTCCACATTCACAATTCTGTTCCTTCTCTTCTCCAAAGCTTGATAACAATGCAACCTGCATCCTGCATCCACAAAGTAAAGCTACCCAGTGAACCTGTTTGCTGATATCTTTGATTTTAACATTGCTGCAATCCCAGACTTTAAAGTTTAATCTGCTTGCTTTTCTTCACATTTACTTAAATATTTTAATTAGGAAACATTTTAATAGAAAATTTAAATTGCCTAATAAAGTCTTTAAACAATAGGCCAAGTAAAGAAAAGAATGTCTATTTTAAATGAAACTGTCAGCCCAGCTGAGTATTTGTAGTAGCTGAGAGAATGGTGCTGCTCTGATTTAGCGCTTTAATTTCTGTGAAAAAAACATTACATCGAGTAAGTTAAATATCTATGTTTCTGGCTTAAAATGGTAATGGAAAAAAAAACATGAAAGCTAAAAAAATGGAAGAGAGAATTGCAGGGATCTGACATTTTCATTTGAATAAAGGTTTTTTTTATCCTTACCTTGGTTTAAGGATCTATCCCTTTGACAGAGAAAGCAGATGAGTGTTTCTGTGAATGGAAAGCAAGGGGTGAGATATAATCATTTTATAGATAAGCTTATTAATTCATGTACGTTCTGGAGATTTCAACTTAGGATCCCTTAGAGCAATTTATCTCCAACAACTATGGAACAGCAGAATTAGTAATCCACCATTTTTACTTCTCTATCTGAAATTAATTCCTTGCTCTATTATTGTAAGAGAGTGTTTATGAAACTGTGCTGTGATTAAGTCAGTCTGGTCAGGAATTCATCAAGACTGATGGCTACTTTGGGGTATTTTTTTTTTAACAACTCCTGTTCTGTTCTCTGTTAGTATATGATGTTTCATTTTCCATTAGATCATTATCTCCTGATAATAAAGTGACATCTATATGATTACATGTGGGAGAGAGGGTAAAAGAAATGATTCCCTGTTTCCCAGGGAGATATCCTAATGATCCCCATGCCTATTACTGGAATGTGTTTGTTTGTAAACTCTCACTAAAGTGATATAATTTTAACTTATTTTGGAGCTACATTCAAATGGATGATTACTCCCCGAGTTACTACCATGTGGAAGTTTTAATAAATTCATTCACTTCCAGAATGCTCCAATGACTCATTTTTTTACCGATCCTCCTGGCGGGCAGTAAAGAAGAGGTTAATTAAAGTCTGAAATGTCATTTTCGCAGAAAAAAACCATTAAGAGCTTCAAGTTGGGGGGAAGTATGTGAGTTGTGTGGACACAAGAGGGCAGCAGATGGTCTGAAACTAATGAGTTGAGCAAATGCATAGGTAATGTCGGTGTCAGGCTGGTTTTGCACCCAGAGAAGAGTATTTCTACCGTCTCTTGGGCGAAGGGGGGTGGGGGTGGGTTAGAGAGACACAGGGAGACAGAGACAGAGAGAGTAGTATAAGGGGCAAGGATTAGGAACAGATGAGTCCAGGACATTATAGATTTTTTTTTAATTGTAGAGTTGATTTTGTGTAAGACCTCTGAACTCCTAAATGAGTAGTGAGTCACTCTAGGGTCTATTTGGAAACTAATACAGACCTCTTTACCTCCAGAAAGAGCAAAATGTTAAACTGCCCCAGTACTGCCCAATAAAAAGAACTCATTGAAAGTTTACCCTCTTCAGATGGCCATTCTTTATATATACTTTTTTTGTTCTTTCCAGGATGATTAGCTCCTCCATCAAAACTCAGGGTCTTAGGGATCAAGATAATCAGCCTTAAACTACCACTATGTTCTATTGTTCTAATCAAGTAGTTTGAAAGCCTCCACTTCACTTAATCTTTCTTTTAGTTCTTTATCATTTCTCATACCTTCTTTCCTCCAACTCTCACTTGACTGTTATAGACAAGAAAAAAAAGTTAAGAACAAAGGATGTGGATTTTAATGATTCATTCTACTGAATGGATTCATAGCAACACATCATTATCATCACCATCATGATCATTCTAACTTTGTTCATTTTTTCTATTATGCTGTTTATCTGTTTATCTGTTACATGAACTTAAATGCTTCCATATAATACTCTAAAAATATAAAATAGAGCTTAAGACCTAGAGAGGGGAGTTTCTAACTACTTGCTACTAGCCAAAGACATGTACAAGCTATTTCTCATAAGGGAAAGGATCTATACCTAAATGATAACAGTCTTGGAAGGGTAGACCATTTATTTTCTGAATACACTGACACAACAACAGTTGTTATCTAGTCCAAAAACTTTTTTACCCTTTTAGTATGAATTCCAGGAAAGCCCCAGCTCCAAAAATTCATTATGATCACACTACAGCAACAACTTTGGAATACAAAATGTGTTAATGAGGCTCACAGTTTTCTGCATTTAGGAGGAAAGGGGAATAGAAAGAAAGGAGAAAGAAAAGTGAAATCTGTAAAATATCTACATTCTTCAAATCAATCAAAAACATTTATTAGGTAGCTAAATATATATGAGGTATTATTCTAGGTGCTGGAGAGAAAGATACAATGAATGAAATAATATGCCTATTTATAAGAGGTTCAGATTCTAAGGGGAGAAACACGTATATACATATATGTATGCATGTATATGTACATATACACATACACACATGTATGTCCATATATAAGTATTATATATATATGTAATTTTAGGAAATGAGGAAAATTGATAATGGTTTTACTTTATCTTTCTTGCACTTGCTTACTATCTACTGGTTGATAAGCAAGAATATAAAGGATTTGGAAAGATTTCCGAAGAGTGAAAAGGACTCACAAAAGACCAATAGAGCATGTTAACTAAAGACCCAGCCACTGAACAATTGAAAGTCAGCCCCATATGCCAGGCTGGGGTCAAATAAGGACATTGGATGAGAAACCAACCATCTGCAGTGTCTACATTTGATTAGGGTGGTGCAGGAAAAGTGGGCTGTCTACTGGCCACATGCCCATCACTGTCTGCAGCAGCAGCATTAGTAACAGGTTTTTAGTCTTCCCACTCCTAACAATCAATGGTTGAAGGAGGTAACTGAGAGAAATTCATGAATTAGCAACTATGGTAGTGAAAGAATAGAGAGGAAAAGTAAGTCAGAGTCAGAGCTTGACATCCCAGGTGATGTGTCTAGGGAAATCACTGTGATGTGTGTGAGTGTGAGTGTGTATGTGTATGTGTCAAAATGTGCCCACTTTTGGATTAGGACATAGCTTCTTTCTCTTGTTTTTGCAGTACTTTTTCTCTATAGTTATGACAATTTATTCTTCCTATTCAATTGCCTCAATTTATCTGAAAGAAAAACAAACTGAGAGACAGGAGCTTTATGTTCTAGGTTAGACTCTAGTATAACTAAATCAAAGAATGAAAAATATTATATTTAGAGCTTACTATATTCATAGCACTCTTTTGAGCCTTGGGGACATAAATACAGAAGGAAGATAACACCAGCTTTCAAGGAGCTCACAGTAAATAGGAGAGATATTAAAAAAAAAAAAAGAGCTTTTACCTGTAGGATTGATGGCCCAGTTGACCATAGACTGCAGAAGTCAAGGACATGGTAATGTACATTCTTTAGTCTTGTTTTTATTGATAAATTCATATTATTTCTGATGGTGAACCATTTGACAGTGCCAAGGACTTTGGCATGAAGAATTTTCTTTTCTATGTCTTCAGGAGCTATAGCTGTTAGAAGATTGACCCTGCAGGTCCTGAAAAGGCAATTGTCAGATTGCAATTCTACAAGAGTTGCTCCTTTGGGCAAAGGCCATGAGAATCTGGTTATGAATAGGGTCAATCTCCTATGGATCCCTGCTATTTTTACAACTCCTTGGTTTATCTGACTGTTTGTAACTGTTCGTCATTGGCTAAGAGGAGTGAACAGCATGGTATATCCCTTCTCCCTCGATGATTGTAGGGCCCAGAAAAGAAGCAGGGATGATGGACCTGCTATTCCCACAGCTCTTATACTACTTCTTGAACTATCTAAAGGAAGGTGCTGCTTGGCATGGTAGAAGGAGTAAAGTAACTCAGCACAATTGTCCCAGCACAAGTCACTGCCTACACACACACACACACACACACACACACACACACACACACACACACACACACACGTTTCCCCTGTAAAGTATAAGATCCTTGAGGGGAGTAACTATCAGTTTTCTCTTTGTATCTTTAGGATCTAGCACAATGTCTTTACATAATATGTATAGTATTAATAATTATTAATTTTTTAACCTTACATTTCTGCAGTCTCTTGAAATTACAATTTAATAGGATATTAAAATTTCAGAAATACTCCTCTTTGGTACACACATTTGATATGTGTGTGTCCCTATCCATACACACACACACAGCACTTCACTATCACCATGGAAAACTGAGAACAACTTATCAAATCAAAACTTCAAAAAGTGGTATTAGCTGCTTAATAAAATAGAAAATTATGACTCTACTTAAGTGAACAAAGAGTTTCATGTTTCCATAAAAAAACTGAGAAGGAATCTAAATCACAACGGAAGACAAAGAGTCAACAAGAAGATTTGTTATTCATGACCATTGGTTGCCTGAGACTTCATTTAAGAACCTCACTCATAGGATTCATTATATCTCAGATGGCCCTTTTTGATAAGAAAAGAAAAGAAAGTAAGAAAGAAGAATCTAAGCTCTATGAGTAATCATTTTGGAAGCTAAGCTCTAGTAATATACTGACTCATATGTTTGGGTCCCTGGTGGGGATTCTGACTGGTGAGCTAGTGAGGACCATTGGTACTAAAATCCTGTGGTGCTAGATGAGTTATGACCCTGCTCAAGAGTAAGGGAAATAGTTCTAGTTTAAATGAATGTTGGAATTACTCTATACCCAAGTCAATGTTGATTGCCAAACATATAAGTCAATAAGCTAGAAACAGCCAGAGAAAGAAAGCAATGTCAGAGACTAAAGGAAAATCAAATCAAAAGTCACAAGAAGGTAGCAAATTGAACTGGTGGAAGAAATACAAGATTTGGTTCTATGTGAAAAATAGTCAAGCTAGCCAAAGAACTTTGGCTCCTTAAACCAATGGGCACACAGAATCCAATCAAATCCATCAAGAATTATTTAAGGGCCTACTATGTATCAAGTATTGCTATGGGTATTATCACACAAACACAAAAAGAGAAGCAGTCCTGGTATCCGAAGACCTTTTTAAGGCAAAATTCAATCTTGGGTATGTACCAGACAATGCCATTCTCCCCAACCCCACAACTTGACATTATTGGCTCTAGAATTGGAAGGGAGTTTAAAGATAATTCTTCATTTTTCCAAGAAGGGGAAACTGAAGGCCAGAAAAAAGTAAAGTGACTTTTCCAAGTGCTCTTGCCTAGTAAGTGCAGAGCTATCCCTCTGATCCAGGTCCTTTTATGTCAAACTTTTTTTTTCTTTCCATGACACTAAAATACCTCTTCCACATGGTGCTGTGACCTGGGTTCACCTCCAGGCATTAACTGTAGTGGTGGAGAAGTATAGAGGTAGATTACTTTGAGCACAGATCATAAAATATTTAGCAAAACAAATTACAGAACTTGTGATATCCATTAATGTCAATGAGAATTTTGGTATCCTTCTGGAAAAAAAAGTCAAGAATTGACTATACATCATATACAAATAAATATATGTTCATACATATACATGCATATACATATATGTACATATAAATACATATATTTATATATACTTGTAAAATACATGCATGCATGTGTGATGTGAAGTCCATTCTTGGTTATATATGTATTCATATACAAATATTGACATATATACATTTACAAATATGTGTATATGTACATAAATAACGTAATAGGTATATATGCTTCTATTTTTGCAAAAAATAGGCATCACTCATTTCTGTTCAAGAAGGATTTTATTTTTAGTGATGAGAGAGTAACAAGAATAAGTCTTGGACATGTTACAGTTTATGCTTAATTTTCCCTGAAACGTTAAAAATATTATGCTCTATATTAAATAATGGGTTCACATGATCACTAACAAAATACAACTCTTTTAAAACATAATTAGTCTCAGGGCGGCTAGGTGGTGCAGTGAATAGAGCACCGGCCCTGGAGTCAGGAAGACCTGAGTTCAAATCCGGCCTCAGACACTTAACACAAAAGCTAGCGATGTGACCTTGGGCAAGTCACTTCACCCCAACTGCCCTCCAAAAAAAAAAGCACAAAAAAACCCATAATTAGTCTCCTGACAGATGAAAAAAGCAATGCATAAACAAGACTGGTATGGTGTGATTGTAATCTGATTTCTGATACAATCTAAGGGAAGATCCTTATTTACAAACTATTACAATTTTCTAAGTGGAATGAATCTCTCTAATCCAACACAATGAAGTCTAAGTTGTCTAGAAGAGTAAATTTCATGGCCATATCTGAGTAGCGATACCTTTGGTATTTAAAGGAAAAAGAAAGAACAAGAGGGAGGGAAGAGAAGGAGGAAAGCAGAAAGGAAGGAAGAAAAAAGGGGAGGGATGGGAGAGAGGGAAAAAGTAAAGAAGGTAGATAAATTCCCCAAAAAAAGACACATTGTCCAAATTATGTGCATAGTTTAAGGAAATGTGAGTTGGTTGTCTACGCCATGTAAATGTTCATTCAGCCCTCTGCTTTAATCTATACTCTATATAGCTCAACAAAGAGTGGATGTCTACAAAATGATGCCAAGGTAAAAAGAAGCCTCAAATCCAATTCTGAGTCTGATCTCATCCTATATACAACATTTATGAATTACTTAAAAGATAAAATATGGAGACATACGTTGGCGATGCTTTCAATGATCCTGAGTTGCTTGCCGATGCAAAATTTTTAATACTAATATTCCCCCAGTGACACTATAGGACTACAAATCATGGAACACAAAGTGATAAGGAGACCGAAAAAAAGATGTGACCTATAGTAAGTATTAGGAATATGTAACATTCATTATCTCTCCTGACACAGTAACACTGAATCACACTATCATAGAATTATAGTTGTAAGGGACCTCAAGGACCATCTAACCAATCCTCTCTTTTTATCAATGAGGAAACTGAGGCTCGAGCAGTTTAAGTGACTTATTTAATGTCACACAGATAGCAAATTTCAGAGGAAAATTTGAACTAGAATCTTTCAACTTAAGAGCTGTTGCTCTATCCACTGTGAATGGCTCAAAGTCCATCATCCAAGACATATATATCCAAAAAAGGGGATGAGCGAGTCATAGTAAAAACTGAATTGATAACAGATAAATTGATGTTCACATTGGTGTCCATGGAATTTTCAGAAAATCAGAAGCCACCCAATTCCAGTGAGCCTATCTTCTAAGGGTGTATTTCTAGGAAGATAGATGAGAACTCCATAGCATGAGAAGAAAAGGAGGCATGGCAATCTGTATTCACAGAGGACTAGACTCAGAAATGGAGTATTTATGTGTAACAGGGATAGGGACAAACCTGGTTCAGGATGATCAGAGCTGCTGGAAGATGTATGCTCTTTGACATTGTAAAGCAAGCCTCTTATTGACCACCAAGCAAGAAGAGATGTTGATATTGGGGCATTTGAAAGAAAGTAACATACTCTTAGTTATATTTTTCTTTCCAGCCACTGGCTAAGGCAAAGCTGTTGAGATCCATTGCTGAACAATGAGGAAAGAAGGGGCAGCTAGGTGACTCGGTAAATAGAGCACTGGCCCTAGAGTCAGGAGGACCTGAATTTAAATCTGACCTCAGGCACCCTTTTTGAGGGCTCCTTCTCAATGACTCCAGTACTCTTGAAGAACACCCACTGGATCACGTATGGAGCAGTTATCCCTTGAAAGAAAATACAGACTTCAAAAGGAAAGTGAAGACCAAACTGAACTGTAATAATGTCTATTCAGTTGTTCTGCAAAATCTTTCAAATATTATTTAAGGATTTTTGTTTGTTTTTCTTCTAGCAGTGAGGAATTATGAGTCTTTTGGTGTTAAACACTTCTTTTGTATTTACAAAATAAATGTCTATCCCATACCTGCCTCATAATGGTATATGAATAACCATTTTATTTCCCTTACTTCCTATAAGAGAGACTAGAAATGAGCTGAATCTAAATTTTAAAATTAATCTTCCTAGGGTGTATAAGGATGGGAAAAAGCAGTGTAATGATCAGAGAAGAATATGAGAAAAAGACCCTAACTCCTCTCATTAGAGATCAGGCTACCCCAGGACAGAATACAACATGGGTCTCATATGTGTTGTGAGAACAGAAGATCTCTTTTGATGGAGATTACTAGTAGATAGCATGCTGGCCCTTTTTACCCAGCGATTAGTGTTACATAAGTATTGAAGTAAATATAAAAATTCTGAGATTATAGAAAACAGGTGGAATGTCAATAACATCATGCAGAACATGATTCAGTCATAAAATCTTGATTAGTTTGGAGGTAGCCTAGAATTATGGGGAGAAATGGATAGAAAGACATTATGGATAAATTTGAGGAATATGCAGGGGGCAGAAAAGTGCTATGTCTCTTCTCAGCATATTAAGCACTTAGCAAAGTGAATGATATACAGTAGGCACTTAGTAAATTACTGATTGAAGAGTATTATTGACTGAACAAAGAGGATAGACCATAATATAGATAGATATAGCTATAGATACATATGTATACATGAGTACACTCATATATACCATATATACAAACATACATAAGTGTATATGTATATGTGTGTGTAAATATGTGTATATGTATGTGTGTGTGTATATATATAATTTTACCCATTGATCCACTGATTTGTTTGTTCATTTATTTATCCACTCATTTATGTGATTATTTGTTTATTCTTGTGTTTATTTGTTTATTTCTCTCCTAGTGATCTTTTGTCTAGTGCCCCTTCAGGCCACCAATATATGTTTTCAGGATGACTGAGTTTTCCATGAAATTGCAAATGGCTACTTTCAAAAGGCTCAGACATCCATTTCAGCTCAGGAAATGTCTTATCTTTACTGTCTGTCACTTGTGATTTGAAAACTAGCTAAAGCTGTCTGGGGGCAATTGCCATCTCTGAGGCCGCAAATCAGAGCAGCACCAATGTGGAAGTTAGTTTTCTTGCTAGTCCTGTCTTGGCCCTGAGACAGAGAAAACAAGACACCTAAGACACCATTGGTCCTGAAGTGATTGTGCTTCAATAAAAATAAATCAGTTTTATCTTATCTTGTGTCAACACCTCATAGGATGTCAGGAGCTCAATCAATAAATGTCACTGTTAATTGATAATGAATGAAAAATTGCCTGGGAATAGAATTAGTTCCATCTCATGAAGATGGGTACTCTTTATGGTCATCAGGGAAGGCAACTAAGTGATGTCTTGGAAAGGGTGGTAGGCCTGGAGTCAGTAAGACCTATGTTATATTCTGTTTCATACAACAGCTGGGCAAGTCATTTAATTCTTTCTGCCTCAGTTTTCTGTTAAATGGGAATGATAGCATTCAGCCTCACAAAGTAGTGACGATCAAATGAATTAAAGTATTATACACATTCCAGCTACTATCCTCCTCCTCCTCTTCACCATCATCATCATCATCATAATCATCTTAATCAGATTATGATTAAGTGTGTTTGCCTGGGTAGGGGAGGACCACTTACTTAACCAACCCAAGAACAAGATCATAAAAATAACAGCCTGAAATTTTTATTTCTATTTTTTTAATGATGCTCAGTTCAGACTCTGACTGAAACAGCTTGTATGAAAAATTCTCTAACAAAGCCTTTTTATTGTACAGCATCAACTCTCCTATTGGCTTTTAATCAATGCCCAGTAACAAGAAAATGTAGCTCCTCGATAATTATTGAGTAAAGGGTTGAAGAAAATTAATTTCACTTAAAAATGAAAGAAAAAAGTTTCAAACTGGCAGGTTACAAGAAGAAAGAAAAGTTTTTTTTTTTTGTTTTTTTTTTTTTTATCAATGTGCTTTTCTCTCCATCCCATAGCCAGACTATCCCCTTTGCATTTGCTTTAGCAAAAAGAGAAATGCAGCACTTATCTTCTGGACAGGAAACAGGCGCAGCAAGCTAGCAGTCCACAAAGCTGGTGTCTCTGTAAGCGTCCTGTACAGATCATCGATGCACATAGTTTCATCCTCTAATGAAGTCATTTACATGCAGATGCAGGCCTAGATGTGTGGACATCAGTCCCAACTCAGGGAATTGTTGTTTCACTGATTCAAAAGAAATTTGCACATGAAAGCCACATCCGTGTTCCTTAACCCTACGGCTCTCTCAATATTGCCTCTCTATTACTCCTAACTAAATTTCAGACCTTCATATGATTAAGTGCACCACTTCAGAGCTTTCCTCCTCTCTCCACAGCCCTCCCCACCTCGCCCCTGCAGTGGCCAACTAAGCTCAACAACTTGTAAATATTGTTATATAAATAACAAACTGGCTGCTGTTTTTATTACTGTGATATTTCCTCTATGTAACCTAGTGCCATTTCTATATATACATCTACATATATATTTCATATGTACATGTATAGATGTTTGTGTGTATACATATATAATGTACACATCTCTGTACATAAACGTATGCATGCAAACATGTGTATGTACATACACTACATACATGTATGCGCATAGTGTTTATATTTACCTATGTATAGTTAGTTATGCCTTATAATCCAAAACCATTCCAGATTTCCAATTTGCATAATAATTTGAGGCAGATAACCTGAAAATAAATGATTGTTTGTGGGAGGTGGATCCCAAGACATTTAATTAAATTTATTTCTTTATTTTCATATGCAAGCTAGAAAGAAAGGCACAGATGTACCAAGTGGTAAATATAAATCACATATTACAGTGGAAAGGAGAGGTTGAAATGTCTATGTTGGTAACAAATACTAGAATCAAAACTCAAGGATTCTAAGCTGACACTAGGCTATAACACAGTTAATGATAATTACCTACCTTGTCAATCTTACTGACGATCTATACATGTGATGTTGCTCTGCTGTTTCCTTCCTGGCAGGAGACAAACTTTTAGTTTGAATACTGACCTAGACACCTAGTATCTAGACACTTGCAAAGGGTCAGAGATGGTCTTAACTCCTGCCTTTCGATAGATGCCACATCTCACTTTATCATGCCAGTTCCTTTGGTTTAAAGCAGAAGGGAACATGTATAAATCTGGGGATGTTTGGATTTTTGCCAGCACCAGGAATCCAAGTTTTGTTTTATTTTTTGTTTGTTTGTTTTTTTTCTCCAGCAGGCACCTAGATCAAATTTTCTTAGACTCTGATAATGCAGCTCAGCAGTGAACTAAAGGGACCTCTGTGGCTGATAAGGTAGACACATCTTCACACTCATTCAGCATCTGGCCTTTGTCCTAAAACTGCCAACAGTGGTCTTAATTAATGCCAATTATGATTTCTGGGGGGATAATAGAATGTGGACATATGCATAATGTGAACTGGACATAGAGAGCTAACATTTTTATCAACCATCAAAAAAATAAAGGTGAGAATTGGACAAACTTTGAGTTATTATTGTTCTGGAAAGGATTTAAATGCTGAGTCTGGGGTTCAATGACTTAGTGTTTCCTTATTAATTCACTCAATTCTGCAGACCATCCCCCCAAAAAACCTATATATAAACATATATGTATATATACACATATATATACATATATGTTTATACAATGAGTAAACCTAATACTGTGCCCCTTGTCAATGTCTTAATTATAAACAGCAAACGTCTTTTAAAATAATACCATTTCATTGTCAACATTAAGGAACTAGTCATAATAGAGAGGCCAAACTAGGATGTACTGAAATAGGACAAATGAAAGAAGCTGATATGACTTTGAATGAATATATGAGCTATCATCATTCATCATTCATTCCCTCTGTCAAACTCAAACTCCTATATCTTTGATAATGATGATTATGATGACGATCAATGAGCAAATATGATATGATGATGATTAAATTGACTTATCCCTTTAGAATAAGAGGAAAATTGGAAATTACCCCGTCCCATTTTTCTAGAAGCAGTGATACCCCTAATGATCAGTTCCAACTTTTCCCTGAGGAACAATTTCATTGCCCCAATTGGTGGGAGAGCAGTAAAACAACTGTTTGATTTCATTTTCAAGAGCTGCTTAGTTAGTAAGAATGTTCAGCCATTGATTTTGCAAAAACTTCAGAGCAGCCCATCTGTTCATTGAAAAGGAGGGAGGGATGGGTGGAGAGAATGAGGTAATGAGGAAGTAAAGAGACAGTGGGAAGGAAGAAGATATGGGAGAAGAGTTTGTGGCTCTGCTTCCAAGATAATGATTTATAATGGAGACTGAAATGTATGGCCTCATCATGTCCTCTGATTAAACTGTAGACTAAATCCTTATATTTCTGTATATTCTCTGTGGAACACCCAAGGTCCAAATAGGATTATGGCAGGCCTAGAAAGTTTGAGTCTTTAGATGCATTTTCCTCAAAGGACATTTGAAGCTTGAAAGAAAGGAATCTCAAGATGGAAGCATTATGTCAGCTTCAAGGTGAAGCTTTGATGTCGTTAGTCTGTTCAAAGTCCTTCAATGTTTCCCTACTGTCAATAGGAGGAAATCTAAACTCCAAGTTTGGCAATCATACTCTTCATTACCTGGTCCCTAAACATTCATCCAATCCTATTTTCTATTACTTCTATTATTGGTTTCCTCAATGTAACTTGACCGTAATATGTGTATGTATGCATGTATATGCATATATATGCTTATGGGTATTTATTTATTTATCAATCTACCTATCTATTTATTGATTGGTTTGTTTATATGAGGAGAGCCTGTGATGCAAATGGTTTAAGCAACTGCCAAGTAAGGAATTCTACTGATAAGTTGGTAAATGTTATTCAGCTTGTGGTATTAAGGTATTTCCTGGGGCACTGAGACATTAAATTATTTGTGTGGATTCACACATTGACTCATAGACTCATAGAACTGGAGCCAGAAGAGAAGTCAGAGGTCATATAGCCCAACTCTCTCATTTTATAGATGAGGATACTGGAGCCTATAAAATAGTTTACCCAGTATCATAGAGGTAAGTGTCAGAGACAGGACTTAAAATCTAGGGCTTCTGCCTCCAGAGGAAGTGCTTGTACTATGTTGATTTTCTATGTTCAAATGTGTGTGTATGTGTGCCTCTGTGTATGTATACGTAGATGCATGTATATTGTGTGTACACATCCATATGTATACCAACACATATACACACATCTGTGTGTATGCTTATTAATCCTGTCTAGAAGACTATGAGCCAACAACTGTGTGAGCCCAGACAAATCACTTAAGTTCTCAGTGCCCCAAGAACACTATAACACCACAAACTGAATAACATTTGTCAACTTATCAGCAGTTTCCTAGCTGAAATTGCCTAAACCAATTCCATAATAAGCCTGTACTCCTATACTTTTCAGATAAACTAACAAGCCAGCAGTTAGATAGATAGATAGATAGACAGACAGATAGATGATAGATGAATAAACAAATGAAAGATAAATACACCCATATACGTATATGTATGTGTGTGTATATATGTATGTATTATACATACTTAGAAATCACACACATACTACCTTCTTATCTCTATCTACATATCTCTATATTTATGTCTTTCTATCTATCCATCCATCTATCCATCTATGTATCTATGTATCTATCTACCTATCTATCCATCTATCCATCCATCTATCTATCCATCATCTATCTATCTATCTATCTATCTATCTATCTATCTATCTGTCTGTCTGTCTGTCTGTCTATCTATCTACCTGTCTGTCTGTCTGTCTTTCTATCTATTATCTATCTATCTATCTATCTATCTATCTATCTATCTATCCAATTCTCTCTCTCTCTGTCTCTCTGTCTCTGTCTCTGTCTCTCTGTCTCTGTCTCTGTCTCTCTGTCTCTCTGTCTCTCTCTCTGTCTGTCTCTCTCTCTCTCTCTCTCTCTCTCTCTCTCTCTCTCTCTCTGGCAGGACTTGAACCCAGTCTTCCTGACTCCTAGGACATTTTCTATATAATATACCACTGATGTGGCTAACTATATTCATACTCTTCCTTACATTTATGTGATTTTGCTTATACTGTTGTCCTCTTATGAGGTATCCTCCTCTCCTTGCCCTCTATCTATATGTAAATCCATCCTGATCCAAATGTTGTCCTGCCTCCTATACAAACCCCTTGCAGTAGCCCACATTGATCTCCTTCTTCTCTTAATTAACTCTCTAACAATTACAGTCTCAACTTTTCATTTACACTTATTCACATGCTATTGTTTCTCATATGTGTTTGTCTTGTGTCCCTTGGCTAGAAAAGAAGTTACTAAAAGACAGGGGGTTGGTTTTGTATCTCTTTGTATATGGAACTAGTTTGCTCTATGCCCTGCCCCACCCACTAGCACAGAGCACAGAGCTGTGTATGAATGCATGAGATAATGAAGACATTATACTTATTTTGAATGACAAGGTTAGTTTTAAATAACTTTGTGAACTGCAGTCATAATGTGAATAATAGCTACCATTCACATAATACTTTAAAGTTTACAATGAACTCCTTCCCTTCTTTCCAGCAGTGGGAGGAAGAGCATTGGTTTAGAACATCACATGTAGAGTCACACCTGTGGGTATACTGATTAAATTTGCTGTACTACTTGTTTATTCTCTTTCTTTTCATTTTATATTATAAGGAATGACTCACTAGGTGGAGACAGGGAGAATTCAGCAACATTGATGGTTTAAACAAAGGATTTCAATAAAATAAATACAGTTTAAAAATTGCATGAATGATCCTATTTGAACCTCACAGAAATTCTGTGATATAGAAGTAATTCAGATATTACTGCTGCCATTTTATAGATGTAGAAAGTGAAAATCAATGAAGGTAAAGGACTTGCCTTGGTTACACAGTTAAATTTCAGAAACAGGATTCAAGACCAGGTCTTCCAGACACCAAGCTGCACTCTATATACGTGATTGTCTACTGTCAAGACTACTTGGCCACTTGAATGGCTGAACAAGTTGTGGTATATGAATGTAATGGAATGCTATTGTGCTATAAGAAATGGGAAGGAGATGGACTTCATAATTACCTGGAGAGGCTTATACGAATTGATGCTAAGTAAGAAGAGCAGAACCAGGAAAAATTTGTACAGTCACAGATATATCATGTGTGTGATGACCAACCTTGATAAAAGACAACTCTACAAGTCTCAGAATGGAAGGAGATATCTACATTCATAGAATGTTCCAGAAAGACCAGAGTTTAAATGGAGGCTGAAACAATATATGCTATCATTCTTTTCCATGTTTGGTTTTGTTTCTTTCTTTTTTCCCATTGTTCACTGCATTGGTTACAATGCTTCTATACAACCAGATTATTGTACATTGTGAAAGTATTTGCAGATCCTGTACATGATTGTATGCCACTATGGAGGGGGAAGGGGAGGAAGAGAGAGGGGAAAAAATTTGAAACTCAAGGGGCTCTGGAACTGAATCTTGTAAACTAAAAGTTAACAAACAAGTCAATTAAAAAAAAAAGACTACTTGGATACTCCTTAAATAGAGTACAGCACTTGGACTAGCAATGACCAGAATGTGAATCCTGCATCACAATTACTAGCTATGTGCTCCTAGGCAAGTACTTAACCTCTATTTGCCTCAGTTTCCTCATCTGTAAACTAATACCAGTAAATATCTTCCAGTGTTGTAAGGATCAAATGAAATAATATTTGTAAAATCATTGTATAAACCTTTAAACATTATATAAATGGTAGCTAATAGCTATTATTACAGGGTGTAGAACACAGTCTAAATACAGGTAGAGATAGAAATTTTAGATAAGAGTTGTTCTCTGTCTCCATAGAGATGCCAGATTATAAAAGCTTACATTTATTTAGTGTTTTGTAGCAACATATGTGTGTCTTTATATATGTATCTATATATGTGTAATATGTTCATATACATATTTTTTTCAGGCATTATTAAGGGAATCTCTGAGCTACTAGCTTGGAGCACCTACAGTGAAGTTAGACATGTACTCTGATTCCTTTCTGAGGGACAAGTTCCTTTCTGGAGTGACACAGGAGTTGCCTGATTGAATCAGAATGACTTTGACTGAATAAAGGAATGAGGCTCCAAAAAGAAAATGCAAACCATTTCCTCATTCTGATAGACCAAAAAGGGGATGTCCTCTCCCCAAGATATAACCCTGATATTATCTTGGCTAGGACATAATCCTGAGTCAGTGTCATCAATCATCTTCAATTCAACCCTAGTCAGTGGGGATTAATCAGAAGTTTCTTGTCTCATCAAACAACCAATTAATTAGCAAGCATTTATTAAGTGCTTGCTCTATGCTGAGCACTGACCTTGGGGTAAGAAAGAAAAGTAAAAACAACCTCTGCCTTCAAGAAGTTTCTATTCTAATGCCATCCCAGCAGAGTGCATATTTCTCAACAAAGAAATCAGACCACATGTCTGTCTACATTAGAAGTACCCCAGTCCATCAAATCAGATGTTCTCCTGATCAACACTGCTCTGTCTTCTTCCCCATCTCACAAATGAACAATCTCAGACTAAGAGCGCTGATGTATTAAAGGCCATAGTCACATAGCTAGGAGAATGGCAGAACCGAGCCTCTAGCCTGTCTTCTGACAATCTTCAATATTTTTTTTTGTCAGTAAAAGAGTCAATCAAACAAATATAGTCTTTCTTCCTAACCAGTAATCAATTTCTTTATTCAAGTATATTGGGGCTATTTGACTTTGGAAAGTCCCAGTTGGAATCATTTCAGAAATTCTTCTTATAAGATGTGAGAGTAAACTCTCTGAAGGTTTCCCAAATCAAATATGTCATATTGAGGAGGCAAGAACTTCAAAAAAGGAGGAAAACAATCAAAATTGATTTTGGAAAGCATATAAAATATTTGTTTAGATTCATGACTTCTAAAGCACCAGGATACTTTTTTTTGGTAAAATTTAAAGTCTCATGAAAACAGTCATCCTTGCCAGGAATTTAATGACAAACCATGGCATGAATTTTCAAGCTCCTTATAAAATTAGAAAAGGGACTAGAAATAGGCCTTTTATGCCTCTAAGGTCTCAGTCAATTTGATATAAAGTGTTTTTGTTGTTACTGTTTGTTGGTGGTGGCATTGGTGGTGCATGGTGGACTGTGGTGGTGTTTGTTGTTTGTTTTTAAATATCTCTCTTCAATGCCTATTAGGGAGCAATAGATGACATTTGGTACTATCATAAAATACATTAATATTTAGTTAGATCTTAGAATATTGCTTGCTAAAATATCTTCTCCTAAAAAATACTTCCTTGACTCACATCCTTATTCATATAAACCATTGTGAATGATGATTAATTTCATTTTACTTCCCAAGAAAACCTTCACCCATTATTAGTTGAGAACTAATTAGATATTTTAGGTAGGGGTCCATAGCATTGAGATGTTGAGTGATTTCCCCAGGATTACATAACCAGCAGAAAATAGGGGTAGAACTTGAACCCAGGTCTTCCTGACTCCTAGGCTGGCTCTCTATTGGCTACACAATAATACTTCTAATTATCTATTTAATGATGAGAATGGTATTTTTAATCAACATTTTCTCATCAATATTCTTTTTATTCAAGAATAGTTTAGAAAAACATGGTTGCAACAACATCTACGTTCATCTTGTTCATCACAACTAGGAATGTCTTATCTGCTGTACTTCACTTATTTCAAATTAAGGCTAAAAAGACCTGAATCATTGTAATGGTAATAGGAATTTGAAGATCTTCCCTGCCCCTTAATGCACCTAAGGGAATTCAAAAATCTTCCCTGCTTTGAAGATTTTCCCTTTCTCCTAATAGTCTGAATGTAATCACAGGGAGACTGTGGTGGTAGGAGATTGCCAAAGGTTGGAGCAGAGCCCACAGGAAGCTGGGAGTCAGAGCAGTTAGAGCTGGAGAGAGGAGAGGATGGCATCCAAGGAGACAGCTAGGGCTTGTGTGTGTTTGTGGGAAAGCTAAAGGATAATATGGCTCTCTGCTCTGAATATTCTGTTGGCTCTATAATTGTACATGATGAAATATTTGACTGCCAAATGCATAGCAATCCATCTATACAATCTTGAACATAGCAGAGATCTTTAAATGTTCTTCCCATAGCTTACAAGGCCACCTTAATAATAAGACATAATGAGTAAGAATAAAAAACTTTCACTTATAAATGTTTTGACCACATGGATATGTGTGTGTGTATACAAAAAAACCATATATATGTATATATGTATACATACACACCTATATGTATATATGTATATATATACACATGCTCACACATATATACACACACACACATATATACACAAATACACACACATTTCTTTTAGGTTTTTTAGAGAATAAACATTTTTTAAGATAATAACAGAATAAACATTTATTAAGCACTTCCTATGTGCCAGAGCACTTTGCAAATATTATCACATGTTATCCTCACAACAACCCTGATAGGGAGGTACTATTAATATCCCCATTCTACAACTGAGAAAACCAAGGCAAGTAGAGGTCAAGTAACTTAAATATGAATAGCTTCTAAGCAAATGACTGAGCTGAAGACAAGAAGATTTGAGCCTTTACTGTGGGATTAATTTGTGGCTTTCTTTCTCACCCTTTGAAAATAACACATCCTCTCAGGGTTCAGTGTATTGATCTTTACTTTCCTCAGAACTGAGTTCTAATGCATTGCATTGATACTGACCATAGAATTTGCTGGAGAGATTTAAAAAAATAGTAATAGTGGTCCTCTGACTTCACCTGCACCTCCAAGGCCAAAGAGAAATCAGTTTTAGGTAAATCAATTTTCTAAGTTCTTTGTTAACATTTTAACAACCAAGAGGCATTTGGAGAATTAAGGGTTAAAAGGAGAGGCACTAAACTTGATTAAGTTGTTGGAAAGCATGTAATGTAATGAAAGGTAATGAACATTAAGTAGCATTAAAAAATATTAACTATGTTATAAAATTAATGATAGATTTCAGCACAATAGACTCCTTTCAAACCTCAATTTGGCTCAATCTGGCAATGTTTTGGATCATGGATAAATATTGCACCACCTTCCAGAGAAAGTACAACTCTCTTAATTTCTCGGAAGTGCTTGAGTTCCATCTGAGTGAATGTTCCCTCTCTTGTTAAATATAGAAATCATTTCATGTCTTAATAGATAGTATCAATTAGTTGTTGTGCCTCCCCCCCAAATATTGAACTATTGGCATCCTTCTGTTGATTAGAGCATAGTCTAAGAATATAAGTATATCACCTTTCTGTCTCAGTAGAATGTGTTGAATAGTTAAAGTTTCTGAAGATCCAGAGTCCTTTCCAAATGATCAGGAGGGGGAAAAAAGGAGAAGATAGTGGAAGGGGGAAAAATATCATTGCCAAATCTAAAATAAACTTTTCAAATATAATACAGGACTTTCATGCTAATCTTGCCTATAGCATTATTGTTATAAGGAAGTTCTACTACTTTTAAAGTCAAGATGGGGGATGGACCATATTCAGAAAGGTGTAGTAGAGAACACATGAACTTTAGAGTCAAACAACATGACTTCAAGCTCCAGTTCTGCTACTGACATCATGGTTCAGTAGAAAGATCACATTTTTGGAGTTGAAGGACTTGTGTTAAAATCCTATCCCTATGTAAACCATTATGTTTTGTAGCCACGTAACCTTGAGCAAATCACTTATCACTGGATCTCTTTCTCTATTTTTCTTTTTTATCTGTAAAATGAGGTGGCTGGACTAGAAGCAAGGGTGTATTGGAGCCAGGTTCTAGCTAATTGTTAAATTTTCATTGTGAGCAATGACTAAATGGAAATCTGGGAAATCAGTAAGTGTAACAAATCAGAGCTTGATTTACTGTTCTATTCATTGTCTGCTCTAGACTTAAGAATGTGAAGGAGAAAATGTTAATAATGCATTTTAAAGTTAAGTGTACCCTGTATTTTTAGAGTTGGTTGGCAAAAAAAAAAACACTTGTGATACCACTGAAAATTATTTCTAAGGTCTCTTCTAGCTTCAATTCAGTAAGCCAGTGAAAAACTGTGTGACTCAGTCACACTCCTGGGCCTCCATTTTCTCATGGGGAAAATTCTTAAAATGAATACCATAATATAGCTAGATCTCCACCATTCATTTCAGTGATAAATCTTATAGAATGAACATTTCCAGTGGACTGTATACTAAACTGAGTTCATCCTTTACTACCACAAGTATCTGTGCATTTATTAAGTGTCCAATGCATACAATATCTTCTGCTAGGTAATAAGAGAAAAAAATTTATACCAGATGTAGCATCTCCTCTCATATAGTTTAGGGTTTAGTAGATTATATGATATTACGTTATGCCACACAACATTACATTTTGTTGTTCAGTCATTTAAGTTGTGTCCAATTCTTCATGATGCCACTGGGGTTTTTTGTGACAAAGATATTAGAATGGTTTGCTGTTTTCTTATTTAGCTCATGTTACAGATTAGGAATTAGTTTAATTAGATTAGATTAGCTACCTAACCTGAGGCAAAGAGGGTTAACTGATTTGCCATATTCACCTAGCTACTAAGTGTCTGAGGCCATTTTTTTGATCTCCTAGTACCCTATATTCCATGCTATGCTATGCTATACTATTCTATGTTAAACTGGAAATTATATGCTGAGAATTACTGTGTTCATTAAGGATGAGTAATTTGAAGAAACTAGAAATGGTTTAATCTGGAAAAGATAAATGGAGAAAGATAATTAAACTAAAGATTCAATTATTTGAAAGATGTCCATATAAAAGAAAAGGAAAGAAATAAGCATTTAATAAGTGCCTACTATGTGCCAGGCACTATGCTAAGCCCTTTATAAATATCTCATTTGATCCTGATGACTGGAAGATAGGTGCCATTATTATCCTTAGAGTTTGCAATTCAGGAAACTGAGGTTAAATTATTTGTTCAGTTTCACATAACTATAGTAGCTGTCTCAGTGCAGGTTTGAAATCAAATCTTCATGACTCCAGGACCAGAACTCTACCCTATATCAACTGGCTGCCTCTCTGACCAGAGGAATAAAACTTATTCTGCTTCTTTTCTTTTTTTTTTCTTTTTTTGGAGGGAGGAAGGCAGGGCAGTTGAGTGACTTGCCCAAGGTCATACAACTACTAAGTGTTAAGTGTCTTGAGGCCAGATTTGAAATTCATGTCCTCCTGACTCCAGGGTCAGTGTTCTATTCACTTGCCACCTAGTCACCTTAGTCTGCTTATTTTAAAAGGAACAAGGAGCAGCAAATAGAAATTGTAGATGATAGTTTTAGATTGCATGTATGAGCAAAGCAGAGTTAAAGTAGCTCAAAAGAAATGTGAGATGCATAGATTTAGAGAATCTGCCCCAAATGTTCACATGGACTATTTGTGTCTGACTTGTGGTAGAGTGTTCTGAGCCCATGTTAGTCTGATCAGTCATAGTCAAATACACTGAAACTTGACTTGCAACATAATGGTGCCATTCTGGTCCTCTTCTAGAACAAGGGAGAACAACCAAGGTGAAAAACAAAACAAAACTCTTGCTATCAGTTAGAGCTATCCAAAAGTGGAATGGGTTCCACCATGAGCTGCTCATTTCCTTTTCTCTAAAGGGTCTTTAAAAAAGGATGGATGTCGACATCTCAGGGATACTGCAGAAAGGATATTATTCAGGATGCTTGTTGCACTAAATGGCTTCTGAGTCTGAGTTTCTGTGATTCCAGTGAAAGGGAAGTGTTAACTTGTCCAGTTGAACCTTCAGTGACTAAGTCAATCATTTTAATTGTTCTTTTTGTTTGTTTGCAAAAATAAAAAGAGCACATTTTTTTTTGCCCTATGAAAAACAAAGTGAAAAGGAAAATCCTTTCCTTGTTCTTTGATTAAGAAGTGGACTGCTTGGACAGCTCAGTGATTCTGTGAAGATGCTGTAAGCCAGGGTCCAAGAACAGAATAAAGACAGCACCTGGGCATGAGGGTGACTCATCTGTGCAACACTTCTTGCTGCCATTGGAAAGACCCCATGCCTAGAACAGAAAGTCCTTTCAGTGACTTGAGCTCTTCTCCAGCTGCCCACAAAGTAAATCCCACACAGGTCTACGACTATTTGCCCATCCAAAAGGAAGCTGAGCATGAATTGCTCTTTCATCAGCCCCACTTCATTACTTCAGCATCTCTCTCAGTTACAGGAAAGAAACTAAGGTTGAAACAAACAAGAAAACTTTGTCTTCAGTCTGATTGTGCTAGTCAGCTCAGAATGACAATCTGCCTCATTATGATTCTATAATTTCCCTACACATAAACAGATGAAAAAGGCCACATTAAGTAAGACTAAAGGAAATATTAAATAGAAATAAAGGGGTTTTTTTCTATTTTGAAAAAAATACCCCACTGTAATTTCACTTTCTCATCTTAACCCTAGAAAAGAATGTTTTGAGCACCCTTTCTCTTTCACCCTAACAAAGAGCTATTGGAAGATTTTGTTTTGAAACTTTGTTTTGAAAATATTTTATTCCAATATTAATGTTAATGAGAAAAAGAAAAATTGTGTACAGATTGTTAGCTGGATCTTCTTCTTTCACCGTTTTCTATGAGAGGCCAGCTTTTCAAGACACAGGCAGGCTTTTAAATGACAAAGGCTGAGTTTTATACAAAATAAATAAAACTTTGATTTCTTTTCTACCCCTGTCCAAATATGAACTGTCCAATTAGAAGATTCTGCAATTAGCCTTAAATTTATTCTAGTTTTCATATAATTTAATCTGACTTATTGGGAGATACCTGATGCTTATGTAGGCACATTATGCACACAAAATCAACTCTCCTTTTTCAAGGAACATTTTTTTTTTTGCTTCTGACAGGCAATCAGTCTGTTCAAAATGCTATATGATTAATGACAGCCACACTCACTTTCCTTCCTTGCCAGTCTTATAGTATTTCCAGTTTGTTCTCTAAAAAAGAATAAGATCTGATCATCTATGTATGATGCTACAAATGCATTAGTATGACATGGAGATAAGGCCTAATTTACCTGTAAGGCATCTTAAGTCTCTACCGTTTTCTATTTACAGATAAATATTTGGGGTGACATGACTAGAATAAAATAAGATATTCAGCTCTCACCTGATGGATTCCACCTGTTTAAAGGAATTATATTGAAAAGACAGTTAGGCAGCCATGCCCAGGAATAACTAAGGAAGAGCTGTATGAGAAAAAAATACATTTAGAAGGTCAAGATGACAGAGACAAATTCTAAATTGACCTTATTCAGTTGCAAAGTTCTAAAGCTCACCTGTTTTTAAAAATTCACTCTTTTCTGCACTAAGAAATTGAGAAAGATGTGGGAGAGATGGTTAGATAGACATGCCTGCTACCCAAGTCTACAGCCATTCCAAAAGAAAAAAAAAAGAAATACGAAGCCTACTTTTTGTCTTAAACTATGATAGAATATTTTGATACTATTCCTGCAACACCCATGGAGTAATGCCAGAAACTTCACAATAAATTGTCTGTCATGGTCGGTGTAGGGGGTAAGGGGAAAGGAAAAGTGAAGGGAATAGGATAAAAAAGGTATGATGGCCACTCTCCCCATGGGCTGATATCCAACAGTTGGACCCCTGAAGGCACCGTCTGCAAAAGCAGTACCCCTGAACAAACATTCTGCATATCACAGAATTCCCATTTTCTGGCTCCAGATTAGAGTCATGGTTGCCATGGAGATATATCTTGCTTTAGCCCCTGGTGATGTGAAAAGGCAATGTAGTTGTGGTATAGCAGCAAACTAGAGCTCACTACAGTACAGAGAGCCTTGGGACAAGTTAATGTAACCACTTTTCCATACGTGTGTTGTGCACACACACATATATGTCAGTGTCTATGTCTATATGTATTTTATATATACACATACATATATTTTTTAAATTTTCAGCATCATCTTTCAGTAGATTCAGGATATATAGCAAATTTCCTACGTACCCTTGAGACTCTTTTCTCTCACTTGAATAGACTTAACAGACGACTACAACATAAACAGTGCTGTACAGGGGGATAGAAAAAACTCTACCACACACACACAAACACAAACACAAACACATGCACGCACACACAGAGACACTTCCTCTACTTTCATTTCCTCCTATCTCCATTCCCTGAATTCTGTATCCCAATTTATGACACTATTCATCCACTTACAGAATCTTAGAATGTTGAAGGTGAGTGATTACTACCATTTGTATGTGGTCTTCATCTCCCATATTTCTTAACAATAAATGTTCGCAGACTCATAAATTACCCGAATTTGCTCCCTTCCCTCCTCCCCCCCAAAATGCCCAGTGGTATCTAGCATTATGATAGCATTTTTAATTAAATTCATGAGTCCAGAAGAATTAACCACTTCCTTTTTCAAATAAACTTTGTTGAGATAAAGGAAAGGAAAGGAGGGCAGAGGAGAAACTAGTTCCCAATAGTCAATTGTAAAATGCTGCCTGACTGAACCTGTATTGTCTTAGAGGTTTCAAAGGAGGCAATTTTACTTTTCCATCTCTATCACCCCTCGGGGTGAATGTTTACTTTCAGTTAACTTAGTGTTATAAAATATCAAACTAAGAGTCTATATAGCTGTAAGAAAAAAAATCTCCAGTATTCTTCTAGTTTTTTTCCTCTAATATTATACAATGACTAGGCAGCAAGCATAGTGTATTGAACAGAGTTAGCAATACCTGGCCTCTACTCCTTCCTCTGAAATATACTACCTGTGTGGCCATTCCAAAATCTTTTAAATTCTCAGTGTCACATTGACCCTCTAAGAATATAAGTAATAGACAAATGGCAGATCTGTATTTCTTCATCAAGAGTTTCCAAAAGAAATTACAGGTCTTTCCCCACCCCTGAAAAATATTCAGTTGAACTTGCATATGTTTTTCCATGCAATGTCTGAAGCTTCTTCTTAACTTGGAAACATTCAAGTACTATCTCTAACACACATTGCCTGTGTGATCCTGGGCAAGTCACCCCTTAATAATATGTGTTTGCAGATACATAAATCACATAGATTTGCACCCCCAAAAATTATTGCTGAATAGCATTATGAGAGTGATCTAGGCAACTATTGAAAGCTATGCTGACTCAGTGACCCATTATTCCCAGCTTTGCTTGTCAATCAGTGTTGGGGGTAGGCTGTCTTGGGTAAGATAACACATACTCTGCAGTTTTATGCATTAGCTGCTCTTGTCACATACCCCTACCTGCAATATTCACGCTTCTACCAAAAATTGTCACACATTTGCTACCTTGAGGAGCAAGGCAAATGGCCAACCTCTTTTGCTGATGTGGACCTATCTGAATTTGTCTTTATCTCATTACAAAAGTTCCTACAACAACCACCACCAATAAAAGCTGGTCTCACCTTGAAACCATTGCTGATCTTCAGTGATCAGCCCTCCGGTGTGTGGCTATCCTTATGTATTTATAATTAACTCCTTTTCATTCTCTTTGCCCTAAATTTTACTTCATTAATCAGGGTGAAAGCCCAAATGAAGAATTTGAAGAATTTTTTTTCAACATAAGTATCAAAGACTATAAAATGGAGAGGTACACTCATAGGACCTGCATTCTTCATCTTGGAGAGCCTATACTAATGAAATCACAGGTCCAGTCCCTTATCTATATGTTCTAGTTCATAAACAGAAGATTTTATTCCATTTTATTCATTTGTATATATTTATTCTGCTATTTTATTTAACTCCAGTTAAGGAATTTTACAGCTTAAAAAATGAAAGGTTTTATTCATTAAGACCTTGAAAAAGTCAGTCACTCAACAACACTTCTAAATGTTCTCAATGTACTGAACACTAGCTATTGGGAGATAAAGAGGCACCTAACTTACCTTCAAAGAGGTTACTATCAGTTTACAGAGAAAGGACCCATACTTCTCTGGGAAAAAAAGACTTCAATATACAAGAGATATATAAAATGTAATTTTTAATAAGTTTATTGCATGACAACTGTTGAATGGTCATCTTTATGTGTAGTCCTAGAAGAACTTTTCTTGAAATTAAGTTACTAGGCTGTGTTTTGATACTGATCTAAGTGATTGACTGACAGACAGCATGGTCTCTTAACCCAATTGTATCAGGTAGACTAATCTAGGAAAAAAAGCTGTTCCACTCTTTAAGTCAATCCTTATATGTTCACTGAAGAGATCAGTTTTTATGGCCACATCTGCATTCATTACCACAGATAATAAAGTGTTCATTTAATAGCTGCATTGTATTCATCAGGCTGCCAAAATCAATTGCTTTTTCTCACTGACAAACCTCCCCACCTCTCACCCTTTGCCCCCATAAAATACAAGACTATTCGAGTTGTGGTACAGCAGGAGGGTTTGTGAGGGTGGTCAACAAAACCCTATTAGATAAAACATTCACAGATCATACAACAAGAAAATCATCTAACCAGCCTAGGAAACCTAGTAATGTAAATATATGCCATGAACCTTTCAGAGTAGGGAGATGTCTTATATGTTTTAGAATTCAGAAAATATGATTTAATGTGCTCTGCTTCTTGGATTGAAGACTGACACTTGGTCTTTGTTGAATGCGGCCATCAAGAGCAATTTCCTTACATTTATGAGCAACTTATATATATATATTTTGCCCAGGAACTGTAGAAATTAGGGTTTTCACAAGAAACAACTAAACAAATCCAGACATTAAATATATGCTTAATATCATATATTAAATAAATATGCATCTAAAGCATTATATATGTATGTTATATATATATAACATACATATATTTAGTATATGATGTGCCACATGTAGCTAATACATATACTAAGTCATATAATGATATAGTTTATATATACATGCATGTATGAGTTTTGAAATTATATCTTGCTCTTAGACAGTAACTCTTGGCAATTTGTTTTAAAATTTTCATTTAATATAGAATTGTTTTGAAATTATTTTATTATTTTAAAAGTAGTTTTAAGTAATTAACCATATTAGACATTTTACCTAGAAATATTTCATTTTCAAATCTATTTTAATCTTTATTTAAGATCATTCCAAGGTCAAGGAAATAGGCTGCATGTACAGAAGGTGAATCTGGAAATTATGTTCAAGACTTGGGGATGTTAGAGCAAGAATAGACAAGAAGAACTGACAGAGAGATCAGATGAAGCTTAAGGTTTTCACTCTTTTGCAGGGTGGGAAAAACCACATGGTAAATTAAATGTGGATGTTGTCATAAAAATGGACAGCTCATAAGATTATATGTATGTGTATGCATATGCACCTGCATGGACACAAATACACATACATGACATGCATTTCATATATAGTCAGCTCTCTCAAATATATATATACATATGTATATTTCTTTACATATTCATGCATGCATATACATACATATAGTAGATAAGAAAATGCTGTATTATTTTTAGCAATAATTTGAAGTGCTTTCCAGTTTTCCTGAAAATATTTTACTTACTTCACAATGCATTTCTAAAAGGTCAGTTTCCAAAAAAAAAAATTGAACTTATCAACCCTCAATCTTAAATACAAATGCCATAGAGGGTGAAAGCTAAAAAAAACCTTATAGGAAAGGAAACTGAGGCTTCTCTAAGGTCACAAAGCTAGTCAGTGGTTTAGTAAAAAAAATAGAACTGGGATTTCCTTAATCTCAAATCAGGCCCAGTTCCTCTCTTGAACCCTCCTAGTCTTCAGAAGTATAGCCTCTGCAAATAATAAAACTATATCTTTTTGCAGATATGTTTATATCCTTGGAAAATCTCAAAGATTCAACTACAAAGTTAGCTGAGACCATAAACAATTGTAGCAAAATAACAGAGTATAAAGTAAATCCCCATAAATCATCAGCATTCCTATATAGAACTGCCTTCTACATAATTTTTAAAAGTTAATGGTTCAGAAGTATAACAAAGGCACCCCAAATATCTGTTCATTAGTTGTTTTATTTTTTTTGTAGTCACTGATGGCAAGAGTCTTATAATTTCTGACATAACCACACCAGAGAGAAGAAAAAATCTCAGAAAATATTTTGTCAGAGTTTTAGCTCTTTTAACATAATGACACAGAATTATCACTATCTAATCATTGGTTGTACTCTTGACCTAAAATAGCCCAATGAATATAACTTTCAACATAGATATATGTGCTCTAGGAAAACAAGAATATACACATGAGAAAAGTCACTGTAGTAGCCAACATCCCCAAACTTCCATAAGGCAGTCTCATATAACACTCTGAAAACATATCCAAACAATACCACTGCCATATTACAATGAACCAGCCTAAGACAAACTCAGAATATATTGATCTCCACTCATAGAGCAGGAGAGAGGCTAATGTACACATGAGAGATACTGGAAGTAGCAGCTTACTGCCCTCCTGTCCCAGAAATGACCTGCCCTGTCTTTTGGATGATGATGCCATTTTCTTTTCAAACTAAGTCTCAGGAACTTTCTACATGTTTACCCTTCACTAGTTTAGATGAGACAACCTTGTATCTAAGAGAATATGTATCATGTATTTGTAGGGAACATATATTACCTGTGAGCTGATAGTTCTCCAGGATGTCAGTAGTATTCTCTGGTTCTAAAATAATCATTTTCCTCACTTGCTGCTTCACTGAGATGAATCATCAATGGAAAATACAATGAGAGATAGACATCCCTAAAGCATCATTATAGGTACATATTTGCACAAGCATGCATACTACTGATATATGTTTAAATAAAGGTTTTATAATACATCTGTTTGTAACCTACACACATCAAAGAAATATGTAAATTCAATTCAATTCAACAAACATTCAGTACCTACTGTAGGCACTGTGCTAGGCACAGGGGATATAAAAAAAGGGTTGCCTGAAGTCAGCTCTTAACTACTGTCAGTCTTTAGACTTAAGAAAGTGATAGAAAAATGCAGATTAAATTTAAAAACAGGTCTTACTTTTTATGGAGGACTGATTGTTAAACATTTGCCAACACTTCACTGAAAGAGACAAAATGATAGTGAGAAAAAGGTAATTCTGATTTACCTGGAGCAGAGGATTAATAAAAGGGAATGATACAAAACAAACCTGAAGTGTAGGTGAAACCCAGATAGGGGCACAAGGTGGCCTGGTATAGGTGGTAGATGCCCTATGTAGAAGTTTGCTATTTTTATTTTAGATTTATTAGAGAGCTATTGAAGGTTTTAAATGAGTGGCACCAGTTGAGGAGAGTATGGTAATAAGCTATGTAGTTTAATAATATTGTTTTTTTACATCATCAAAGTTATTTCCTGTATCCTTTGCCTCCCAGGGAGTATTTTAAGACATTAAAAAAGGAAAAAGGAGAACTCAGAATAACTGATTAATTTATTCTTATGAAGAATCTTATTGAAGCCAGTTTGGGAAATGCACAATTTCATGAAGCCAGATTGAGTGCGTGTAAACTTTTTGCCTTGTTTGTTTATTTCAATGAATTTTATTTGTGGTGATATCTGTTGATTCACTGTAGAAGAACCTGCCCTGTGTTATCCATGTGTATAAATAACAGTGTAAGTCTTAGCCCCATAATCACCTTTTAGTGGAGAATGCATATAAAGACAAGAATAAATAAACTCCCTCTTAAAAAAAGCTGAGTCTTTATTGTTAATCCTATTGGAGCATGCCTCTCTCTTTTTCTCCTGAAACTTTTTTTTGAGACTAATCTGTTTATGCCATCCCACTAATACAGTTATATTTATAGGACTCATGTTAACTAAGCTGAAGAGCTGCCCTCACTGCAGGCTACTCCACCAGACCTTTCTATTCACTTTGCCACAATTAGGCTCTCACATGGCAGGCAGAAGCAAAGGAGGATGTTGGTAAATAGAAGGCCGTGCATGAGTGCCTTTTAATAGCTTATCATCAGTGTGTAATCAAACTGAATAATTGCTGGAGAGGAGAGCTCCTACATACCAGCAGATGCCCATGGGCTGTGCTCTGCTCTGGAATGTCACCATCGAACCAAGTGCCGGACGTATAATGCATCATCAGCACTGACACTATTGGAATGTCATGCAGGTGGGGAGAAATCAGTGGGGTGAGGTAAATGTAAGTGTCCCAATGACATCTGAGTGGTATTAGATGGATAGGGGGCAAGTGAAAAGACAAAGAAGCCAAGAAATTGAAGAAAACAGCTTTCACCACTAAATGGAAATTACCTTGAATGCTGCAGTGCACCAGTGACTTTGACAGCTGAAGTAGCAGCAAAGGGAACTTGACTAAGATATTGGCTTTAGTGTTTGCTTTGCAAGTGGCTAAACGTGGTTGGCTTTCTCCTGACAAGATCAATCACTGTTCACCTAGCACAATAAGCCCAAATGTAGGGGTATTTTCTTGGAGGTATTCATGAAAGAATTGGAAAACATTAGGTCTTGCATGAGGCTGAATCTTTAGGAGAACAAGATGAAACTCAGGCACGAAATCTATTTGCACTTTCCCTCATTTAGCTGAGAACTGTGTTCTTTAATATATGAAAATCACAGGGTTGGCAAAATGCTGTATGTCTGGGGCTCTCATGTAGGAGAAACAACCTTTATTGTAGTCTATCAATCAAAGCTCAGAAGTTCACTGATTATGAATAAATTTGAGTAAGATTAAAAGGTATGTAGCCTTTTTTGTCTCAGCTTTGAGCTTTGTATGGCAATCTTGGAACTTTTCTTTGCTCTTTGCATTTGCTTTAACTCTTTTTAAAAACAACAGAATTTATGTGGCAAATTGGCAGACTCTTATCTTTATGGTTTACCATGCAGCGTATTAGCTCTGCCATCCACATGTAGTGTGTTAGCTCTACCATACACACATGGACACACACACACACACACACACACAATTATATACATATACCGAAACACAAAGAACCAAGTGAACCTATTATAGGCTGGTAGTCCTTTTGACAGACAAATAGCATCTGTGCTGAGTTATTGGAAACAGGCTGTCTGCCAAGGGATCAGTTATTCACAAATCCCTTAAAACGTCTGCCCCCTCCCACCCTGATTTTTCTCCCTTTTTTGTACCAGGATGTGAATGTGAATTGAAATACCAAATTAACTGTTGTAAATGAAGCTTAAGGTTTTCATTAATATTTAAATTGGACTATCAGAGGTGATGTTATATTTCATACCAACAGCTGCTAAGGAGATGCTTTTAAGTTAGTTTCATTATTTTTAATAGATATGAGGAGTTGTTCTTTTCTTTAAACCAATAATACTATGGTAAGTAACTAAGATATCCAAATAAAGATGAGGAAGAACATGTTATATGTCTGTTTTATGCATCATCTTGCCATCTAATCTTAGAAAATTCCAGGGTTCTAAGATGAAGTTTGATGTACTGAGCTATGAATTAAAATATAGGAAAATATATTTTTAAAAAAACAACATTGATTTCTTATACCTACATTATTTGAAAGATATAGTAGAAGAAAGAATCAAAGAAATATAAGCTAGAGGTGTTAAGCTAAATGAGAATAGACTCTCGTTAGAAAAGAAAAAGCAGTGTTCATTTTAAAAACTGGCAGTTCAAGATAGGAATGAGTTAAGTCCAAAGGAGTAGTATAACTAGTATAATTAGGAATAAAATATGAGAAGTGTCCAAATGACATCCCAAAATATGTAAAAACATAAATGTAATGTGTAAGAAACATCTAAAACAAACTGGGAATATCTCTACGAACTGATGCAGAGTAAAGTGAGCAGGAGTAGAAACAACATTTATACAATGACAAGAACATTCTATAAGAAAAACAACTTTGAAAGACTTTAAAACTCTGATTAATACAAGGATCAATCATGATTGCAGGGGACTGAATAAGAAACACAGAGTCTGTCTCCTGGAGAGGTGATAGACTTGACTTGAAGAATGAGACAAAAAAAAAAATTGTAGACAAGGCCAATGTGGGAACTTTGCTGGATTATGCATATTTGTCAGTAGAGTTTTATTTTTTCTTTAAAAAATCAACTTGCTAATGGTAATAGAAGGGAAAGGCAATAAATGCATATATATTATATATAACACATACATCTTTACTGACAGAGAAGTACACTTATATATATATACAGGCAGATGCATGTGTATAAGAGAGAGACAGAGTGAGAGTGATCTAAAGACATTTGGTCAGTGTAATAGTAAACAGTTTATTAGATACTTAGGGCTAAGTAGATCATATACTTAGGGCTAAGTAGCACCTAGTAACTTAGGGCTAAGTATAGAAGGTATGAACTCTGTCCATTGGTGAAAAGGTGTAAATTCCCCTGTTGACTTGGAAGAAGGCTATTGGCTGAGACAGGATGCCAGTGCTGTATATAAAGAAGAATTTTAGAGAGACAAGAGAGAATTTGGAATTGGCTCCTCAGTGAAGGAAGATTCAAGGAGACTGAAATCAGCTGAGAAAGAGAGGGAGAGAGAGAGAGTGTATGTTCCTCTCTCAGTATCTGAAAACTGACTGAAGACATGAACAGAATGGGACTTGGTTTGTTCGTGGCCTGGCTGATCCTTGAGTTCCAGGCAAGAGAAGTGGTGAAGGGTTTGAGGTGTGCTGAACCCTGTGAACTTCAGTGTGTGCCAGGGATTGCCCTGAGGGCTGGACAAGGACCTGGGAACTGTTTATCTCTGAGTACTGCATGAGAACTTGGCAGCTGTCAGCTCCTGAATCTAGGTGATTGTCTGGCAAATTCAGGAGGGAGCTGGGACCAGGGAAGAGGATCTAGGGAATCAGAGAGACCACCCAGGGTCAAAATGAAGAAAAGGCCTCCCCTTGGATGAAACTGATGTTTGCTGAGGACAAGGACCTGGGAGCTGTTTTCCTTTGAGGACTGGATGAGAGCCTGTCAGCTTTTTGCTCCTGAATCTAGGTGATTGTTTGACAGATTCAGGAGGGAGCTGGGACCAAGGAAGACGATCCAGGGAATCAGAGAGACTACTAAGAGTCAAAGTGAAGAAAAGGCCTCCCCTTGGACTAAACTGAGGTTTGTTGGAAATCAAGGAGTGGAAAGTTTGCGTGGTTTTCTAAGGGTTGTATTGGAGACTAAAGTTAATGGTTGCCCCATGAGTAGAAGATCAGTATATTGTGAATTCTTGATTGAATCTTTTAGTGTTAAGCTGGTTCCCCTCTTAGGGAGACCAGGTGAATTGATTGATTGAATCTTTAAGTGTTAAGCTGGTTTCCCCCTTAGGGAAACCAGGTAATTCTTCTTTTGTTCCTTGTTCTAAATATTGTGACTTTCTGTAAATACTGTGCTAAATATTGTGATATAATATTGAACTGTGAATATTGTACTGAATCTTGATTTGTAATGGAATAAACAAAGTATTCACTACTATTGTGTAATCCGAATCTT
>CM053598.1:165903038-165922093 GCA_028646575.1 Pseudocheirus occidentalis | reverse complement strand
GGGGCATGGGGATGAGAGGAGGGATGATGGCGGGGGGGGCAGGGGAGGGATGTTGGAAGCACACACTTCAGTAAAGGGACAGGGACAGGGTAGAGAACAGAACAAGGGGGGGAGGGATAGGAAGGAGAGACAGATGATCACTGTCACAATATGTCCACTATGAAGATGTCCTGTATAATCATACATCCATAGCTTGTATTGAACTGAGTGTCCTTCCAGTGGGGGTGGGTGACAAGGGAGGAAATGAAAGAATCTAGGATTTAAAGTTCTCCAATACCTGCAACTAGGAATTAATATATACAGGGGCTAGGATAGGGAGACCCTCCCTGCCCTACCAGAAAATAAGACAGCAGAGCAGGGGAGGGGCTTTACGGTGGGATTTCTGTTTTAGGGTTGTGCCAGGGGCAAGATGGGGAGAAAATGTGTCATTCAAAAGTGTAATGAAAATGAATAATGTAAACAAGAAAACAAATAAAAAATAAATTAGAAAAGAGAAAGAAAATTAACAGAACTAGAAAACAGATCCAAGAGATATAATATTAAAATTATAGGACCCTTTGAAAGCCACGATCAAAAAGAAAGAAAGAAAGGAAGAAAGAAAGGAAGGAAGAAAGAAAGAAAGAAAGAAAGAAAGAAAGAAAGAAAGAAAGAAAGAAAGAAAGAAAGAAAGGAAGGAAGGAAGGAAGGAAGGAAGGAAGGAAGGAAGGGAGGGAGGAGGGAAAGAAGGAAGGAAGGAAGGAAGAAAGAAGGAAGGAAGGAAGGAAGAAGGAAGGAAGGAAGGAAGGAAGGAAGGAAGGAAGGAAGGAAGGAAAAGTCTGAACAATACCTTTCAAGAAATTATCAAAGAAAACTACATATTAGAACCACAGGGCAAAATAGAAATGGAAAGAATCCACTTATCACCACCTGAAAGAGATCCCAAAATGAAAACTCACAGGAACATCATAGCCAAATTCCAGTGCTCACAGATCAAGGGAAAAGTATTGCAGGCAAAAAGACACAATTGAAATATCATGAAGCTACACTTAGGATTACAGAGTATTACACATTAAAGAACTGGAGGGGTTGGAATATGATACACTGGAAGGCAAAAGAGTTATGATTACAACCAAGAAAAATCTACAAAGCAAAATTAAATACAATCTTTTAGGTAAAAAAAGGATATTTAATGAAATAGAGGACTTTCAAGCATTTCTAATTAAAAGACCAAAACTGAATAAAGAACTTGCTCTTCAAATACAAGATTCAAAGGAAGGATACAAAAAAAAAAGAAATAAAAAGAAAACATTAAAAAATTCAATAAGATTAAACTATTTATATTTCTATATGGCAAGATCATATATGGGGCGGCTAGGTGGCACAGTGAATAGAGCACTGGCCCTGGAGTCAGGAGGACCTGAGTTCAAATCTGGCCTCAGACACTTAACACAAAATCTAACCGTGTGACCTTGGGCAAGTTACTTAACCCCAACTGCCCTCCAAAAAGCAAAAAAAAAGATAATATATGTAACTCTTAATAACTTTATGAGTATAAGAGCAATTAGAAGGAGTATGTATGTAGGCAGAAGGTATGGATATAAGGTGACTTTGATGGGAGGATACCCCCCAAAATAAACATAGGGGTGATAAAGAAAATTGCATTGGAAGAAGATGAAGGGAGGAGATTGAATGAGATAAATTACCCCACATAAAAGAGGCATAAAAAGATATTATAATGGAAGGGAAAATAGGTAGGGTGGGCAAAGTCCATCTCATCAAAATTGGCTCAAAGAGGGAACAACTCAGTTGGCTATATTTAACCCTACATGGAAATAAAAAAAAAGAGGGACAGAGATGGTTGAAGAGGGAGGGGGAACTGATAAAAGGGAGATTATAGTGGTGAAGGTAGCCATCAGAATTAAAAATAAAAAACAAAACTTGTGAGCAGGGAAAGAGTAGGAGTTCAGAGAGAGACAGAGGAGGATACAAAAGCAAAAAATAGCATGGAGAGAAACTCAGAGTTAGTTATCATAACTACAAATGTCAATGGGATGAACTGAGCAATAAAAAGGAAGTGGATATAATTATGGATTAAAAACAAAAGTCTTGCAATATTTTGTTTACAAGGAACACATTTGAAGCAGAGATACAGATAGAGTAAAGGAAGGGGGCTGGGCCAGAATCTATTATGCTTTAGCAAAAGCAAAGAAAGTAAGGGTAGCAATCAAAATCTCAAAGAAAGCAAAAGCTAAAAAAATAGATCTAATCAAAAAATACAAAGAAGGAAACTATATCTTTCTGAAGGTAACATTGTCAATTAATCCATATCAGTACTAAACATAGATGCACCAAATGGTAGAGCAGCTAAATTTTTGAAGAAGTTGAATGAGTTATGGGAGGAAATCGATGATAAAACTAAACTAGTGGGTGCCTTCAAGTTTCCCATTTCAGAACTAGCTAAATCTAGCCAAAAATTAAAAGAAAATAAAATAAAAAAGAAAGAAGTTAAGGAAGTGAATAAAATTCTGGAAAAGTTAGGTATGATAGATTTGTAGAGAAATTTGAGTGGGAAAATACCTATTTTTTTTCTTAGCTGTACATGCCACATACACAAAAATTGATCATATATTAGGACATTAAAACCTCAGAACTAAATGCAGAAAAGCAGAAATAGTTATATCTTTTTCAGATCATACTGCAATAAAAATTACATCCAATAATGGGCAATAGAAATAGAGATTAAAAATTAATTGCAAATTAACAAATCAAATCCTAAAAACAAGTTGGTCAAATAACAAATCATATAAACAATTGTTAATTTTTTTAAAGAAAATGACAACAATGAGATTAACAATAACAACAAAAAAATTTATGGGAAGTAACCAAAGCAGTACTTAAGAGGGAAATTTGTATCTCTAATTGCTTATATCATTAAATGGAGAAAAAGCAGATCAATGTATTGAGTGTGCATCTAAAACAAACAAACTAAAAGCACAAAATGAAATCCCCCCATTAAGCACCAAATGGGAAATTTTGAAAATCAAACCAGAGATTTAAAAAATTGAAAGAAAACCATTGAAATAAAACTAGGAACTGTTTTTTTTATTAAAAAACCATAATAAAATAGATATCTAATTCCTTTTGAAAAAGGAAAGAAGAAGACCAAATTAGTATCAAAAAATGAGTCTATTTCTTAAGGTGTTATTTTCTTCAGTATTTTTTGGGATCTCCTTTAGCAAGCTGTTGACTCATTTTTCATGATTTTATTTCTTCACTCTCAGTTCTCTTCCCAATTTTTCCTCCACTTCTCTTACTTAATTTTCAAAATCCTTTTTAAGTTCCTGCATGGCCTGCAACCAATTCATATTTTTCTTGGATGTTTTTGATGCAGGAGTTTTGACTTTGTTGTCTTCTTCTGGTTCTATGTTTTGATCTTCCTTGTCACCAAAGAAAGAGTCTATGATCTGATTTCATTTCCTCTGTTTGCTCATTTTCCCAGCCAATTACTTGACTTTTGATCTCTTTGCCCAGGTAGGACTCTGCTTCCAGAGTAGAGAGTACTCTTTCCCAAATTTCTCGGTTTTTGTGCAATTGTCAGAGCTACTTCCAGGCACCTGCCTAAGAACTGCAAGGAGGGGACTCCCTCTCCAAAGTTGCCACAAGTTCTTGCCACACCAGCACTCCTTCTCACCCCAGGACTGCTGTCCCAGACTGTGACCCAGATCCAAGCAGGGCAAAGCAAGAGAATCCTGCCTTAAAACCAGCAGAGATTCCTACAATTGCCCTCTGACCTACTGCTTGATCCTTCAAGCATGTGTGCTCTGGAAGCAGCCACTGTTGCTGCTGCTGCTGCTGCCACTACTGTCACCTCCACTGCCTTTGAGCCTAGGGCCAGACCACATTCTTCTCTCACCCAGAACCAATAGAGTTTCCCCATTGACGTTTTCCTTTGTTTTTGGCATTTGTGGGGTAAGTCTGGGAACCACCCCATCTGCCGGTGATTCAGTCCCTGAGGTCTGCTCCAGCCCAGTCTGTGCCAGTGTGACCTTCACTATAACGATGCAATAGACCCTTCCTGTCAGCCTGCCAGGCTGCCTTGAGCTCAAGATATGTTTAATTCTGCTATTTTGTGGTTAATCTATCTCTAAAATTTGTTTAGAGTCATTTTTACGGGTATTGGAGGTGATTGGGGGACGAGTTCAAACAAGTTCCTACTTTAACTGTATCATCTTGGTTCTCATCACTCACCCCCCTATCCATTCACCCCCCACCCCTCACCCCCGCTATCCATCATTCTTGAAGAGGACCATGACGTCAGGGAGGTGATGCGATGGCATGCAAGTAAATTGGATTTAAGTGAGGGAGGGTTGTACAAAATCACCCGACAGCCTCATTTTCTCCTCCAGAATCATCTGAGTCCAGTCGTTAGATACAGATCAGGGTAGCTGGAGGTGGCCCAGGATGCACTGGGGACCTTGCCTTGTTCAAGCTAAGGTCTTCAACAGGTCTCAGTTTGTTTTAGACAAGTCCATACAGTGATTAAGGCTTCATAAGAAATGGGGCAAAGAATGGCCTCTTAAAAAAAAATCTGGAAGAGGAAGACCCTCAGGGTTTCTGACCAAAATAGACCCAATTGCTGTTTACATACATTCTGAGCCAACCAGGGTCCAAACAATGACCAAATGATTCTTGGCCTGGACACACTGTTGGCCAGTCAATGACAGCAAGAGTGATTTGGGGATTAAAAAGAGTTTTAGAGATTAAGATTTTTATTCCCTTTAGGCAAAGAACCTGTCAGTAAGGGTGTGATACCCTATGTGGACACAAGAAAGGGAAAGAAGAAGAAAGAAAGAAAAAGAAAGGAGGAGAAAGAAAGACATAGATAGACAAAGAGAGGAAGGAAGGATGGAAGGAAGGAAAGAAAGAAAGAAAGAAAGAAAGAAAGAAAGAAAGAAAGAAAGAAAGAAAGATCTATTCTTATAGGTTGCTGTTTGTCCTTCATTCTTTTTTTTTTTTTTGCTTTTTGGAGGACAGTTGGGGTTAAGTGACTTGCCCAAGGTCACACAGCTAGTTTGTGTGTGTGTGTGTGTGTGTGTGTGTGTGTGTGTGTGTGTTAAGTGTCTGAGGCTGGATTTGAACTCAAGTACTCCTGACTCCAGGGCCGGTGCTCTATTCACTGCACCACCTAGCCACCCCCCATTTGTCCTTCATTCTGGAAGAAGAGAAGGTGATGCCATGGCATGCAAGTGAACTGGATTTAAGTGAGGGGGAAGAGGGGTTGTGCAAAATTTCCAGTTACATTTTCTCCTCCAGAGCCATCTGGGTTCAGTGGCCAGATATAGATCAGGACAAATGGAGATGTCCCAGGATACATTTGGGGACTTTGGCCTTATCAAGCTAAAGTTTTCAACAGTTCTTGATTTGACTGAAGCAAAGTCTATTCAATGATTAAGGATGAGTAAGAAATGAAGCAAAGAATGATCTCTCAAAAAAAAAGTTTTGAAGGGGAAGACCCTCAGGTTTTCTGGCCAAAAGAGAAACATTGCCATTTACAGTCATTCTGAGCCAATCAGGGCCCAAAACAGTTATCAAGTAAGGCTTAGCCTGGAACATATTGTTGACCAATCAATGAGAACAAGAGTGATCTGTGTTTTTATGTACATTGGAAATCCCTTGTGTGAGAGCAGGAATTGAGAGGTGAGAAATGACAAGAAAGATGATTTCACATAACCTGGAAAGATTTATGTGAACTGAGACATAGCGGAGTGAACAGAAATAGGAACATGTTGCACACAGTTAAAGCAATATTGTTTGTTGAAGAATTGTGAATGACTTAGCTATACTCAGCAATTCAAAAATCCAAGACAATTCCAAAGGACAAATGATGGAAATATATCATCCTCCTACAGAGAAAGAAACTGTTGATGATTGACTACAGACTGAAGCATGCTTCCTTCCTTCCCTCCTCCCTTCCTTCCTCCCTCCCTCTCTCTCTCTTCCTCCTTCCCTCCCTCTCTCTCTCTCTCTTTCTTTCTTTCTTTCTTTCTTCTTTTAGTTTATCCAATTGTCTTGTACAAAATGAGTAATAAGGAATTGTTTTACATAATTACACCATAAATAACCTATATCTGGTTGTTTCCCATCTCAGGGAGGGGAGAAGTGAGGGGTCAGGAGGGAGAATAGAAGTTGGAACTCAATATTTTAAATAAAAATGTTAAAAAAATTAGAAAAAATTCTTCAGTGAACTTTTGTGCCTCCTTTTCTATCTACTTCTATTTTAAGGGGTTGTTTTCTTTCATGAATTTTGAGTCTCTTTTTTCATTTTGCTTATTCTGGTTTTAAGGTATTATTTTATTCAGTACTTTTTTGTCCGTCCTTTGTCAAGCTACTGACTCTATTCTGAAGATTTGCTTATATCATTCTAATTTCTTTACTTAATTTTTCTTCTACTTCTCTTACCTGATTTTCAAAATCATTTTTGAGTTCTTCCAGGAATTCTTTCTGGAAATGAAACCAGTTATTTTTTTTCCCTTTGAGGTTTTGGACATAGCAGTTTTGACTTTGTTGTCTTTGGATTTTGTATTTTGATCTTCCCTGTCACCATAGTTGCCACTTTTCTATGGTCAGGATCCGTTTTGTTGTTGTTGTTTGCTCATTTTTCAGCTTATTTCTTGATTTTTAACTTTATGTTAAAGTTGAACTCTGATTCCAGGGTGGAGAGAGCATTGTCTCAAGCTTCAGATTTTGTGTGCACCTGTTTTCATAGCTAGTTCTGAGAGTCTGTAAGTTTTCAGTACTTCCAAGGTGGTATGATGTAATGTGAAGACTTTTAATACTTTCTTGGCCTGTTGTCTGGTCTGTGAGTGAATATAAGCTCTTTTCTACCGCAGAACTATGACCAGAGTCCTTGTTCCCCTGAGACCAAAACTTCTGTTGTGTTAGTGTTCCCAGGGATCTGATCATGGGCTCGGATCTGAGTATGGACAATACCACAGAGTTATGCACACAGTGCCAGAAAAGGAACCTTTGTAATTTCCTTCTGAACTGCTGTCTGACCTCCTTACCACTTGTGGGTTGAGCACTAGAGGCTGCTGCTGCCACTGCACTTGATTCAGTCATCACCAAGGTCTTCTGATGGTTTGCTGTAGCCAGGCTTATGTTGGGGCAGCATGGGTTGGACTGTGCTCCACTTTCACTCCAGTATGACAGACCTTTCCTGCCAACTTTCTGAGTTGTCTTGGACTGAAAAAAAAGTTTTACCCCATGCTTTTATGGGTTTTTTTCCCCTCTGGAATTCATTTTTTTTTTACTTTTTGGAGGGGGGAAAGCAGGGAAATTTGGGTTAAGTGACTTGCCCAAGGTCACACAGCTAGCAAGTATTAAGTATGAAGCTCAATTTGAACTCAGGCCCTCCTGACTCCAGGGCAGGTGCTCTATTTAATGCACCACCTAGCCACCCCTCTGATATACATTTTGAAGAATTATTTCAAGTTGTTTGGACTGGAATGTTGAGAGATATCAGCTGAATTCTTCCTCTACCATTTTGGCTCTATCCCTGGAAGTCTCAAAGTCAATTATGTTGACAGTGATAATCTAAAAACATACTAATAAATGCAATCACAGGAAAATTTAGTTCTTCATGAGTCATGAAGGAAGAAAATACTAAGCTGTGCAGCAATCTTCAGTTTAAAAAAAATTCAAATGCATATCTGTTTTTGATCATTTGAAGATATCTACAAAAACAAGAAGGGGAAAAAACAGAGAAATACTAAGCATTCTGCAAAAGTAAAAAGTGATATAACACTCTATGTTATTTTGTCTAAGGATATCATAGACTTTTCCTTTTAATAAATTGCAGTGTTTCTCTGAAAGAACCTCAAGAATGTTTAATATGTATGAAAAGTATGCCTGGAAAAGAATCCCAAGTTTCTGTCACTTTGCTTTGCAATACATGACCAAACACCTACTTTAAAATTTGAGAGAATATCAGAAGCTCACTTTTGTAAGAAATCTTAGAGGCCACCTAGTCCAGTCAGTATGTTATAAAACTCCAGGTAATTTTCCGCAAGATGCTCCTAATGACAAGAATACCAGTCTTCTGAACTTATGTCCATTCTGAGTGATTAGGTAGTGTACTGGATAGAGAGCTGGACTTGGAGTATGGATGACTCATCTTCATGTTCCTGAGTTCAAAATCGACCTCAGACATTTACTAGCTGTGTGACCTTATGCAAATCACTTAACATTGTATCCTTCAGTTCCCTCATCTGTAAAATTAGTTGGAGAAGGAAATGGCAAACCTCTCCATTATCTTTGCCAAGAAAAACCCAAATGGAGTCACAAACAGTCAGACATAAATGAAAATGACTAAACAACAAAATGTCTATTCTGCCACTCTTTTCCCTAAAGAAATAAGGAATGAGAACATCTTCAAATTATTTCTAAACAATACTCCATTATAGTAATTTAGCTACAGAAAAATCATCAGAAGTATGAGCATTATGTTAAAAAATATGAAAGCTTCATTTTGAATTGAATTTTTGAGTGAAATTTTCTATATTGATTTATTTAATAGAGAATTGTTTCACACAATTCTATGTTACGTATGTGAATTTATTTCATTGTCTTAGAACCAAGTTAAAAAAATAAAGTAGTTAGAGTTTAACTGACCAACCTCTACTATCCTTTGTTGTAAAGGTGCTCTCATATGTATGGTAGGTATTTTCTCCTACACAAGAGGCCTTGGAACAGAGAAGCCACTTATAACTCTTATTGGAATCTTATCATCAACTTTTAGACTACAAAGTTGTCCAAATTGTCATTAGGGTTTCATGATGCCAATCAATTGCATTCCTGAATTAACAACAAATGGAAAGTTGTCTTTGATAGCTCTTTTATAGCTGGATACAGCTGGAGAAAAATCAACTGCCAAGGGAACTCAATTTTCTTTATCATCAACTTGACATTGGTTAACAGATGGCTTCTGGATAGGATGGTAGTCTTCTTAATGTTTCTCTTTATATAGTGCAGAAAATACCCTTGGTTAATAGCCAGATTATTAAATTTGATTATTTCTCAACAGCATCTTTCATCCTTACAGAAACTTTGCATCTTATGAGCAAAGTCTGTAAAGAACATGGACTTCATTCTCTGAAATGGCGGTTAGTCAGAACAGAAAGGAATGTACCAAATTTTGTGCAAAAATGGTGAATTTGTCACTGGTTTAAAATCATTTTGTTACACAATAGTCAATTATTATACAATAATCAATACAATAAAAACAATACAATGATAATTATACAATAATTATACAATAATATACAATACAATTACACAATAATTATGCAATAATCCCCAGAATTAAAAATTTATCTAGAATCATGAGAAATTAAAGAAATGTTTTTAAAAATTGTGTAAAGAACAACTACATCAGAAGAAGCCATGCTATTTCTTTGAGAATGAGTATGATTGTTGAGTACCATTTGAAGAGAACAGAGAAGGAAGTAGTTCAAAGAACCTGTAGAGTTGTTATAGGAATAAATTTTTGTTTTTCTATGGTTTTGAGAAATTAGGATTTAAAGGGGAGATGATGACACCAGTAACAGTGTCATATAACATTTAGTTGATGAAAATAGTGATAAGCTTAAAGGAGATTAGGCAAATTTCATGGTTTCATACATATTCAACATTCTCAGATTTATGAGTTTGTCATATAAGAGGGAATTTGACTTATTCTTGATAGTTGAAGAGGGGAGATGGAGGACCAAAGTATATAAATTTCAGGGATACAAGCTTGGGTTCAATATAATTAACAGAGATGACCCAAAGTGGAATGCATTTATTTTGAAAGTAGCTATGTTCCTGCTTTACAGTAATTGCTCAAAACAGAAGCTTATTGACTTTTTTATAGATTACTGTCTACTTATTATAAATTTCAAAATGGGGACTGATGTACTGGGCACAGGACTGAACTATGTTGATGAATTTGCAGATCCATTTTAGCCCCCAAATTCTACAAATAAAAACTCCAGATTAAGAAAAGTTAAAGAGAAGCAACAAACGCAAGGGATGGCATTCGTTTTTGTTGCTTGAACCTTTAAGAGAAAATACTGACTCATCTTGTGACACTGGCAATTTAAAATTAGGTATTCTCTAAATAAAGCCATTGCTTTTGAGATAATTTAATAAAGTATATCACTTTAATCCTGAGTAAATCTGATAAAATAATCATTTTGATGACATGAACTATGTTGTTCCCATAATAAAAGTGGCAAATTATTACTCACTAGAACTCTTATCAGTTATATATATATATATATATATATATATATATATATATATATACATACTTTCAGACAAAGTATCTTTATAATTTGAATTCTATTTCTTTTCATCAATTAGTTTTTTTTATGATAGAATGTCTGGGGAGGAGGAGGGGATAAAAAGACATTTAAAATCACCCATTTGTTCTCTTTCAAGTGACAATGTATCATCTTGTTCCTACCTTACCTGTCCTAAGTAGAATCCAAAAGTGGGTTCTGTGGAATCTGAAAGATTTCAGTATACTGCTTTTGCCATTTTGACAGAAGAAGGGCTGAATTGAAACCACTCATAATGAATATGTCTTGAAAACTCATGCTACCACCTATGGGAAATGAAAATTCTAAGTAATTAAACTAGAATGGGGAAATTACTTTTGCCAACTATGCAAGGAAATAGGAACCTGTAAATTATTCTTAAAACTATTAACACTGTAGGAGAAAAGTCCACTTGGGGAAAGTTACAAGTTCCTAGAAACTCCTTTAGAAAATATGGGTTAAACATGTCAACAAAAAGGCTCAGATGGAAATGTTAGGAGATTCATTTCAAGTAGGAAATTTGAATCGGGTGAAATTCCCTCTGTATAATTAATTGGATTTGAGTTATAGGTGATGGCTTATTATGATAGTTTAGAATATTCATTTCTTTGCTTCCCCTACACTCAAGCCCTTTTTCCTCCCTGCCCTTTTTTTGTTATATGAAATTTAGTTACATTTGAGGTAATCATAGGATGATCATTTTTAAAGGCATAAGTGAATGTATATGGTAACTAGTTCAATCCATTTGAAGAAGTGGAATAGGCTCAGACAAATCACTATCTTTTTCTAATGTCACACGTGTAATAGTAAGTAGTAGTAGTATTAGCAGCAGCAGCAGCAGCAGCAGCAGCAGCAGTAGTAGTAGTAGTAGTAGTAGCAGCAGCAGCAGCAGTAGTAGTTCACTTTATTGATGCGGATTATGCTATTTTTTATTGTGTTTTCAATGGAGAAATACATCATCTGTTTGCAAAATAACTCTTGAAAAATACAAGGAGTGCAGATACTGTAAAACAAAGCAAACCCCAGACATGAGACACCACATACACCATGCAAAAGCAACAGTCTAGTCTCCACATTATAAAAAGTAGAGTTAAAAAGTAACTATACAGAAATTTTCCAAATTTCCTGCATGGAAAAACTTGGGTGCAGTTATACAAAACATTTAATAAACTGAATTATATTTTCCCCATTATGTAAACAAAATGACAAGACTAAATTTGTGCCTGGCAATTTCAGTCTATACTCCTTAGCTACACAAAATACACAGACACCTTATATGCTTCCACTGGTAGTATAATCACCTTTTCCTAATGGTTATAAAGGAAGGGCAAGGTGGCTGCACAGGGCAGAAGATAAGGGAAATAGAAATATTGTAAACTAGACATCTAAAAGAAATGGTGAAAAGAAAGGCTCAATTACTACATAGCCTAAGGGAGAAAGAAATTACACTCTAAATTTATAAAATTAATTTAAAAGGACAGTAGAAGAGTGTAAGTAATTGGAGTTTAGCATTAAAAATGCACATGGAATAAGATGGAGCACAATGGGGGGGGGGTTCATAAAACATGCTAATCAGAAAATATGAGGATTTTGTTGGTTTTACTTTTTTTCTCTTTCACCCCCAACCTGGTTAAGTAACTAAGTTTAAGTTTCCTATCTACATCTGATATCCCTCACATTTTTTAGATATTAGTATTCTGTTGTAATCAGTAAGTTTTTTAATTTTTATTTTAAAGAAGGAGCTCCTAAATCCTTTTGAAAGGACTGAGGAACAAAACAAAAAGGAGTAAAGAGAGCTGACTAGATGCCAAGTGCTCACTAGAAATGATTTTTTAAGAATTTTTTTTTAATCTATCTAAAAGTTACTGAAAATTTTTTATGAGACATCTAATTTTTTTTAAAGATTTTATTTACTTGTAGAAAACAGCTCTGCCTCTATGTTCAAAATATGAAATGTTTTACTTGAGTACAGCAGGAAATCTATGGAGTGTATATATAGAAAATTGTTGTGTTAGTGATCAAATGGTCATCCTGAGAGATGCCATGCTTTACAGGTACCACTTAGTCACCCAAAAGTTTGAAGTACAAAAAAATCAAAATTTGCTGTTTTGCCGTGTGCTCATGAGGTGGTTTGTTTCATATCATGACTTAAATAAAAACTCACAATTATTTTTGATGAAATTATTCCTGTTGTGTGCGTGCAAAATGAAAAAAAAGGACCAAAAGTTGTTTTCAAAGAGAAAAGATTGAAAGCAAGAGAGAAGAATGGAGCTTCCTTAGCTCTAAGGAAAAAAAAATGCTTGTTTGATCCCTGATTTGTATATAATATAGAACTTTATATATAAAACCAATATACCACTTCTTAATGATGTCCCATTCTAAACCAATCATTTTCCAATTATTTTTTTTAATTGTCACATATACCAAGATTTAACATTACATTTTCAAGGGTTATGGTTATTTTAGTATGACTGAATTAGATGTGTCTGTATCATTTGCCTCAAGTACAATTAGTACAACAGCTATACAATGTTGTCCAGTTTATAGAATGATGAAAAAAATTCAGGAAAAAATTAAAATTCATCAGCCTCAAGTTATAAACATTAGTTCTACTTCATAATAAAAATATACACAAAAGTGCATAATTAATATAAGGAATTCTTATGTCAGTTTGTGTTGCAAATTTTTCAATGTGTCAAACAGAAATTCAAACAGATATTAAATATGGATCCATATGTAACTTGCGGTTTTCTCTCTTATTTTTCTTTAAAAAGCAATAATCCTTTGAAACAGTTACTTTAGCTCTTGCTAACATGTTACTCATTGTACTTCTGGCTTCACTTACTAACCTGGACTTTCAATCAAGTGCTGATTAGCCCAGTAAGGGAGGTACACCAAATAAACAAATCAATTTTTGGTCATTTCTTGTCTTGCTCCTTCTATTCTTCTTTATAGTAACAGAAGACAACAGGTTGAGTTGGCAGATATTGTTTATGGACCCCTGAGGTTGTTTTTTTGTACCATTTCAATCTCAGTTTTATTGAATTTTTGAAAACAGAGATAGGATTTGTGAGGACATCTTAAAGTTCCGAACTGTATGTTTTCTTAGTTTCCTATTTATCATGTTCATTCAAATCAAGAGATCTGGAATCTTCACTTGTTTCATCCTGCTGTTCTGTTTTGGTTTTCTTGGACTGCTCTTCTTAATGAAGTGAAGCCTTCCTTTTGACTCTTATTACAGGCTTTGGTATTTTGTTTCTGAGTTCCTTGAAGGTCTTGGTTGTTTGGTTTACCAGTCGTGCTGAGGAAACAACTCTGGAGACTTTGGTGGTGGTGAAATGGCTAGCTGGTTGGCAGTCTGAGGGATGCTTTCACTTGAAGTATCCCCTGAGTTTTCACTGGAATTTACTTGTGACACAGAAACCTCAATTGCTCGAATATTGGTCACAAATGTTATTGTTACAGATAGATCAGGACCATTTTTGCCCTGAGAACTGTCAGAACTATTTAATGGACTGGTCTTTCTTTACAGCACTGGTATGAGAAAACATAGACATGCTACTGTCACTATCCATAGACAAATCTAGGCTGCTGTCAATCAAAGCCACCAGTTGAACTTTTGAAGAACTTTTTTTCTCTCTTTTTTTTTCTTTTTTGAAGCATGTGATTAGGGAGGAGTTGATGAAGTTGCCTTTCTTTTACATGCATTGCAGCAATTTTCATATCCATCTCAAACATCTTGAAGTTTATTGCTTGCCTATGAATTGTATCTACAAAAGATTGTAATGGCAAGCAAATGAGTACTTAGCACCTTGTTTCAGTTGAGTCTTGCCCATGATTATATCAAGTCTTTGTTAAGAAACAAAACTTGTAAAACCTGCAGTGAGAGAATCTTTCCAAAGACAGGAACAGGAAGGATAGAAGAGGCAAGTAGAAGAGGGAGGAGCTAATGACCTGATAACTGAGCACAAGCTGGGAGTGAGTAGAATTAAGACGGGAGCACTTGTGGTGGCAGCACTCTGTTTGTCTCTTCTGTCTGTGTTGTACAGATGCCCTGAGACATACTGGAAGCACTGAAAGAGGATTTTCTTGTTATCTGTTTACAGAAGTCCTGCATAAGGGTTTCAGAGGTCCTGGGACTATACTGATGATTTGTGTTGTGTTCTCACCCCTTGTTTGTGGGTCTATGTTGAGTTCTGAGACCGTGTTTGTGATTCTGTAGTGTTTTCACAGGCAGATAGTGAATTGATGATGGTGCCAGCAATGTGCATGAAAGTTGTTTTATCTCTGTTAAGCTTTATTTTTCCAGAAACAGAAACTTCAAAGGACTATAGGTGGACTGGACACTGAGCTTCAATATGGTACTGGACAAGGAGCTAGATGAGTTGCTGAGAGCTGCCTACCTTCGAATCCAGGTGACAGTTGGGTTACTTCAGGCAAAAGCTGGGACCATGGAAGAGGAACCATGGAATCTGAGAGCCAGCCTTGAGTCAAGATAAAAAGATTTCTCCTTGGGTACTTAGTGTTTACTGAGAAGATAATGATTTACTGTGGCCTAGAGATGGAGAACTTTGACCTTTGTATTTTGTGTTCCTTAAGGAGGCTTGCTGCTTAAGGATGATTGAGTTAAGGACTTATTGAATGATATCTTTTATTTAAAACTATGTGGCCACTTTAGTGATATGTTATATCATTGTGAATGATGTACTTTGGTTTCTGTGAATGTTTTTGCTTTAGTTTATTGCTGAATAAACAGAGAGTTCACTATACTATGTGATCAGAACCCATAAAGCTGTTCATAGTAGCAGTCCTCTGGAAAGCTGCTCATGTTGGGCTTTACAAACTGTGGGAGATTTCTTGCTTTTGTTGATTTCCCATATCCATGCTTTTACCAAGTGATTTAGTTTTCCCTAAATTAAAATCAATTTGAGGGGGAAAAGCTCTTGAGACAGTAACTGATATTGTTGAGTTTTGAATTCAGGTATAGTTGTCTGCTGGATCATTAAATCAGTAACTCGAGGCAGCTAGGTGGCGCAGTGAATAGAGCACCTGCCCTGGAATCAGGAGGACCTGAGTTCAAGTCCGGCCTCAGACACTTAACACACACACACACACACAAACTAGCCGTGTGACCTTGGGCAAGTCACTTAACCCCAGCTGCCCTCCAAAAAACAAAAAACAAAAACAAATCAGTAACTCATCATTGGAGAGATAAACCACAAGCTATTCAGAGGGAATGAGATTCTGATCTGTTATAGGCATGGAGGTCTGTATCTATGCTGCAATTCCTCTTCCTCTTCAAAAACCCCAAAGGACTTTAGGTTTTCATTGTTGCTGTGTGACTGTACAGTCTTATCTCTTTGGAGGCCACTAAACTGATGGGAGAGGTAATGTCATAATGCTTCTGTGACAGCTGTGTTTGTTGTGATCCCTGGGTTGTAACTGGAAATGATGTTGTCTCTTGAACCAGTACCAGCCAGTCACTTCTCCTCCTCACCCCGCCTCCCCACTGCAGCCCACAGTGGACAGGATCTGTTAAGGTGGAGGTTGCCAGACTCCAACCCCATTCCTCCATCCCTGCCCTTTGCTTTAAGTGCTCCTTCTTCCTCTTCCTCTTAACTTGTCAGTAGATTGGTTTATATAGCACTTAGAGGTTTTCATAGCATGTAACACTCGTTATCTCATCTGAGTCCTTACAACTCATCTGCTCTTGAGATGTAGATATTGTTATGTTCATTTTACACTGAGGGAACTGAGACTCGGTGAAATTATTTCCCCAAGAGTAGTAATAATGATAGGTAATATTTATATACTGCTTACTATGTACCAGGCATTATGCTAAATGCCCTACAATTATTATCTAATTTGACCATAAAACAACTCTGAGAAATAGGTGATATCATTAACCCCATTTTACAAATCAGAAAACTGAGGTGGAGAGAGGTTAAGTGACTTACCCAAGGTCATACAGTTAGTATCTGAGGGTCAGATTTGAACTCCAGTCTTCCCGACTCTAGACCCAGCACTCTACCTATCATGCCACCTAGCTCCCTTTAAGAATTACAGTTCTTTTTTTTTTTGCTTTTTTTTTTGGAGGGGGAGGAAGGACAATTGGGATTGAGTGACTTGTCCAAGGTCACACAGCTAGTAAGTGTTAAGTGTCTTAACAAGCTCCTATTGGAGGTCAGATTTGAACTCAGGTCCTCCTGACTCCAGGGCTGGTGCTCTATTCACTGTGCCACTTAGCCACCCCTCACAGAGCTAATTTTCAACCCAAAATTTCCTACTTGTAGGAAATTCAGTGTACTGTTACCTCCAAATACATTCCAGATTTTATTGTTAGTCTCCATCTTCTTTTCTTCTAGACAGTGCTTCTCTCAGTGAGAACAGGCTATGGAAAAACTGAATCTTGTGTAATTGTATATAATTTACTCAAATTCAGATAAGGGAAATGTGTGGTGATAAAATAACTAATTGGTCTTTTCAGGGTGGCAATTCATTCCTTTTGTTGTGGTGATCTTTATGGCATGACAGAAAGAGTACTGCATTATGTCATCAGAACATCTAGATTTAACTTCTTACTTGACCATTTCCTAGTCATTTTACTCCTGTCAATTAACCGCTCTCAGATTCATACTTTCAGTTACTATAGATTAAGCACGTAGTAGCAGCTAAGTGGGTCTGGGTGTCAGAAAGACTCATCTTACTGAGTTCAAATCTGGCCTCAGATATCTACTAGCTGTGTGACCCTGAACAAATCACTTAAAAGTATTTGCCTTAGTTTCCTCATCTGTAAAATGAGCTGGAGAAGGAAATGGCAAATCCTTCCAATAACTTTGCCAAGCAAACCCCAAAAGGGGTCAGGAAGGGTCAGAAACAAAATTGAAAGAACTGAACAATAATAAAGAGCACCTACTATGTGCAAGGGACTGCATTTAGTATGCAAAAGGATTGAGGCTCTACCTTCACAGAGTTTACAGTATAACAAAAGGCATAATGCATAGGCATGGACATGAAATGTTCTACAAAAATATGAAATTCTTCACTTTTTTCAAGGATTCCTGATTTCATTGTTTAGCATATCTTCTCCATTGAAACAGATCATAACTTTCCAGTTCCTTAGTAATTTATCTTTATATGTTTCTTTTGGGGGAAGAAAAGTCTGCTGGTCACCTTTCTGGTGAGTAGGCTCTGAATTTAGATTGATTTTCAGACATAGGCATACCTTAACAGGCCCCTATTAAAATTTTTAAAACTGGACAGCACCTGAAAAACCTTGCTGTTCTTACCCCAGAAGAAGGAAAATTGTTTGTGAAAAAGAACACATTTATCTTATTATTTTGTCATTAGCGTCCCAAATGATTTCTTGTACATAGGAGGAATTTTGTTCAATTGAATCTGAAAAAACTAATGTCATTTTAATGCCATTATTAGGCTAGGGTGTATTAAGCAAGGGTGACTTTATCAGGGTAAAAAAGTAAACATTTAAGGGACTACATGAAATCAAGCACTTTGCAAAATATTAGCTCATTTGATCCTCACAACAATTCTGGGGATAGGGGCTTTTATTATCATTTTACATTTGAAGAAACTGAGGCTGATCATGGTTATGACTTGCTCAGGGTCATATAACTACTAAGTGTCTAAGAGTGAATTTGAACTCAGGGCTTCCTGAATCAGTGCCCAGTTCTCTATACACCCAGATCCTATTGGAGGAAATTTACAATAGTGCAAAACTTATGATCCATTATGTAATAAAAAAATATTGATTTTTTGAAGTCCTTCTTACTACAACCTTAATTCAAGGAGTATTTATTAAGTCTCTATTATGTGTCACAGAATGTGCTACGTGTTGGAAAATCAAAAACAAAAATAAGCGATTTCTTCCCTCAAGTAACTTTGCATTTGATCAAAGAAAATGATATATGAATAAATGCAATATTTATCAATAAAAAGAAGGTAATTTGGTAGTGAAATCCTAAGAATAAGGGAAAATAGTGAGGGTCTATTATGTTAGGTGACAATGTCTGAGTCTTAAAAGAGGTCAGAATCAGAGATAAGAAGTCTGAAAATTCCAGGCATGGGACATGAGTAAGCATGTAAAAAGACATAGAAGTAGGGGATTGAATGTTGAATACAGGGAAGAGAAGGAAAAGAAGTATAAGAGAAGGGAGGTCAGGGTGGTGGGGGAAGGAAGGATTTAAGGAATAGGATTGTGCAGAGTAACAGAAAATGAAGGGGAAAGACCAAAAATAGAATAATGTAGCAAAAACATACCCCAGGTACTTTCACTTACAAACACAAGTAGAAATTCAACATAATAGAATTTCATGGAGAAAACACAAAATCAACAAATGTAACAAAAATTAACGAGTGTAAAACTAAATATTTAGGTGATCTGGTGAATCACTTTCAAATCAACCAACAATCTACATGCCAGAAGTCACCATAAAATTAAAGGTAAATGAAAGATGAAATCTTTTGTATCTTCATATTGAAGACAAAATTATAAATGGACATAGGATGGAGACATTTATGAAAACAAAAATATTAATTTGTCATTTAATTAATTTAAAATGCACATTTGTAATGGTAATTAATTTGTTTGATCAGATGTTAAGTAGATCCTAGTAACCTAGTGTTAAGTATAGAACTCTGCCCAATGGTGAAAAGGTGTGAATTCCCAGAACTCTGTCCATTGGTGAAAAGGTGTGAATT
>CM053598.1:165845836-165902538 GCA_028646575.1 Pseudocheirus occidentalis | reverse complement strand
GGGGGGGTCGGGTGGGAGATGGGGAGGAAGGGGAGAAAAATCTATAACTGAAGTGACTATGGAACAGAATCTTGTAACCTAAAAGTGAACAAACAAGTTAACTTTAAAAAAATAATAATAAAATAAAATTTAAAATAAAAAAAAGCAGTCTTTTCTCTTTTAAAGGTTCTTCCTATAAGATGCCAGACTTTTATTTTTGTGTTTGGGATAATAGAGAAAGAAGACAGCTAGATGCATAGTTAGATGTACAGATAGAAAGATATACAGAGAGACACAGACTGATAGAGAGATAGATAGATAGGTAGGTAGGTAGGTAGGTAGATAGATAGATAGATAGATAGATAGATAGATAGATAGATAGATAGATAGACAGATCAGTTTTTATGCCCTATAGCAACACAGTTACAATATTTGTACATAAAAAAGGCCTTTGCTTTTCAGGAAAGCTTGAATAAAACTGCTTTGCAGTTTCCTGAAAACCGCTGATTACAAATCTTTTCCAAGAAGCTGTGTACAAAATATTAGTCTGCACACATACAGGCATACATACATAGATTTTCACTATAAGTTCATGTATAAATAAATTATGGAATTAGAAGGGAACCTAAGAAACCTTCCTTGAGATGATCCTTTTCAAGAGTTAAATACTCAGATTTTATGTGTGACAAACTGCAGCACTAAAATATTATCATTTTGCATCAAAATACTCAAATCAAAAGAACAATTGGATAGTCTATCCTGATTTTTGCTAATGTACAACCATTTACTTTAATGCATGAAATCATCTGATTTAGGACTGGTGTAGCAAGTTCTAGGACTCCTTTTCTGCTTCTCTTTCTTTCTCTTTCTCTCTGTGTCTCTCTCTGTGTCTCTCTCTCTCTCTGTCTCTTTGTCTCTCTGTCTCCGTCTCTCTGTCTGTCTCTCTGTCTCTGTCTCTCTCTGTCTCTGTCTCTGTCTCTCTCTCTGTCTCTGTCTCTGTCTCTGTCTCTGTCTCTGTCTCTCTCTCTCTCTCTCTCTCTCTCTCTCTCTCTCTCTCTCTCTCTCTGTCTATGTCTCTGTCTTTGTTTCTCTCTCTGTGTCTGTCTCTCTCTTTTTTCCCTTCTCCCTCATCATAAACTGTTTGCAATTTCTTTGGGCACTGAGCCATTCTGGTGTGGTGCATAATTTGTTTTGTTCAGCGATTTCTTATCATGCATAGATGAAATGCCTTTTTTATCACTCATTCAAATTATTGTTTTCCTCTGGTGATAGTTTTTTGCAGCTTCTGTGTTTACTTTATTACTTGTGACTAAGGCATGTTTTCCTAGCAGGAACTTGGCAGAGACTTGTATTAAGTGTCATTTCATCATCATTCAGCACCATAGTCATAGATGAAAATCCTCACACATGGAAGAAAAAAAGAGTGAAGGAAGCACAAACAGGTTAACTAGTTTAAACAAAATAATCCCCTGCATCTCTATAACCTCTACTTCATATGCAAATGATTTCAGACATTTACAACCTATATTAACATATGTAATTTACTTGATTGTGTTTTTTTTCCCCTTGAAATTTCATTTTCCTTGTCTGGCGAGGGGAAAAGATAAAATGACATAAGAGGCTTTTTAAAAAAATGTATTTTGGTCATGTCCTTGATCAAGGACATAAAATTCCCATGAAATATCAAATTCAACTCTGCAGACATAAACAGTTGAATAAGCTATAGCCAAACTTTTAGAAAAACCTCTAAAATAAAGCCTTTGAGACCCTGGCATCACAATCTAGAAATAAGGAAAAAGAAAGAAATCTAGACAAAAAGAAAAAGAAATAAAATATACCAAAACACTTTGCTCAATTGATCCCAGGGGATCAAAGAGCCCTGTGCATTTCTCAGTATAAGAAAAAATCAGTATTAGGCATCTTATACTGCATCCCCTGCCTTCCAAATGTACTCCTTTTGAAATTATTCCAGTTTGATTAGAATCCCATTCATGAAAATCTCTACCTGATAAGCATATACTTCTCAAGATTCAGGTTTGTGGAACCATGTTTCCTTTCAGGCATCAAAGTAGGCTAGGTTATGTTGCCTATATTCACTATCACAGAATATTAAGCCCTCTAAATGGATTAAACCTTTGGGGTTATCTAGTCCAGTCCTCTTATTTTAGAGATGAAGAAACCAATGCAATTAGCCAAATAACTTATGATTGAAAGCTAAGTGGTGAAGTGGATAGAAAGCAAGTCCTGTAGTCAGGAGAACCCAGCTTCTTGACTTTAATCTGGCCTCAGACACTTGCTAGCTATGTGACCCTGGGCAAGTCACTTAACCCTGTTTTCTTCAGCTTCTCAATTGTAAAATGAGCAAGAAAAGTAAATGGTAAACTGAGCCAATATCTTTGCCAAAAAAACCCCAATGGGATCACAGAAAGTTGGACACAGCTGAAAAACAACTGAACAACAACGAAAATCCAATGTCACAAGGCTAATATGTAGCAGAGTCAATGCTTGAACATAAGCACTTTTCCTCTAAATTCAGGGCTCTTTTTCCTACTCTGGGCTATATGGGCTGTACAAAGTATCCCTCAATACACATATCCAACAAAAATATTAAGAATGCTTTGTAAATGGTTAGGTTCTACATAAATATCAACTAATATTTTTATTGATAGTAATAATAAAATGACCAATCACCCCAAATATTAGGTGAATCATTTGGTAGGAGCCATTAATCTCCATTTGTATCTATTTTCATCATGATTTTGACCTAGGTTGCCCTTGTTCTTTCTTTTCCTTTTAATCTGAATTACTAGATTTAGTAATTCTTCTAAAGAAATATAGTAATGTTTTTCTTTTTGCTCTTTGAGCCTCAAGTTAAAATTTTTTACTAATTTTCTTTGCTTTTTCTATTGCCTTTATTTCTGTATAGTACCTTCCACCCTCCCTTGAAAAAAAGAAAGACACTTGAAAAATTTCTCACCTAATGACCTTGTCTGATAATAAGTGTCACATTGTTCCCTTGTACTCAAGAGTACAGGAGTATGTTAGACCATCAGATCATAGAGAGCTGGAAGCGATCTTAGAAGTTATGTGATCCAATCCCCTTGTTTGACAGATAAGGGAACTGAGGTCAACAGAGGTTGTGAACAGTCTGGTCTCAGATTCCATTATTATCTTTTCAATTGCCCAGAATTTAACTTCATTTTAGAAATATTTTAATTTAAGTTCTTGTAGTCATTATGTAGATCATCCTAAGGTGTTTGTCTATTTCATTTTGTATCTATACATAGAAATCTCACCATGTTTCTTTGAAATACTCACAACTTGCCATTTCCAAACCATAATATCCTATCACACATGTTATAGTCTGTTCTGCTATTTTCAAATCCATTCCTATTTACCTCATATCCATTACTTTTCTATTGACAAAATTTCAGCTTCTGTTTTTAAAGTACCAATTTAAAGCCAATGTTTGGCCAAAAACACTACTGATGGAAGAATATTATTTGAGGTCTTATTGGGAGATTAGCTTTTAGATCTGTTTTGTGTCATGGGCCACTTTGGAAGTCCAGTGAAGCCTGAACACCTTCGCTGAATAATAAATTTAAATATTTAAAAGAAAATCTATGGGAATATAAAGGAAAATAAATAGTTAAATAAACACATAATTTTGTTTTGCCTATCCAGATTTCCCTGAAATCTATCCAAAGAGATCGATGGACTACAAGTTAAGAATTCATGTTTTTGAGGGTCTCATATCTTGAAAATAACTGATACATACCACAACTTTACTTTTATTACAGCTTTGGTTCAGGGAAAAGAGTTAATACAATGTGGTGCATATATAATGTTAAGCTAGAAGTTTGTGAAAATAAGGTTTAAATTCACCCTCTTGAAACTCTTTAATTGTATCACCCATGGGGGGAAAAAAACATTAAATTTCTGTGTTATTCAAAGTACTCCCTAGATTCTGCTGACTGAATCCTAGACTAGGTTTGTTCTGGCTTGGTGGGGGGACTTTCCACACCCAAACCCTTCTCTGTTGTTGTTGTTCAGTCTTTCAGTTGTGTCAGACTCTTTATGTCCTCATTTAATTTTTTTGTTTTTCTGTTTGTTCATCTTTTGCAAAGACAATGGAGTAATTTGTCATTCCCTTCTCTAGGTCTTTTACAAATGAGGAAATACAGTTAAGTGACATGTACAGGGTCACATAACTAGTTAAGTGCCTGATGTGTGATGTGAACTCAGGTTATCCTGACTACAGGCCTGGTTCCTTCAGACCAGCATCCTACATAGCTGCCTTGGGCCATGTAGCTGAAATCATAGCTTTTTCATTTTTGCAAAAATCAGGGAATTGCAGGTTCCTCAATGAGGCCTGTTATGTTAAGAGGAAATCAAGTAACTTAAGCCAAATTAGCCTTCAAATGATGAGACAGGATTCAAGATATGAATTCCCTAATTGTGTTTCAGTTACTATAATGCAACTTCAGGGACAAAAACATTTCATTCCGAGTCAATTCTATTCAATAAATCTTTTTTAAGCACCTACTATGTGGCCAGGCTACTATGCTAATCCATTACTAGAAAATTATTCATATTTTGATGTTTAGCAGCCTTCTCTTTTTGCTTCTTCCTACTTCACACATACTAGTAGTCACTTAGCCTCTAATTAATCTCTTCCCAAGAAATATTATCCAGAATGTAGTGTGTAAATGATCACTCTTATAGGTTTGGAAGGAGCCTCGAGAGTCATCCTGCTGACTTCAGGAAGATCTTTACCTAAACTAGCTCAGACAGATGGCAGGGACCGTAGTTTCCTCTGGTAGTCTCTTCTTGTGTTTAACTGCCCTTATAGTCTGAAAGTTATGTCTAACCTAGATCTCTCTCGCTGCATCTTAAGCTGATTTAATCTTGTTCTAGCCACTGTGGAGAAAGAGAACATCTGGTCACCAACCTCCCCTTTACTAATCCTTCTTACTTTGGGGGACTGTTAATAAATCACCACTAAGTTTTCTTTTCTGCAAGCTAAATAATTTTCACATCTTCAGCCTTACCTTTCCTCATATGTCCTATTTGCCAACTCCTTCATCATTTTTGTGGCTCTCCTCTGGTCTCACTTCTGATCCAGCACATCTCTCTTAAAATGCAGAGCTGCAAAATGGACAGAGTCAAGTAAAAAGAGCTTCAATGTTGCTGAATATGTAGAAAGAAGTATATATAATAGGTACCAGTGGGATGGTGGTTTAAAGAAAACTGGGTTTAGAATCAGAGACTGAAGCTCAAATTCTGACTGTGGTACCAATTAATCTATCTGGATCTCCATTTCTTCTTATGTAAAATTAATACACTTATTTCTAATCCGTGTATTATGGGGCTTGGGGTAAGAATGATATATTCTCTTTGGGAGTCAAAACTACCACAAATACAATACCTTTCTTAATTTCTCTTCCTCTCTATTTCCCTGACACTCCTCCCCACACATCCTTCAGCAATAATAGCAACCCATATGATGACTGCTATACACTACCTAGAATGGCAGATTCTTGGACTAGTGACTAAGAGATAATGGTCACAAGAAGCTACTTGTCACAGTAGGAGGATAGAATCACACTGAAAATGAGAACATTGGACAGGTAAAATTTCAGTGTTGCTCACTCTCTTTTAAAATGAACTACCTAAAGTTAGAACCTGCAGTAGGCCTTGGTACAGTAGAAAGACTATCAAGTCTGGAGTTAGGAAGACTCATCTTCCAGAGTTCAAAGCTGGCCTTGGATATTTACCATGTGACCCTGAGCAAGTCATATGACACTGTTTGACTCAGTTTCCTAATTTGTAAAATGAGCCAGAGAAGGAAATGGCAAACCACTCCAGTATCTTTGAGAAGGAAAATCCCAAATGGGGTCACAGAGTTGGACGCCACTGAAAACAACTGAACAGCAACTTTGACAGTTACATGACGATGGAGACTGCAACCTTCTTGATTTCCAGTTTATAATGGATTTTGAGTCCATTGCCCACAGGCTGAGAGAACTATCACATTCCTGATTTCCAAGTCTTCAGCAGAAGACTGGCGACTATTTCCCACTGAAAACCTAAGGAAAACATTGCCTGATAAATTTATTGCATTGACCACACACCTTTGTTCCCAGACACCAAAAGTTTTGGGAAACTAAAGGAATTCAAACTCCATATCCCTAAGAATCTTTGAAACCTGCGAGGTAGGGTGTGGGGGAGGCTGTGTACACATATAGCACAGCAGATACATTGTTATGAAGATGTCACAGTGCGATCAAATCTACCCCACCTTTAAATTGGCCTGATACCTTCATTAGGTGAGAACATGTTTCAATGAAAAGACCTAAAGATAAGTATGAAAAGTCTTTGAAAACCATGTGATTAAATGAAATGATGCCATACAAGAGGTCTGTTCTAGTTGTTCTGGAATTTTATCCTACCCTTTGAATCCTGTATGAAAGCATCAAGCTGGTAGAAATGAAAAGCTTTTCCAAACATTGGAGTATGTGACTTTCTAAAACCTTTTTGTGAAGGAATTATTGAGTGTGGGGGGCAGGGAGAGGGAGGGAAGGAGAAGCTTTTGTCTCAACTTTAGTCGAATCTCTTTTTTTTAGAACCTCTTACATCTTTGACTGGGTAATGTTGGTCTGGAGCAGCGGCTCTCAACCTGTGTGTTATGTTCAATTTGTAACAATGAAAATACATCCTGCATATCAGATAGATTTATAACAGTAGCAAAATTACAGTTATGAAGTAGCAATGAAAATAATTGTATGGTTGTGGGGTCACCACAATATGAGGAACTGTGTTAAAGGATTATGGCATTAGGAAGGTTGAGAACCACTGGGACTCTGGAGTTTTCTGGACTTTGTATCTTCACATCAGTTTCCTAAATGGCATTCCTAGATCAGCTGGCAGCAACATCTGCTTTATCAGGTGCCAAGTACAGACTGCAGACATGGGTGTATAAAGAACCCAGAGAAAAGGCTACACTGTTCCTAAGGTAAAATTCTTGAATGCTCCCCAAATGGGATATATGACTATATTGGCAATGTGATATCCACAGCAGCAGCTATGAATATGCAGACACATTTCCAGGGTTGAATTGCAAAAATATAACAAACTCTCTAGCTTAAAGATGAAATCAAGATATTTATTCAGATACCAGAAAGCCAGTTCCACCAGGGTAACAAAGAAGTTTATACACATCACCAATCCGGGAAGTGCTGACTTCCCCAAGGCTTCCCTCTGTCAGGCCTCCACACAAACAAGCTCCCCTAAGCAAAATTCCTCCCTCTCTCACTCACACCAGCTGCTCTGCCTCAGCTCTCTCCTACCTCTGCCTCACTCTCTCTTCCTTTTCTAACCATTCAATAAGATCCTCCCATCATGGTCTCAATGTGACTCAAGCTGTGGGCTGGGCCAAAGCTTAAGGCAGTTCACATGGGCCTATTAAAGGGCAGGGAAGATCTTCAGATTCCCTTAACACTTCAATGACCTTTCACTAACCAGCAACAATTAGTTAGCAAATGCTGCATGTACTCCAAGAGCCCCCCTTTTCCTAAATATAGTAGGTACTCATAGGAGAGTGTGTCACAGGCTTTGTGAAAAATGTTCTATTCTAATTATTCTTTTTTTTTTTTTGCTTTTTGGAGGGCAGTTGGGGTTAAGTAACTTGCCCAAGGTCACACGGCTAGTTTTTTGTGTTAAGTGTCTGAGGCCGGATTTGAACTCAGGTACTCCTGACTCCAGGGCCAGTGCTCTATTCACTGCGCCACCTAGCCGTCCCTATTCTAATTATTCTTATTGGACACCTTAATAACTCCTTTTCTAAAAGCTACGTAAGACTGGCTGATTAAATTATTTTGACAGTCTTGGGAGAAGAACATTCTGGTTGAGCCAATGGTATTAGAAAATAAGCTCTGTGGTTCAGGGTTGCTACTTGAATCCTAGCTGAGCCAGCATTATTTTCAGAATAAAACTAGTTAGTAAGAATAGGTATTAGGTTGACATTGCAACAGAGCTGACATATATAGATGTTCCAAAAAATGAATTAAAAATAGGGACCCTTCTTGAAAGGTACTCAATATGCAAAGTAGATCAGTTACAGGATTCTTGTCCACTGCAAAGAAATGCTTTAAACACAAATGACTCATAAGAACCTATTGACAAATAGTTATCCATCACTCCTGTTATATTCTCCTGAGAGGTTAATACTTAAAGAAATATACAAAATTATTTGAGGGATTCACGAACAGACTATTTTGCTTTCACCTCTGACTGCATTGTCTGTATAACTCATATGTGCAGATTCCCTGGCAAGCTGTACCCAAGACTGCATTTTCTTGTTCTTTCTGTCACGTTATCCTCATGGCTGTCGTTATCTTTACTAAGTTGTTGCACAGATCATCTCTTGCTGGGAAACCAGCAAGGAGTTTAGGATGCCACCATGATCTTATTACTGTGTCATTGTGTTAGACATTGCTTAAGGAGGGTGTGGGGTAGAAATAACTCTCCCAAGTCCCCCCAAAACACACACACACACATCTATTGTTGGAAGTCTAAAAGAGAGATCAAAGGACCTGACATTTTTCGCAAATGGAAAAAAGAGAAAAATTAGTCATTTACTTTAAAGTGTATTGAGCTGGTGGCTTAATTTATTTCAGAGGTTAATATCATTTCACAAATTCCCATCATGGAAATACTGAACTGAGTTAAGAATGCTTTTTTTTTTTCTTTTTGGAGGGCAGATGGGGTTAAGTGACTTGCCCAAGGTCACACGGCTAGTTTTTTGTGTTAAGTGTCTGAGGCCAGATTTGAACTCAGGTACTCCTGACTCCAGGGCCAGCACTCTATTCACTGCACCACCTAGCCGCCCCAAGAATGCTTTTGAGGGAGAATTCAGAGCATATGTGCCACCAGAAATGATCAGATCACAGTTTCTGCTTGAAGTTGTGTTAAAGAAGCCTTGGAGGGGTGGCTAGGTAGCACAGTGAATAGAGCACCAGCCCTGGAGTCAGGAGGACCTGAGTTCAAATCCGACCTCAGACACTTAACAAAAAAAAAAACGTAGCTGTGTGACCTTGGGCAAGTCACTTAACTCCAACTGCCCTCTAAAAAAAAAGCAAAAAAAAATTAAAAGAAAAGAAGCCTTGGAAAGCTTCTTTAGGGATGTGGAAACAAGATGGTGGCATAGAAGCAGCAAAGTTTCGCAGCTCCCACATAGCCACCTTAAATACCCATAAAATATGACTTTAAACAAATTTTAGGGCTCATTAATACAGAAATACACATCTTTGTACACAAATACACAAATACACAAAATACAGAAAACACATCTTTGCTGAAGGCAGCTCAGCATGTGGGGCTCATTGTGGCAGGCTGGGAGCCAAGGACAGCCCAGCCCAAAACCAAAACCACGGCCTGGTCCTAGGGTGGTTGGGAGAAGCCAGAGCTGGAGTCTACAGGAGAGTGGATCAACAGTAGCTGGGGCAATCTCCACATTTATCAAGCCAAGAAATATAAGGCTAAGAGAAAGATCAGTGGAATTCAAGCTAAATTTTTTGGGAAAAAAAGTGGTCTAACCAAACTGCCCCCAGGACAAGGAAGCAGCCCAACCCAGCTGCTTCAGAGCTCCTGGCCTGCAGATCACAGGCAGGCCAAAGCGATTAATTAAAGGCCGAGGGCTCTTGCTGTGAGTGGCCTGGATCTGGATTGTGGTCTTAGGTGGTAGTCCTGGGGTGCTGAAAGCAAGTTAAAGCTGGTGGAGGCTGCAGCACCCACCTAATACCTCTGGCAGCTGTGAAAATCCCAGCGATTTGGGACAGAACTTTCACCTCTGGAAGAAGAGTTCCACAGCTAAAAAAATCAAGCCATTAATTGACTGGCCAACATGAGGAGAAAGAAACAAAGTAAGAACAGTAATCAAACTCTAAAATCCTTTTCTGAGGACAAAAGGATCAAAGCTTGGAACAGGCAGAAAACAACATAGTCAGAACTCCCAAACTAAATGCTTCCAAGAAACATGAAGATTGCCTAAAAGCCATAGATTGACTTAAAAGGGACTTTGAAAACCAAATAAGAGAAGTGGAGGAAAAATTGGGAAGAGAAATAAGAATTATGCAAGAAAGAGTCAACAACCTGACTGAAGAGAATAACACTTTAAAAAACAGATTAACTCAAATGGCAAAAGAGACCCAAAAAGCCAATGACGAGAAGAATACCTTAAAAAGTTGAATGTGCCTGATGGAAAAAGAATCTCAAAAGCATTCTGAAGACAATAATTCCTTCAAAATTAGAGTGGAGCATGTGGAAGCAAATGACTTTATGAGAAATCAAGACATATTTAACAGATACAAACAAATTAAAAAATTGAAAGCAATGTGAAATATCTCTTTGAAAAAAACCACTGACCTGGAAAATAGATCCAGGAGAGACAATTTAAAAAATATTGGTCTACCTGAAAGCCATGACCAAAAAAAGAATTTAGAAAGCATCCTTCAAGAAACTCTCAAGGAAAATTGCCCTGATATTTTAAAATCAGAGGGCAAAATAGAACTTGAAAGAATTCACTGATCACATCTTGAAAAAGATCCCCAAAAGAAAACTTCTAGAAATGTTATTGCCAGGTTCCAGAATACCCAGTTAAAGGAGAAAATATTACAGGTTGCCAAGAGGAAGTATTTTGAATACTGTGGAAATACAAGTAGGATAACCCAGGATCTGGCAGCCTCTACATTGAAGGAATGGAGGGCCTGGAATATGATATTCTGGAGATCAAGGGAGCTGGGATTAAAAGCAAGAATCACCTACCCAGCAAAACTGAGTATAATCTTCCAGGGGAAAATATGGTCATTCAGTGAAGTGGAGGACTTTCAAGCATTTTTGCTGAAAAAACCAGAACAAAACAGAAAATCTGACACTTAAACACAAGTAGCATGAGAAGGTAAACATGGGAAAGAAATCATAAGGAACTTATCAAAGTTGAACTATTTATGTGCCAATGTGGAAAAATGATAATAGTAACTCATGAAACTTCTATTAGTATGAGGATTGGAGAAGGGATTACAAAAGCACACACACACACACACACACACACATATATACTCCTACACTTATGTCTATATAGGAGGGTATATATGCATATGAATATATATTTGAGCATGTGCGTATATGTGTACATAGAGGGTACAGGATCAATTGAATATGAAGGGATGATACCTTAAAAGGTGAAATTCTGAGATGGGAGAGGACTAGAATGAGAGGAGACAGGGAGAGACAAAATGGGATTAATCATCTCATATAGAAGAGGCAAGGGATAAACATTACAACTTACTTTCATTTACTCTCATTGAATTTTCCTCAGGGAAGGAATGACATAAGTTCTAAGCTGGGTATCTTGCCAGACAGGAGAGTAGGGGGGATGGCAGGGTCTTGGGGAGGGTTGCTGGAAATACACACTTCAGTAAAGAGACAGGGTAGATAATAGAACAAGGTGGGGTGGCGGGATAGGAAGGAAGGACATATAATCAACCTCTCACCATATGTCCACTGTGATGTCCTGCATAATTACACATATATAGTCTGTTTCAAATTGCTTGTCTTTCCAGTGGAGGTGGGTAACAAGGGAGGAACCAAGGGAATCTAGAATTTAAAGCTCTACAATCCAATGCTAAGGAAAAAAATGTATATATGTGTCTGTGTGTGTGTGTGTATTATATATAATATGTATTATATATGTGTATTATAAATATAATATATATATTTCAGGTAGACATATGTATATACATATATATATAATTTTTATCATTAACTACATACAACTGGGAATTAAGATATACAGGTGCTGGAATAGGGAGACCCTTCCTGCCCTACGAGAAAGTAAGAGGGTTATTAGGGGAGGACATAGAAGAGAGCCAATTGGGGGAGGGGCTTTACAGTGGGATCACTGTCTTGGCGATGGGGGTGGGGAAAAGACAGGGAGAAAATTCTGCAACTTAAAATCTGGTGGAAATGAATGATGTAAACAAGAAAAAAATAAAATAATCAATTAAAAACAAGAAAACAAATGAATAAACAACCAACAAGAAGCCTTGGCAGGTCCCTATAGGCTTATATTCATGTATGCTACTTGAGCTGGGTTCCAGTGGAAATTTCTGCCCTCCCTTCAGTGCATGAAATAGGGCTGAGGACTTACCACTGACATTTTCTCAAGGTTTGGAAAACAGTGTTTGCTGCTTGATTCATATCAGTCATTATATGTCTGGTATTCTAAATAAATGGCATTTCACATTTTAACAAATTCCTATACTTGTGGTCTATGTGACCAGGGGCAAGTCACTCCATAAAAATTTCATTTATACAACATTTTGTTGTTTACAAAGAAATATCTCCAAAGCAAACCAGTAAATTAGGTTGTAAAAAATAGACAGATAGATAGATAGATAGGTAGATAGATAGATAGATAGATAGATAGATAGATAGATAGATAGATGCTAATATGACCAGTGTTACCAATTTATAGATGAGGAAGTTAAAATTCAGAAAGGCTGAATCTTTAAGAAGAAAGTTTTCTATGGTTCAAGTTATTATACATCTGTACTCCATAAAATCATAGCCCTATAATTACTACTGATAATTCAGAGGTGTGTTAGAGCTGGCTTGTACCAAATCAAGAACCAATTAATAAATTTCCAGTGTGAGTATTTGCCCGTCAGAAGGTGGCAAATGTAACAAATTGATACTTGATTTATTATATTGATGATTATCTAGACTTAAGAAAGCTATGGAGAAAATGTTAATAATGAAGATTAAATTTCAGTGTTACATGTCTTTTTTTCCCCTGGGAGCCAGTGTAACTGGATACACTTGCCTTCAGTATTCTGAGATATCCCATAATTAGTTCAAATCAAAGACATTTAATGAAATGACTTAAGAAACAAAACCAAAATATTTTCCCCGTAAACCTGGGGCACCCTCTCTCAAGTAATGGCTATGTCACTAAACTTGGAGTCACAGAAATCCAAGTTCAAATCCTGCCTCAGATATTTATGAACTGCTTGATCAAGAACAAGGAACTTAATTACTTGGTGCCTTAGTCTCCTCATTTGTAAAATTGGGTTATTGTACTGATGCCCTCAAAATAAATCCTTTCAATGGAATACAACTGTAGGAGCAAGCATACACAGAGAGAATATGCATGGCATGGCATGAGAACTTAGATCTCTAAAGCCATATGGACTGCAGTATTTTCTAATGATATCATTATACTGTTTACATTGGGCCTACTCCTTGTCTTGAAATGTACATACTTGACAATGCTCAGGTAGACATGACTCTTCAAGATGATGTCCAACAGAATGACTCTAGCTTCTGGCTTTGCTGGAATCTTTAGCTATCTCTTCCTCAAGAGAAGAGTACATTCAAAATATACTTTCGTTTTTCTTAGCATGAAGCCCATTGCTTTTGTTTTGAGCTAGCAAAAAAGACATCCCTCAGGTTTTCCTTATTCCTTTCTGAGTCATGGATAAACCTCTTATTCTCCACAGCATGTTTTAGTCCCATCTTTAAGCATTATAGAGTCCTCTGACTTATCTGAATCCTCTGACTTAACTTTTTTCTTTGGAGCCTCTTCTTTTTTAGTGTAGAAGCTTAGATCCTTCTATCATAGCATTTGGAAAGCATTCCTTATGCTAGTTTGCCACAGTTATTGATCATTAGCACATAGTAGGCATTGATAAAGGTTTGACTAAAAATTTCAGAATTTCTTTCAAGTATTTGAAGGCCCGTCTTGCAGAAAACAGTTTAGACTTGCTTTATGTGTTCCCACTTTGGAGAATTAGGAGCAACAGCCAAAAGTAAATCTGGATAGACCTTACAAAGAGGAAAATTTAGGCTAGATATAAGGCAAATGTCTTAATTAGAGCTTTTCCAAGTAGAATAGCTTGCCTTGGGATGTAACAGGCTCCCCATTCTTTGAGGTAATAAAACTAAATCTGGATTTCCATTTGCCAGATGTTCTATAAATGAGAGTTTTATTTTTCTTTAGCAAATGTTATAGTAGATGGCTCTGAGGTCCTTTCTAACTTTGAAATTCTATGAATCCTATTTTATCCCCCCCTTTTTTCCTCTATCAATCAGTCAAGCACATTTCCCCCCCCCCCCAGATAGAAGAAATCAGGAGCTTTCTAATCCAACCACCTTCTTTTGCAAATGAGGAAGGTGAAATGCAGAAAAGTGATTTGCCATTGCCATAGAGTAAGTAAGTAAAGCCAGATTTGAACTTGAGACTTCTTACTCCTAATCCATAGCTCTTTCCAATGCATCAGACAGCCTTGCTCCTCCTTTGAAATGTCTCTTTTATCTCATCTGTTTTCCTCTTCCCACTTGCACTCTAAAAGTAATCTAGGCCCTCTGCACAAGGAAGGAAGCATGAGGTCATAGAAAGAGGCTTGAGTGGAATTAGAGGACCTAGTTTTATAACCTAATTTTTTCTACTTACTATGTGTTCACGACACATCTCTGAATTTCAAGCTCTTAATTTCTATGCGATTAGGATTTTGGACTGTGTGACTCCAAAGTTTATTCAAAGTTTTACAAACTTCTACTTTGCTTTAGACAACATCCTGGTCTCCATCTTAACTAATGCCAAACTACACAAGGGGTAATTTGTTTCTCCTCAACATACAGAGTATAATCAATCTGTCGTCAAACACTTTTTCCTCCCATGGAATCCTAGATTTATAGCTAGAAGAAATCAGGAGTCTTCTAATCCAACCATCTCCTTTTGCAGATGAGGAAAGTGATTTGCCATTGGCATAGAGCAAGTAAGTAGAGCCTTCCTTCCAGCACCTTGTGATTGATTATTTGTGAGGCATGGTCCTTGCCTTCATTTTTTTTAATATTTCTAATGAGGTAGAAAAATATCATATATGAAATAGAATATAATTCAATATACATAGTATGGCTTTAATAATTACTTGAAATGAGTATTAGCCTAAAATCTTAATCTTAGAGTCACACAGTTATAATAGCTGAAAGCTGCAATAATTTGTCATGTAGGGGTTGGTTCTGTGACCATAAAATCTTTCTATGTGTTGGGGACAGAAACAATAGACTGATCACCCATAGTATAACACAGATCGCCTTAGTAGAGAACTGGCTCCAATTTAAGGAAATCTTAGGGGACTGAATAAAAAATAGAAAACCTTGTGGCTTCATCTATTTTGGGTTTGTTCTAAAATAACTATAGAATATCACTGATAATAATTCCAATAATTCAATCCCTGTGACTACATTTGGAAAAGTGAAGTGCATTCTTCTTTGGAACATGGACATTTACCAGTGCTTCTTAAACTGTTGGTCATAACCCCATAAGGGGTAGCAAAAAAATTTAGTAACAGTTTCTGAGCGAAAAATTAATTAAAAATCAAATGCATAAGGAATCTGAGGTATTCCTGGCAGTGCTTGTCAGTGTTGCATCACACAACTGCAGCCTTGGTTCTGAACACAAAGAATGTACACTTTACCCTGTGCATGCCCACAGGCTACGCAATACAAACTCATGCTGCAGAAGGAAGAAAAGGGGTCATGAGTAGATAAAATATAAGAAGCCCTTATTTAGATTGCATTAGATTAAGTAAAAGAATTGAACTACTTGAAGTCTCATACAAAATGAGTTCCAATCAACCATGGCATGTAAAATTAGTAGAATGATTTAAAAAGCAGGATGTTTTAACTTGAGGCCTGTGAATTTACTGTATGTTTTTTTTTTTTAATAAATGCATTTCAGTGTAATTGGTTTTCTTTGAAATCCAGTGTTGTTTATTTTATACATTTAAAAACTTTATTTTAGGGAGTTCATAGGGGTCAACAGATCACTAAAGGTTATGGGGGGGTATTAAGAATCCCTAATTTAGAGCTCAAAGAGACCTCTTATAATCTCTATAATCTTATCATCTCTACCTCCCTGAAAGGTTTACGTCAAGTGTCACTGTGGGTTCAGTTGAATATTTCCACATTCAACTAGGTATTGATATATCCATGAATTTCCATATTCAACTAGTGTTAATATTTCTTACTACTTCTTCAATTACTTCATATATATTTTGTGTTATATTCACATACACACATACATATACATCTTAAATTTATATAATTTGTTCTCATGACATATGCTTATAAAATATAATATTTTGATTATACATAATTACATGTCTGCATGTTGAAGAAAGGGATTTTTAAATTTTTCTGTATATCCTCAATCAAAGTATGGTTTCTGATAAATGGTTGGAACTTAAATGTTGGCTGAATTTAACTGAATAGAGTTTAAGTACTATCTAGTTAAACACCCTCCTTTTAAAGATGAAAAATTAGACTTAGCTTAAAAATGAAAATAACTTTCCATGGTATATACAGTGAATAACAGTATAGGAATTTAAAACTGTGTCTTTAATTCTATATCTCACACCTTTTCCACTACCCTAGATGACAATCAATGTGAATGGAATAAAAATGGTTACAACTGTTATTCAATTGCAAAAAAAGCAACATTTTGATCCATGCGCATACAAGTCTGTAGAAAATTGAAAATAAAAGAATAATAAAAATGGCAATTTGTTCCAGATCTATTTCTATCAGAATCCCAATGAAAAAAGATGCTATTAGATAATGATGATGGGCTGATGGTCCTGGACGCTTAATAGGAAAAGACCACATCTATGAAAGCAAACTAGCACCTGAAATTTCCCACACTAGCAGTTCAGCTGAGGCATCTGGTCCTTCCCAACCCACCTACATACTCAACAATTCTTTTAACTGCCATTTCACTGTGGGTCTCTGTAATGGTTATGGGAATTTGAAGACCTTCCCTGTTTTGAAAATAAAGCCTGCCCCCAATAGGTTGAAGGTAATCACATGGAGCCTATGGTGGGGAGAGTTTGCTGAAGGGTAGAACAGAACCCACAGGTAGCTGGGAGTCAGAGCAAGTTAGATGGTTGGGAGGAGAGAACTCTTCCGAGTGAGACAGATAGGCTTGTGAGTAAACATTGGACTTGTATTGGTTTGTGGGAAGGCTAAAGGATGGTATGGCTCTCTGGGCTGATATGGTTTAACTTCTTTGCTACTACAGTGGAATCAGTTTTCTGGTACAGGGATTAGTTTTTACATTGTCTGAATTAACATTTTGCTTCTGTCTTCTATAAGGAGAGCCTGTTATGTTTTTCAATAGAGCATTATAATGCTACATTTATAGTGACTTTGGACACTGTTAATATTATATTGGTGATACATTCTCAGACTACTTAACTCCTTTCATTGTTTGCATCTGAACCACATCAGGCTATTTACCACTCCTTAATCCCATCCAGATATTCTCACAATTTTTTTTGTATATAAATATAAGTGCCATCATCAAATTTGCAGACTCACTAGAAACTCTGCCTGCTCTTACTGGTGACACAATAGCAGAGTGACTGACTAGGAATCATGCCCACTATACTGATATTATAATAAACCTCATTACTTTGACTGAAAGAAGACTTGAGTAACTAGGTTCTTTCAAGGCACACTTGCCCTGTATTCCTACATTTTGGGGTTCCCAGTGTCCCAAATCATCGCAATGGTTAACAAACATTACAATAGCTAACTAGCATTACAAAATGCTTTAATATCTTACAGTGCTCTTTCCACACATTATCTGTCTCATTAGATCATCAGAAAAAATTGATGAAGTTGGTCTTATTATTCTGCCCATTTACAGAAGAAGAAAATTATGTCTAAAGACATTAAATGATTTTTCCCAGAGTCTCATAACTAGAAAATATCTGAGCAGGATACAACTTAAATGACCCGGACTGCATACCCAGCACTTTCTCATGCCACATCACATGTGGTGATGCTTCTTTTTCAAAAATGGACAATTCTGATAAGCTATATTGTATTCAACTGGTGGATCAGAAGGACACTTTTTTTAAATAGATCTGGCAAACATTGTGGTAGTTAAACAAATCTATTGTGATGTAAATTCTGGAAACTTGGTAAATCAAAGGGTAGTTCAAAAGAAGGTAGGCATTGTAAATATAAATCATTACCAAGACGGGAACATATGTAGACAGATAGATAGATAGATAGATAGATAGATAGATAGATAGATAGATAGACAGACTGACATAGAAATATATATGTGTATATATAATATATATATATACATATATGTTTATTTATTATTATTTTTTATTTCACCTTTCCATCCCCTGACAACGTGCCTCATGGAATCAGAGGATGATAAGGATTAAGGTAGAAAAGGGCTGCATAATAACACTGGTTACTTAAAAGAGTCTAGGCACATACATCTACAATCACTTGTCTGGGTAAAAGAAATGCATAATGTATCTTCCAACTATCCCAGGGCTCAGTCAGTAACCAGAAATAATGAAAATTACATCCATTCTTATTTTAGCCCCTCAGCAGTCTTAGCTAAAGCCAGCCGAAGTGGAACAAGAAGTAAATACTTGAATCTACTTGTGAACTGCAGTGTTTTTGACTTACTATTTCTGATGGTCTATCCTTTCAAGTGATGGAGACTCATAAGAATAGATATGGAAAAAAAATGGTTATTGTTAGGATGTGCTTACATCTGTCTTCTATGGAAGATTTTCCTTCTCCAGTTTGACAGTGACATAGACTAACCCTCAAGGATGGAAATGTACAATCCTGAGAACTCCTGGCCTAGTTCTGTGAAATAGGGTCAGAATTCCTTCTGGTGTGGCCTCAGGGTAGAAACTGACAAAGAGGTCAGGACTGATTGTGTTAGCCCAGAAGGCCCAGGTGAGTACATCAGCAGAGCTAATTGTTCCTTGACCTAACCAGGTCAGAGGATTTTCATTGCACCTGACCTTGGCCCATTAACTGACTTGTAATTAGCATATTCACTTGGTTTTTTCGCTAATGACCAAAAATGAACTCTGGTTTCTTGTCTGGAACTTCCCTTTAAAGAAAGGGTTCTTAACTCTGTGTGTGTGTGTGTGTGTGTGTGTGTGTGTGTGTGTGTGTGTGTGTGTGTGTGAGACAGACAGAGACAAAGACAGAGAGAAAGAGAGAAAAAAGGAGAGATCAAAATTCCTTTGGTAGTCTGGTGAGGCCTATAGGTATGCAGAAGTAAAAATTTTGTATGCATAAAATAAAATGCATAGGATTATGAAGACAATCAAAGTTGTACTGAAATATAGTTTATCATAAATTATAAAAATGTTTGTGGATGCAATTTTAATATCCCTGTTTTAAATTTATCAATTTACATTCAGCAGCATTTCTTCCTCAATCGTACGACTCATTTTGAACAGAGTCTTTCTTATCCCTTATATAAATTAGTTTTCCATTGGCTGTAGGTCATAGCCGTGTACAACTCATGTAATAATGACTATAACAAAAAGAACAGCAACATAGTAAGAATAATGGCCTTGATATTGAGAAGATCTGAGTTCAAATTCTCCATTTGATATCTCCTGGCTATACGACTATAAAGAAATCATTTCATTTTTCAGTACCACTAGTCAACTATTTTAAATGTCAGACGAATTATTGTTCTATTCTGATAGAGAGTTCTCAATCAGTAAAATTCTAGTTGTAGTTTTCTCCTCTTACCTCAAGAAATTAAAAAAAAAAGTTGTGAAAATTTTACTAGGAAATACATTTTCTAATCACTTCCTGATTTTGATAGCATGACAGCTAAAAATAAGTGCTAAATAAATTCATCCTTAAGTAATCTTTTCATTCAATCAAACTTTTATACTCAGGTTTCATAACCTCTCTTTGATTAAAGAATAGATCCATCAACTCATCCTCCATTTAATCTCATTTCTCCACCCTACCCCCCCTCATTTTAGACTTCACTGATTTCTGAGGCCATAATCATTTTGCTCTTCTCTTCCCCTTTTCAGTTATTTTGTGTGTGGCTTGCCTCATTAGATAATAAGATCCTTGAGGACATGGATTATCTTTCATTGTTGTATTTGTATATCCTGTGCTTAGAATTGTTCAGTCATTTTCGGTCATGTCCAACTCTTTATAATCCCTTTTGGGATTTTCTTGGCAAAGATATTGCAGTAGTTTGATATTTTCTTCCCCAACTCATTTTACAGATCAGAAAAGTAAGAAAAACAAGGTTAAATGACTTGCCCAGGGTCACACAGCTAATAAGTGTCTGAGGCCCGATTTGACCTCATGAAGATAAGTCTTCCTAACTTTAGACCCAGCACTCTGGCTACCTGGTATATAGTAGAAGCTTAATCAATACAAAAATATCCAAACATTTTGTCCTATTGTAGGGGCAGATATATTATTAGTGTTCTCATTAAGAGGAAGCTATTAAGGCTTAGTTATGTATGGATAAGGTTCTTCAATAATATTTTCAATCTTTTTTCATTCTTTGCTGTATATCATTATCAGGTTTTCTTTTTCTTGTTTGTATCTTTTATGATATTGACTTTGTTTTATTAAATTAGCAGCTACAATGAAAATAGGAGCAGCTAGGTAGCTCCCTGGATAGAACACAGGGCCTGAAAGCAGGAAGACTCCTCTTCTTGAGTTCAAATCTGGTTCCACACACTTACAAGCTGTGTGATCCTGGGCAAGTCACTTCACCCTGTTTGCCTCAGTTTCCTCATCTGTAAAATAAGCTGGAGAAAGAAATGGCAAACTGCTTCAGTATCTTTGCCAAGAAAACCCCAAATGGGGCCATGGAGAGTCAGACACAACTGAAAATTGATTGAATTAAATCAGGAAAGTGATTTGTTTTCTGATGATTTTGTTATTTTCTCACTTTTCCAAAGAGATTATGGTGATTTCACCAGTGATTATAATAGTGAAGATTTCAAAGTGATACATGGAATTTAAATATCAAAAGTTTCTCCAGTATGCAGCAAAGTCTTATCTCCAAACTAATATTTTCCCTTTACATTTTAATTCTTCTGAACATTTATATATAGTCTGCTTTGCGTCATCCTATGCTTGTTTTTATATTATTTGATAATTTAGACATAGAATCTCAGTTTTGTAAGGGACATTAAGGACCATGTAGCCTACTACTCTTACTTTACAAGTAAAGAATTTTAGTCCCAAAGAGATGACATGATTTGTTCTGTTATACGACTAGTTACTAGAACTGAGATCAGAATCCATGTCTCCTCGGTCCCTATTCTGTTTGTTTTCCATTTCAACATGCTCCCCATTCCATTCTATCTCTCCAAATAAATTTTAAACTCTACAGATGTAATGGCTGTTTCCTGTACTTCCTTTGTAATGCCCCAGTACAAGTATCATGTAGTATGTACCCATTAAATATTAGATGAACAAATAAAGGCATCAAATAGTTAAGACAATTTAGTCAAAGAACTTGGGAGGCTCCAGCCACAGCTCACATACTGCGTCTTTAGAGATCTGGTTTTCTTTAAAGAAATAAATTAAATTCTTCATTAGTAGGCCCTTCTATGTGGTGAAAAACAGATGACAGATTTGGTTTAGTAGGCATTGAGTAGGTTGTAGTATATGATGGGGTAGATTGAATGGTAGGCTAAGACCCAGGAAGATCTGAGTTCTCATCCCTCATCAGATACTATCCAGCCCAGTGACACTGGGAAAATCATTTAACTCCTTTGAGCCTTAGGTGTATCATGTACAAAATGAGGGCAACAATAGCACCTACTTCACAGGATGTTTGTGAGAATTAAAGGAAATGATGCATGGGAAGTGCTTTTCCATCTTACAAACCTTAAATATGAGCTATCATTGTTGTCGTCATCGGCATCATCATCATATTGTCCTCCTCCTCATTATTACCATCTCTTAGCAGGAGTATACTATTTACAAGCTTTGTAAAGAGCTGCCTCAGTGAGATTTCCACGGTTTTTTTTTTCCATTTGTATTGCCATATCTGGTCCAATCCAGAAGAAATTTAGGGAATGTTAGCCACAGAGTTATGAGAGGAATAGACATAGAATCATACAGCTTTAGATATAGCAGGGACCTTAGGTATTATGTAATCTTACCCCTTTATTTTATAAATGAAGAAAATTAGACCACAGAGAAGGGCATTGATCTGCCCTAAGTCATGCAGCTAATTGAAAGTAGAGGTAAGACCAGATCTCAGGTCCCTTGACTCCCAGTATAGTTTTTTTCCCCCCAAGTCAAACTAGTTTGATGGTATACATAAAAAAATTTAAGTGTCAAAAACTGAAACGGTGTTTTATTTAATCAATGACTCAAATATTGTAGTTATGTTTTTACTTTGAAGATATTTTGGGGTTGTATATACCCAATCATGACAATGGACAAAGCTATCAGCTTCTTGGCAAATATATTGTTAATGGAATTATGCTGTTTACAATTTCTGGGTGGGTGGGGAACAACAGGGAACAACAAATTAGTTTTTCAAGGCTGTAATAAGTGTAGATAAAATATTACATCTGTAGTAGCAGAGCTGAAAACTAGAATGAGGTGACTTAAGACTTTTCCTAGGCTGCTGAAATTTAGAGGGCAGTGAGAGCCCTTGCACTTCATCAGTAGGTAGAAACAATTGAGCATAGCCTCTAGTTAGTAAGAATAACTAGTTAAAATAGGGAGCTGCCACATCCCATAGAAGTTCCCATGCTGAGTCTCTTTCTCCCCTATGGTCAATCACACCAATCTAACCAAGGCTTTGTGTTGTCCCTGGAGTCTCAGCATATCAAAATAAGGGTATGTGTGTCTTCTGCCACAAGATCTTGTATGCTGAAGTTTGAGGGTACTTTTGTCCACCTCCCTACCCCACAACCCTCTTGAATTTGTTTTAAAATTGACTTCAGGTACGTTCTGTGCTTCTTTTGCCTCAAGCATATTTTGCAATTGTTTTTTCTCAGGCACAAGAATTATATGAAGTAGTTTTGGATAGATATTATTTCTATTTTTAATAAGAAAAAATAATACAATTTATTAGTGAACCTATTCTCTATTCAGTAGTGTTAAATGAAAATAGAAATGGACCCCTGCAGTCAGCATAGTGACTTCAAAGCTTACAAATTAGCATTATCTATATTGTATTTCATTTCTATTTTATATCTATCTATCTATCTATCTATCTATCTATCTATCTATCTATCTATCTATCTATCTATCTACCTGTCTGTCTCTCTGTCTGTCTGTCTATCTATCTATCTATCTATATGTGTATATGTGTGTGTGTGTGTGTGTGTGTGTGTATCCAAATTACATTTTAATTTGGTTCATCAGCACTGGGAGTTTTGGAAGACCCATGCTTGCCAAAGGTATAAAGTCTGACAACTCTAAGGCTATGTTATACTCTATGTATAGAATTTTATCCTCTATATCACCCCATATGTAGATGAAATATATTTATATGCCTCAGAATAAGGGAAATAACATCTCCTAGGATGGGGTCTATTGATGGGATTATGCCTAGTAAGGAATTTTATATGTAAATGTCCCAAACCTAGGCTTATTATTACCTTCAATTTTGACATTAAAAATAATTGATTTCTCCCTAACTTGGAAAGACAAAGCTTTTGACTAAGTTAGTGACCTCGTAAGGAATAAGGAAGTATCCCTTCTGTCTCACATAGATTTTATTTTATGCAATGTAGAACATAGAATCCCATCTTTCTTTTCAAAACATACTGGTTTGGGAGGGAAATAGGTGACACATGACTAATGTAGAAAGGGTTTGTTAAGCATATATGTCATGTGATAATTGTTTTTGCTTTTAGGAACTACTGGGAGAAATGGAGAGGAAGGTAGTCACTTTTATTACTCAAAGGAAAACTGATCAGTATGCTTGTCAGGACTATGAACATTTCTCCCACCCCTGGGAGATGTTTGAAAAATAAAATCATATTGGTGACTACTAGTGCATTCAATTAATGTTAAATCATTAGGTTTTATCCATAAGAAATGTTAGCCACTACCTGGACCAGTTATCAGGCTGGGTCACTAAGGAAACAAATGCACTCCCACCACCACCCTACTTACATTTCTCAGGAACATAGGAGAAAAAAGGCAGACATAGACATCCATTCCAGTTTTTCTCAGGGCAATTTATATTCTCTCTGAAAACTCTTTTACTATATACCACAGAGCCTTCTCTTTTATTACCTCATTTGCAGTTGAAATTTGGTCCCAGACAGAAATTCATAATGTGAATGTATAAGATCTAAGACAACTGGCCAATGCAAATCCTGAATAAATTTTTGAAGGAATCTATTTCATCAAACTTTAATGAAAGAAGAGATACAATTAAAGGTTAGTTGCACTGTTGATAACTTACTCTATGGTGTGTGTGTGTGTGTGTGTGTGTGTGCGTGTGTGAGAGAGAGAGAGAGAAAGAGAGAGAGAGAAAGAGAAAGAGAGAGAGAGAGAGAGAGAGAGAGAAAGAGAAAGAGAGAGAGAGAGAGAGAGAGAGAGAGAGAGAGAGAGAGAGAGAGAGGATAAAACAGTAATCCTGTCTCTCAGCACATTCCATTTGGAATATGTCACATTTCAGAGACACTGCTGCCTTTAGTTTCAGGATGGAAGAGCAGATGCAAGAAAGCCTTTGTGGCTATAGAAAGCGTAAATTGTCTCATCAATCATCCACTCCATCTTCACCTCCTGCAATAACTCCCACTCCAGTGCTCAGCAGTGGCACAAACCTAATACCAAAGCCTACTCCCAAGATGTACGAGGACTGGCACAAGTTTCTCAGACTGAAGGAACTGAGGAAAACTTTTTTTTTCTTCTGACTATGAGTAGGACTTTTAAGATGCCTTCCTAAGCCAGATCTCCTTAATACAGATGTACTCGGTGACTCATCTATCTCTTTTTTTTATGCATTGTCTCAAATTTTGCCACTCATAGAATCTTCAGTGAGTTTTAAGAGCTGCCAAAGATATCTGAATTAAGTTTGATTATGAACACTATTTTACACAATGCTTTGAAAGAAAGCTCTGAATACCAATCAAAGGACTAGGAAAGTATACAAAAGAGACTTCAAATAAAATTGATTTAATGTTTTTCGAGTGGGGAAGGTTACCAGAACAGTAAGTGTGATATCTATGGCAAATTTGCATGAGAGCGAGGTCAAGGAGAGACCCTCAAGGAAGAGTAGCCATAGATAGGCTGACATTAACATAGTTGAAGGGAACATCTACACTGAAGAACTCAAAAGAACAAGAGAATAAGCATTTATTATTTCCCTATTGAAGGCCTCTTCATTGGATTTGTTAATCAGTATCCTTCACATTTAGCTTTTATTAAATTATGCTCACTGTTCTCCCAATTGTATAAAATCTTCTGTCATAGGTTTCCATTATCATGGGCGGTACAAAGAAACAAGCACAAACCACATGGGGACTACACTAAACACTATTAGACTCATGGAGCCTTGAAATTCATAACACCAGAAATAAAGCCGCTGCCAGTTTTATTTGGAAAAGATCTGAGACCAAAAGTATTCAATAATTTCTACTTCTTCTTCAAATGAGTCAGAACTAATATATGCAATTTCAGATTTCCTTGATGGGAAATGCAGAATTTTCAGGGTTCAAAATCTAGCCACAATGATCTTTGGCACAGAGTTCCTTGTACTAGACTGCCAGAGGGCAGAGCAGATGACTACTTGTCTCAATCATGCAAAATAGAGTTAATGCCAGGACAACAGGGAAAAAACATAGAAGCCAAAAGTCAAGACCAGTATGGCAAGAACATACAACCTAAGGAAAATAAAGGTATAAAGTGAGAAGATAAGGAAGGTACAAAATCTTGTACCAAGCATGAAAGGGATAATGGGAGCAAGAATGGGCTAATCTAGTCACTTTCTGCTTCTGATATCCCCATTCACTTAATATAAGAAACAAAGTAAAACTCTGTATTCCTTAGTCTAGTTATAGATGTGGCATTAGAATATTATTATTACTTTTAAAAATTACTGTTTTGTATTTTCATATGTAAGGCAAAACAGAAATAGAGAATTGTACGTGGAATATACCATTTAATGTGGGAACACTCAAATTGCTGGACTTACCTTTTTCTTTCTGAATGTCTTTGTACTGTCTTTGAGTATTTTTAAATGCTTCATTGATGCTTCTTTTTTCCTTCTTTTATTGGGTGTCATCATCATTACTTCCCCTCATCCTTATATAACTCTTCCCTTTTTCAACTGTATATATGTACACCCACATTCACATATGTGTATACATACAAATCCACACATACATGTTTGTGTGCATGTATACATATAATTCATTTTACTTTACTATAGATAATTGCTCCAAGGAATGTGTACACACACACACACACACACACATTCACAGGCATACTGTTAATCTTTTGTAGCAAATAAATATAGCAAAGTAAAAACAAAAGCACATGGCTTATATGTATAAATTGTATGTAAATATGTATGTAAATTGTATGTATGTTTCTATACAGGAAAAAAATAAGCTCTACAGAGTTAAGTAACCTATCATATGAATATTAATAAACGGGATCCTAGGTTTTATCAAATGTTATACTACTAATTTTGTACACTTCTTAATTTTGTGTCTCAAAATTGTTTCATTGATCAACTCTTAAATTTTAACTAGTACCAAACATTTTTCCTGATGATTTATTTGTATTTTAGATTGAGATCTGATGCTGCAAACCCCTTTCCTTACTACTTTTTTTTTAATTTCCCAGGGGATCCTTGATCTTTTGTTATTCTACATTCATTTTGTAGTTTCATATTTTTTCTTGTTCTATGAAGTAGCTCTTTGATAATTTGATTAGTAAGGCACTGAAAATATAAATTAAGTCATATAGTATTTGCATTTTTATAATATATAAATATAATTTATAATAACCCAACAGTGACCAAATTTTTATCCCCAATAATTTATATATGTCTATATTTTAGAGTGTTTTGCAGTTGTGTTATTGTAATTCCTATGTACACCTTGGTAGGGTAACTTTCAAGTATTTTACACATTATGTAGTTAATTTAAATGGAATTTCTCTTTCTAATTTCTCTTCCTAATTATAGTTTGTATTACAAATTGCTTTCCAGAATGATTGTGCTAATCTACAGCAATGTGGAAAGTATATTAGCATGTTTGTCCTGTCACAGCTTCTCCAAGAATTACCATTTCATCTTTAGCCATCTTGGACAATCTGCCCGAAGTAGAATCTCAGAGTTATTTGAATTTTCACTTCTCTTGTTAATGTGAACCATATTGTTTACATGATTATTGATGGCTTTAATTTCTTCATTTGAAAAGTCTATTTGAATGAGTTGACCATTTATCTTTTGTGGGATGGCTTTTATTCTTATGTATTTATTTCATTTAAATATAAATATAAATGAATAAATGAATATATATATATATATATATGTATATATATATATATATATATATGCACACACACACCTCTATAAGGGAAATGTGCTACAAAGTTTTCCCAGTTACCTGTTTCTTTTCTAATTCTAAATGCATTGCCCTTGTGCAAAGTTTCACCAATTTTTTTTGCAATCAAAATTATTCATTTTATCTTTTTAAAAATTTCCCCATTTCTCCATGTTTATTAACATTTGCCCATAAATTGTATTGTGACAGATAATTCCTCTTCTACCTAAATCTGATCATGGTATAACATTTGTGATTGTGTTTCATATATTTTTGGAGCCTATATAAATTGTCGGTTTAAACCTAATTTTTACCATGCCGCTCATCAGTTTTCCTAGCAGTTTTTGTTGGCTAGCAAGTTCGTACCTCACGAGTTAGTGTTCTCTGGTTTATCAGGCACTATATTGAAGCCATTGGCTATATACCTCAGCTCGAAGTCAGTCTCTTTCTCTCTAGTTTAACTTCCAAATGAAGAAGATGTTTTGAATGCCATTAGACTTCTCCTGTGTGGCAAATTGCCTGGTGATGATTCTATTCCAGTTGAGATTTATAAGGCATGGGGTCCACTGGTCATACAAAAGCTTGCTGAAATCTTCTAGGTTATATGGGAAAAAGAGGTTATTTCCCCAGGGATTCAAGTGTTTCTCCACTGTTCATCTCTACAAAGGAAAGGAAAATAAGCTGTCCCATTACAATCACACCAGGGGTCTGCTTCTCAGTCATTGATGGCAAGATTCTTGCCAGAGCCTTCTTTAATAGAATGATCCCTGGTCTGGAAGATGGTTATCTATCTATACAAGAACAAGTGTGGCTTTAGAAAGGGCCAAGGAAGATTTGAAAATTGTATTTGCTGCTTGACAACTCCAGGAGAAATAGCAAGAGCAATGTTTGTCGATCTGACCAAAGCCTTTGATACTGCTGTTCATTAGGGTTTGTGGAAGATGATGGTAAAATTGGTTGCCCAGAGGAGTTCCCAAGTATTGTATGCCAGTTTCACAATGGTATGTTACATGGGTTCTGGATGATGGACAATCCTCTCATTCTTTCCTAGTCACCAACAGAGTGAAAGAGAAGATGAAAATTGCATGAAGGTCAACTACCACAGTAATGATAAATTATTCAACTTGAAAAAGCTACAAGCCAAGATTTAAAGTGCTGGGAGAGTTGGTGCCCAACATTTTGTTCACAGATGACTGTGCATTCAGTGTAGCCTCTGAAACTGAGATGCAATAGATTATGGATGCATTCTCTGTTGCTTATGCAAGTTTTGTGATGACAGTCAACACCAAGAAAATTGGGGTTCTCCCCCAGACAGCACAGCACCATCCATATGTGGAACCATCAATTACAGCAAATGAAAAAATTTTAAATACTGTAGAGCTAACTTATTCTTGGCAGTATACTTTCTAGGGAAGTACTCAGAAATAATGAGATTGATGCATTCATTGCTAGAGCTAGCTCAGTGTTTAGAAAGCTCTGAAAGAAAGTGTGGGAGAGAAGAAATATTAGGCTACTTACCAAACTGGAGGTTTACAGAGCCGTTGTGCTGAATTCATTGTTGTATGCCTGTGAAACCTGGTTAATCTTCCAGCCCCATGACAGAAAACTGAATTGTTTCTACTTGAGTTATCTTAGAAAATTTCTGGAGGTCACCTGCCAAGATAAGGTACTAAGCACTGAAGTCCTTTCTTAAGTGGAATTTCCAAACATTCAGATTCTACTGCAGAGAGTGCCACTCTGATGAACTAGCCAGCATTGTTTGAAAACCAAACATATCTTTGCCTAAAAAAACTTTTTTATGGAGAACTCACACAAAGAAATCATCACATAGAGGTCAGAAGAGACACAAGGAAATTCATAATGTCTCTCTCAAGAATTTGGAATCATATTGTGAGACATGGGAGACACTGGCGTAGGACTGCCCAGTATGCCATGCTTTCATCAAAGAAGGTGATGCGCTCTATGAGCAAAGCAGAATTGTAATATCTTGAAACAAATGTGATATGCAACTTTAGAGAAAGCTGCTCTCCAAATGTTTCCATGTATTATTTGTTTCCATCTTGTGATAGATGTTTCTGAGCTTGTGTTGGTCTGCTCAGTCACAGTCAGACGCACTGTACCTTGACCCTGATATAGTGATATCATTTTGATCCTCTTTGAGCATAAAAGACAACAAGCAACCAAGCAACTATGCTACTATAATCCATGATTTATTTATCTGTTCCTTTGATTAATTTCTCTATTTAATTAAAAATAGTATGAAATAGTTCTGCATTATAGTATACTTTGATATCTGGTAGCTTTGTGCACATTCATTCCTTTTTATTTTCCCCAATTATCTTGAGATTTTTTTGTGTGTTTTTATTCTTTCAAATGAAATTTGTTATTACTCTATGTAATTCTAAAACATAATCCCTTGGTTATCTGATTGATATGAGACTTATATCCCTTAAGCTTAATTTAGGCAGTCTTATCACTTTAATTATATTCATATGGACAAATGATAACAAATTAATATTTCTCCAATTATTTATCTTTTTGTAGTTGTAATCATATGAGTCCTGATTGTATCTTTGTAGGTTAGCTTCTAGACATTAAAGTATTTTGTAGTTGTTTTGAAAGGCATTAATTTTTCTAGCTCATCCTTCATTTTATTAGTAACATACAGAAAAAAAGCCGACTTTGTGCATTTATATTATAGTTTGCTACTTCGCATAATTTGTTAATGTTTCACTTAATTTTTTAATTGAATCTCTAGGGTTTTCTAAAACATTAGTTTTTGGACAATAATTCTACTTAATTGATGTCATATTCAATTTCTTTTCTGAGTTTAGGTTACTTAAATTATACATATGTTTCTCTTAATTTGAGTATTTTAGTTTCTGTGAAAATTTATTACTTTGCTCATATTCCCAGTTTTATTGTTAAATGGTAAAACAATTTCCTAACAACATCCTTTATTTTCTTTTCTTCTGTTGTCAGTATTTTTTAAATTAAAAAAAATCACCAATTTGTTTTTCCTGTGTCTTCATCTCTATCTCTCTCAAAATCAAATTTATTTATTAGTTTTTTAAAAAAGAAGCCCGTGGTTTTTTTTAATAATCCACTTAAAATAATCATTTTTCTCTTTTGATTTTGAAAATTGCTATTTTGAATTTATTTGAAGGCTGCTTATTTGGTGTTTTTCTAGAATTTATTTCATATTCTTTTCATTGTTCTAAGCCCAATATAAGGTTCAATTTTTCTTTCTTTTGGTGATTAAGGTATTTAGCTACATAATTCCAGGTCCTTACCACACTACTAAAAATAGCTCTATCTTTATGCCAAAAGTTCTGAAACATTGTCTCATTTTGTTTTCTTTGATTAAAAAAATTTTTTATAATCTTTCCTTTGACAGAATGATGCTATGTGTTTATATTAATCTCCAATAAGTTATGAGTCCTAATGATTTTTTCAAAAGTTTTGTATTGAATATAATTAAAATTTTGTTTACATTGTGGTCTTTAAGAATATAGTAATTTTTTTTGCTATTCTGAAGGTTTTTTGGAGATCCCTGTGATTGAAAAAATAGTCATTTTTATACATTTCTTATTCAAATTCAAGAAATGTAGTTATGCATATGAGTCCCATTTAACAACTGCCTGAGATATTTCACATCTATCTTTTCTAAAAATCTATTTAAGTTCTTTAACGTTTTTGGCATTCTTTTCATTTGTTTTAGTTTGGTCTGGCACTGAAAAGTGTGCATTAATGTCCCTAAAAGTAATTATTTTATTTGGTGTGCATCTATGTATGTATGCATGTATGTATACACACATATTAAATATATTTCTAAAATAATGCAAAATATTCAGTCACATAGTTCTCACTTTAAAAAATCATCAAAATTTTAGTGAGATTCAACTTCAGTATATAACATCATAATAGTATCAACATTTTCCCCTTCTATTTCATTTTTAAATGTCTATTTTGTGTACATTTTATAACATTTATATTAGTAACTCTTATGTTTTATCACATGTACATACAAGAACATGGAATGTCCATGCTAAAAAGAAATGTGGTGGTCTAAAATGTTTGTGAATCATTCCTCTATTTTATTAAAGGTACATTATTCTTCCAACTGGACTATCCTCAGTTTTGTTAGATAAGTTATTCTTGGTTACCTCTTGGTATGGTATATTCCAAAATTTACTTTTCCCTTATTGTTGTTGCTACATAACTTTGTGAAACCCAGGTTGCAATTTCTTGATACTTGATATCTTTCTTCCTGACTGCTTTTGATTGTGTATTTTTTTCATTTATCATTAATTTCTTCTGTTCTGTCTTTAAAGAAGTTCAAATTTCTCCAGCTTAAAGAAAAATCTATCCACACTTATTCTTCTCACTTCCAATTCATCTATTTTTTCCTTTTTTGAAAAAAAGAATGATTAGCCTACAATACAAACCTCACTACTTATTTATTCATCATTCTATCTCTCCTCAACTACTTATAAGTTTATTTTTTCTGCTACCATTTCCTAAGGGAGGTCTCCAGTATCATCAGTAATCACGTTACATTTCTAAGTCTTTTCTCAGTACTCTCTTTTTTTTACTTTTCTGCAATCTTTCTTACTTTCAAGTAAGCACTTTAAAAGCAAACAAAAATCAGTCAACAATCTTCTATTCCTCCCACTACCTATCCTTTGAGAATGGGGGAAAAAAGCAAACAAAACTGATAACTTGTAATAAACATGCATAATAAAGCAAAAGAAGTTCCTACCTTAGGCTTATTCATAAATATATGCCTCATTCTTAATACTCTTTCCATTGGCTCTTTGTCAGGAATGGGATAACATCATTTGTTCATCACTAGTCCTCTGGAATTACAGCTGTCACTACATTTACCAGTCCCTATTTCTTTCAAACTAATCATTTCTTTTTAATATTAGCTGTTTTTCTATTTGCTACTACATGAACTTCCATGTACTCATTTCTTTTTTTCTCCTTGCATTTCACTTACTCTTTCCAATGACTGTTCTTATTCTTCCTATTACTTAAATGTACACACCAGCTAAACTTAATCTACTTCACTAATTATCTTCTATCTATTTCACCTCATCTTCTCTCTCTATTCTGTCTCCCTTGACAACCAAATATTTTCCCCTGGCTTTTTGTTTTATTTTGTGCAGATAACTCTCCAATTTCTATCTCTAAAATTAGTCTCTCTTCAACACTGCATTTACAGTTTCCTCTATCTGGATGTTCCATTGGCACCTAAAACCTCTCTCTATATTAAATAAATAAACATGTTATTTTTGACCTCAAACTTCTTCTTGATTTTTGGTTTTCTATTTTCATGGCATCAACCTTTCTCATAATCGTCCTGCCTAGAATCTGGGGTGAACATTTTAAATCACCATTCCTCACTCACTCAAGCAATATTTTTCTACAACTCTATTTATTGTACCTTTACAAAATGTCTCACTTCAAACTCTTCTATGTCTACTGCAACAATCTAAGTTAAAAGGTCCTCATTAACTTTGATACAGATTGTTTCAATAGCTTCCAAAATGATTTCCATACTCCAACCTCACCTTCCTTCAATATATATTTTACCCTGCTTACTGACTAATGTTCTTAAAATATAGCTCTGATTATGTCTGTCTCCTACTTAGAAATGTTCAGTACATCCCTATCACTTACTAAATAATATTCTTATTCTTTGACTTGGAATTCATAGTCATTTATAATCTGAATTCAATTATTTTTTAATCTTACACTAAACTACATCCTATGTCCTATACTTGAGCAGAATTGGACTATAAACCATGCCACAAATACTTGCCATGCATTCTTGCCTCCTTGATTACTTCATACTTCCCTGAAATATTATCCAATATTTTCTTTTCTGGCAACTGAAATACTGTCAGTTCCTGAAGACTCAACTTAAATGTTAACTATTCTCTTGAAATTCCCCTGATTCCTTCACCTGAAATCCAAGAACTGCCCATTCTCAGTTCTACTCTATTTCATACTATACTAATATCTTCCCCCATTGTCTCCTCTTTCACTCTAGTGTCAAAAGAGGTTGCCCCTTTCCTTGAGAAAACTAACTTCATGCACTCTTGGTCCCATCACCTCCCAACTCTTCAAACAGTTTGTTCTATCATCTCTGTTGTCTCTGTAATCTTCTTTGTCTTGATGTGCCAATATCTATCTCAATCTTGGAAAATCTTCAGTTGATCTTAGAGTTGTCTCTAGTTATCCTATGTTTCTCCTCCACTTTGTAGTCAAATTCTTTGAGAAAACCATTTACACTAGATAACAAAGGTCCCTCTTTTCTCATTTACTTCTAAATCATATTGAATCTGAATTCTGGTTCTTTAATTCAACAGGAAATTCCCCTGCCACTTAGCAATTGTCTTTTAATTACCACATCAAATCTAATTATCTTTTCACAATCCTGATCCTTACTGACCTCTATGGCAGAACTTTCTATTTTCCATTTTTTTCCTTCTACATAAATTTAATAGGCTTTGCTGATTGCTCTATTCATATTCTCATTCTATCTATCCAGTCAATACTTTTCAGTCTCCTTTGTGCTTCTTCATCCATGTTACATTTATTAACCATGGATGTCCTTCAAAGCTCCCTCTTAGACCTTTTACTTTTTCCATCTATACTTTCATACTTAGTGATCTCATCAGCTTCCATAAGTTCCATTATGGAACTTATATATATGGCTTATATATATTTCCCCTAATTTCTCTCTTAAGTACGAATCCTTAATTACCAACTAATTCTTAGACATTTTGAAAGTATTGTCCTGTATATATTTCAAACTTAACATGTCAAAATCATATATATATATATATATATAAATTTCCCCCATAAAATCCTTTTCTTCTAATCTTTCCTATAAAGGTTTACCGCATCTTTTCTTTGATGGAAACTTACAACTTTCAGTGTCATCCTGAACTCTTTACTCTCATGCATTATTCATATATGATACATTATCAGATCTCATCATTTTTACCTTCACAACATTTCTCATGTATGTCTCCATCCATAACATACCGTAATGCTAATTTGAACTCTCAACATTTCTTGCATAGATTATTACAATATCCTTCTAATTGGGATCCTGGATTAACATTCTCTCCATTCCAAATCATCCACTCTCAGAAGTCAAGGTATTTTTCCTAAAATGACAATATGATCAACAAGATCAGTTACACTGTTACCTTCAGAATTAAATATACATTTTTTATGTTTTAAACTTTAGAATCTATATTTCCTGTCTTATTATACATTATTCTCATTCATTTTCCATCTTAAACTGTTCTTTCTATTCCTTCATCTCTATCCTCTATGCCTAGATTGAATTTTTTCATTAACTTTACCTCTGAGAATCCTTATTTTATTTTAAAGAATAGTTTAAGTATTACCTTCTATATGGAATATTTTTCTAATTCTCTCAGCTATTAGTATCAACCCATTAAAATTACCTTCTATTTGTTTTTTTTAATTTTATTTTCCTATAAATATAAATATTATCTCCACCAATAGGTCAAATGTAATTGAGGGTATGAACCATTTGATTTCTTTCTTTTCTGCCTTACAACATACTGCTCGACTGGGTCTTAAGTCATTAATTGTTGTAACAAACATATAATCCAACTCTAGGGTGGAGATGTTTGAGAATTCAGTCATTCTGTGCCATGGCTAGGTGTCAAATTAAGAAGTGAATTACATTAATGGTAGTTTGATACTCCTTAAACATTGTTTAGTCATTCAGTCACATCACTTCATGACACTGATGGCCATATTATCCAAGGGATTTTATTGGCAAAGATACTTAAATGGTTTGCCATTTCCTTTTCCAGTTGATTAAGGCAAACAGAGGTTAAATAACTTGCCCAGGATTACACAGCTTGTAAGCGTCTGAGGTCAAATCTGAATTCATGTTTTCCTAACTCCAGGTCCAGCACTCTATCCACTGCATCATATGGCTTCTCTAACAGATTCTTAAATATTTATTGTTGATAGTAAATACATGCTCTCCTGACCAGAGAACAACATGGATTTGGGATCAGAAGACCTGGTTTCAAATATTGTCTACTTCTGTGACTTTTGGCAAGTTATTTCATTTCTTGCCCTCAGTGTCCTCATTTTTAAAATGAGGGGGGTGGGCATTCTCCAAGGTTTTCTCTAGTCCTAAATATCAAAATCTTTAGGCTATTTTTAATGTATATTCTGAATGCAAAAGATAACTATAACAGAGAGCAAAGCCTTCTATTCCACTCCTCTTCTGCCTGCCCAGACTAAAACAAATGTTTATTTTTATCAGTTTTGAGACTTTGGGGCAAGTGTTTTCTTCCAGATTTACTTATTTCATTAAACAACTTCATCACCTGGAATAGAATGTTTCAGAATTTTACCAAACTCCAAAACTGAAAAATATGATTTAAGTGATAGTGCAGCTTAGAATTCCCCTGGCAATTATGACCACAGATGCATTCACCAATCTGCAATGACCTCGATTTATTTGGTGCTGATGGATATGCCTTTTCAATAAACAGTCAAACTAAGTGTCCTCCTACTGTAACAGCTCCTATCTTTTTAGTTTCAATTACATATTTGCATTATGTTTCACCATCTAATTAATTTGCATATTATGTGCCACTTACTGTTCAAGAAGTCCAAGAAATGCTCAGAATAATCAGACAGACATAGTAGTTAGTCTGAAAAGAACATGTAATACTGAATCTACTCTGGAATATTTCAGAGTTTGAAGTTAAAAAGGAAAGAAAAAGGAAAAACACAAAGGCAATAGTGAAATTGTTCTTTTTCTATGAAGGAGCATCTGTTTAAAAAAATCCCCTTTTCTAATATCTATAATATGACTGAGTCTAGAAAACCTTATTGGCATTACAAAAACCTTCAATGAATCCTCTATTCATAGGAAAACACAAAGATTCATTTCAAGGGGGTGACATGGTTATATGTGAGCTTTCATAATATCACTTTGAGAGCTTGATAAGGATGGATAGAGAGTAGAAAGAAATTAAATGAAGACCAATTAGTATGCTATGGTAATAGCCCCTCTGTGGTGTGGTGAGGACAGGAACTAGGAGAGTGACTATATGAGTAGAGGTAAGGTATAAATAGAAAAGAGACTTCTGGGAGCCAAGATGGTGGAGTAAGCAGTTAAATCACTGTAACTCTTCCATACTCACCTCCAAACAACTATAAAATAGAACCCCAAAACAAATCATGGAACAGAAGAACCAGCAAAAAGATGAAGTGACACATTATTTTAGTGCATGGAATTTATAGGATCAGCAAGAAAGATCCATTTCACTCAGGGGAAAAGAAAGTGTAGTCCAGGATGTGAAGCATCCCAGCAAGGTAGCAGCAAGCCCCACCTCAGCAAACCAGGGGGAGATCCTGAGGCACAGTGTGGTGGAGCAGGTAAATGCCAACAACAGGACCCCTGCATGCATTAGCATGGCCAGGGGAACCACCAGACTCTAAGTCAGAGAACCACCATGTTGTTTCAGTGCTCACCTGGAAAAAAAAGCAGATTCCAGAGGCCAGACCATCTCATGCCTCAGAATAGCCTCACTCAAACAGGTAGAGCCAACCCTATGGGTACCTAAGCAAACAGGCAACCTCCAGAGGCCAGAACACCATATGCTTCAGCGTAGCTATGGGAAAACATAGAAACATTCCACCATGCCTCAGTACACACCAGATGCCACCACTGGGATTCTAGCTTACTACAAGATAAATTACCAGACCTCGACAGCCTCCAGCAGTATAAGTCAAACCCCAATATATGAATCTTTCTTTCTCAGCATGTGTAGTATATTTTTCTCAGGAAAGAGATCCCAAAATAAAAGCCCCAAAGAACATTATAGCCAAATTTCAGAACTTTCAAGTAAAGGAAAATATACAACAAATGCTCAAAAAGAATGATTCATTTATTGAGGAGTCATCATCAGGATCACACAAGACTTCGCCATTGGTATATTAAAGCATAAGAAGTCACAGAACGTGATATTCTGGAGGGCAAAGGAGATAGGACTACAAATATGAATCACTTGCCTGGCAAAATTAAGCATAATACTTCAAGCTAAAAAAAATTGTATTTTAATGAAATGGAGGTATTTCAAGCTTGCATAAGGAGAAGACCAGAGGTAAAACAAAAATTTTACCTCCAATATCAAGACTCAAGAGAAATATAAACAGATAAAAAGAGAAAAGAAAACATAAGGGATTCAATGAAGATAAACTGTTAACATCTCTTTATGAGAAGATACTTGTAGATCTTAAAAATTCCATCACTAACAATACAGATAGAAATAATATGCATAGACAGAAGTTAAGGACATTAAGTGAATTTGAGGGAATGGCATAAAAAATTAAGGGCTAAGAAAGAGGAGTATAGAAAGTGTAGAAGGAGAGGAGAGATAAAATGTGGCAAATTATCTCACATGAAGAGGTGAGAAAGACCTTTTACAGTGGGGAAGAAGACTGAGGTCAGGGGGATGGGTATTGCTTGAATGTTAATTTCATTAGTATTGGCTCAAAGAGTAAAGAATATAAATAATCACTTGAATATGGAAATCTATCTTATCTTAAAAGGAAATGGGAGGGGAATAGATTAAGTACAGGGAGTTGGGGATACTCAGAGGGGAACACAGATCAGGGAAGATGGTAGACAAAAGCAAAACACTGGTGAAGTGGAAGAGTGAAAGGAGAGGGTGGAGAAACAGGAGAAAGAATAGGATGGAGGGAAATATACAGGTAGTAATCACATCTGTGAATGTGAATGAGATCTACTTTCCCATAAAATGGAAGTGGACAGGAGAGTGAATCAAAACCAGAATCCTACAAGATGTTGCTTATAAGAAATATACTTGAAGTAGAGAAACACACACAGAGTAAAGGGAAGGAGTTAGAGTAGAATCTATTATGTATTAGCTGAAGTTTAAAAAATAAAAAGGAGTGGTAGCAATCCTGATTTTAGACAGGGTAAAGGCTAAACTACATCCAATTAAAAGAAATAAGGAGGGAAACTACATCTAGTTAAAGGGTGTCTTAGACAATGAATCAATCAAATTAGAAGAGCATGGAATAGACTCCCTGTCAGATCTATGGGGAGGGGAAGAACCCACAACCAAACAAGAAACAGAGAGCATTACAAAATGTCAAGTAGATAATTTTGGTCAGATTAAATTGTAAACCTTTTGTACAAACAAAACCAATGCAAACAAGATTAGAAGGAAAGCAGAAAACTAGAAAACAACCTTTACACAAATGTCTCTGATAAAGGTTTCAGTTTTCAAAAACTTAGAGAATTTAGTTAAATTTTTGAGAATCCAACCCATTCCTCGAATCACAAGTGGTCAAAGGCTATGTAGGCAGTTTTCAGATGAAGAAATCAAAGATATCTTTAGGCATATGATGAAGTGCTCTGAATCACTTTCCATCAGATAAATGAAAAGTACAACTCTCTAGTACCACTTCACAGTGATCAGATTGAGTAATATGACACAAATAGAAAATGATAAATGTTGAAGAAAGTGTGAGCAAATTGGGACACTAATGATCTGCTGGTGGAGTTGTGAACTGATGCAACCATTCTGGAGAGCAATTTGGAGCTAAGAACAAGAGGCAAGTAAAATTTGCATACCCTTTGATCCAGCAATATCATTACTAGGTGTATATCCCAAAGTGATCATAAAGAAGGGAAAAGGAACCAACATGTGCATAATATTTACATTTTCATATTTATATTTATTCATGGTGGCAAAGTATTGGGAAATGAAGGGATGCCTATCAGTTGAGGAATGGCTGAGCAAGGTATAGTACATGAATGTAACAGAATAATGTTGCACAATAAGAAATGTTTAAGAGGCAAACTTTTCCAGCCATTCCCCAATTGATGGGCATCCTTTTTGTTTTAAATTCTTTGCCACTATGGAAATAGGTGCTATAAGAATTTCTGTACCTATAGGTTCTTTTCATTTTGCTTTACCCTTTCAGATATAAACCTTGTAAGTGGTCTTGCTGGGTCAAAAGATATACAGTTTGATTGGCCTTTGGGCATTTTTCCTAATTGTTGACCAGAATGGTTGGATCAGTTCACAGTTGATTCTACCAACAGTGCATTAATATCCTTGTTTTTCTACATCCCCTCCCACATTTAGCATTTCCCTTTTCTTTCATATTAGTGAATCTGATAGGTGAGCTAATACCTAAGAGTGTTTTAATTTGTAATTTCCTAGTCAATATTAATTTAGATCACTCTATAGATAGCTTTGTTTTCTTCTTCTGAAAACTGACTTGTTAATGTTCTTTGGCCATTTATTAATTAGTGAATGACTTGTATTTTTTTTTATAAACTTGACTCAGTACTTTACATATTTGGAAAATGAGGCCTTAATCACAGGAACTTGCTGAAAATGTTTTCCCTCAAGTCTTCTGCATTGCTTCTAATCTTTGCTGCATTGAGGTAATTGTATCTTCAAAACCTTTAAAAATTGAATTAAACGAAGTTATTTATTTTATATTCCATAATGCATTCTGTCTCTTCTTGGGTCAAAATTCTTCCCTTTCCTATAGACTACACAAGAAAAAAATATTGTATGTGTCACTTATTTGCTTTTGATATTATCTTTTTGGAGTAAGTGATGTACCCATTTTTGACCTTACCTTGATATACACTGTGAGATGTTGGCCTATACCTTAGTTTCTGCCAAACTTTTTTCAAGTTTTCCTATCAATTTTTGTCAAGTATGATTTCTTGGCCCCATAATTTTGGTTCTTTAGATTTGTCAAACACTATATTACCACAATCATTTTTAACTGTGTATGGTGTATCTAATCTATTCAACCGATCCATCATTATATTTCTTAGCCATTACCAGATTATTTTGGTGATTATTGATTTGTAGTACAGTTTGACATCTGGTACTCCTGTGATAACTTCCTTCACATTTTTATCTTTGATTTCCTTTATATTCTTAATCTTTAGTTTTTTTCCAGATGAATTTGGTTATGGTATTTTTTTAGGTATTTCTCTTTTTTTGTTAATTTGATTAAAATGATATTGAATATATAAATTAATTTAGAGTTGAAATTTTTATTATATTGGCAAGGTGTACTCATGAGCAATTAATTCTGTAATTACTAAGAAATGTAAATGTGAATATATGTGTATATGTGTGTGTATGTATATATAAAATTGTTTAGAAATGTGAAAAGTGTTTTGTAAATGTGTCCACACAGTTACTGCATTTGTCTTGGCAGGAAGACCCCAAAGTATCTTCTATTGTAACCAGTTGTTTTAATTGTAATTTTTCTATTTCTTGCTACTGGAATTTGTTAGTAATATATAGAAATGCTGATGATTTATGTGAGTTTATTTTATATCCTGCAACTTTGCCAAATTATTAATAATTTTAACTGCTTTTCTGGTTGATTTTCTAGTATTCTCTAAGTATACATTATATTGCCTGCAAAAAGCAGTAATTTTGTTTCCTCATCATCTAATCTAATTCCTTCAACTTATTTTTCTTGTTTTCTTGCTATTGCTAAAATTTCTAGAACAATGTTAAATAATAGTGGTGATAATGAGTATCAGAGCTGTTTTACATCTGATCTTATTGGAAAGGTTTCTGCTATATCCTCATTACAGATAATGCTTGTGGATGGTTTTAGATACTACTTAACATTTTAAGGGAAGTTCCATTTATTCCTGTGCTTTGTGGTGTTTTTTAATTAGAATGACTATTGTGTTTTTCAAAAGCTTTTTCTATGCTTATTGAAGTAATCCTATGATTTTTCGTTCTTATTGAGATGATCTAAATTCTAGTAGTTTTACTAATATTGAACCAGCCCTGTATTCTTGGTATGAAACCACTATCATACTATTGTATGATTTTTGTGATATATTGCTGTATGCTGTCTTGGCATCCTAGAACCAAATAGTAAAATAATAACTGAAAGAATACACCAATCACTTTCTGAAAGAGATAGCAAAATGAAAATTCATAGGAATATTATATGCAAATACCAGTGCACCAAGTTCAAAGAGAATATTCTTTAAGCAGTCAGAAAATAGTCATTCAATTATCAGAGGGTCATAGTCAGTATCAGAGAAGATCTAGCAGCTACCACTTTAATGGAGCAGAGGATTTGGAATATGATATTCTATGAAGCAAAGGGGCAGAGATTACAACCTAGCAAAACCTACTCAGCAAAACTCAGTATGATCCTTCAGAGAGAAACGGATATTTAATAAAACTGAGGATTTCCAAACATTCCTAATATAAAGACCAGAATTTAGTAGAACATCTGACATTTAAACACACAGGCATAGAAGAAGAAGTGCATAGAAAGATAAACATGAAAGAGTAATTATAAGGGACACAATGGAGGTAAATTGTTTATTTTTCTATATGGAAACATAATAATACAATTCCTAAGATCATGAAAAAAGTGAGAAAGAAGGAGATACTGGGAGAAAGTGGAACTAAAAGGCAGAATGGGGAAAATTTCCTCACATAAAGGAGACATGGAAGAACTCTGATAGTTGAAGGGGACTGGGGGCTGACAGTCAATGCTTGAATCTCACTCACATCTAAATTGGTTTAAAGAGGGAAGAACTCTCTCTCTTCTCTCTCTCTCTCTCTCTCTCTCTCTCTCTCTCTCTTTCTCTCTCTCTCTTTCTCTCTCTCTTTCTCTCTCTCTTTCTCTGTCTCTGTCTCTCTCTCATTCACTCACACTCATACTCACACAGAGTTGGTTATCTGACTTACCTAATAGGGAAATAAGAGGGGCAAGCTTTTTAAGGGAGAAGGAGGATAGGGAGAGGCAGTTGTCAGACTCTTGAGGAGGTGCCAAATTAAAAAAAGAGAGAGAGAGAGCAAGAGAGAAGGATAAATTGAGGGAAATAGAAAGGAGGAAAATTTACATTTAGAGATCATAACTATGAATGTGAATAGGGTCTTATAACCTATAGAATGGAAGTAGATAGCACAATAGTTTGGAAACCAGAATCCAAGATTAACTTGTATAGGAGAGACACACTTGGGAAAAAAGACACATACAGACTTAGAAATGAAAGACCAGAGCAGTATGCTATGGACCAGATGAAGTAAAGAGGGAAGGTATAACAATCATGTTCTCAGACAAAGGAACAGTAACTGAAAGAGTCAGTCAGGGAAACAATATTTTGCTACAAGGTTTCATAAACAATGAAGTAATGTTAAAAATGTTTTACAGCAATATTTCTGATAAAGGCCTAAATTCTCAGATATATAGAAATATTGAGTCAAATTTATAAAAAAAATAAGAGCCATTCCCCAAATGATAAATCTTCAAAGAATATAAATGGACAGTTTTTAGAAGAAATCAAAGTCATTTATAGTCATATAAAATGCTATAAAGCACTATTGGTGAAGAAACAACAAATTAATACTCCTCTGAGGTACCACTTCACACCTACCAGAAATGACAAATGCTGGAGTGAATGAGGTAAAATGGGAATATTAATGGATTGTTGATGGCACAATGAACTGGTCCAACCATTCTGTCATGATTTGTAACTATGTTCAAAGGGCTGCAACTGCATATCTTTGAAGACAACAAGACCACTACTAGGTCTATAGCCCAAAGAGATCAAAGAAAAAGAGTGGGGGTGGGAGAAACATTTGTACAAAAATATTCATATCAGCCCTTTTAGTGGTGGTAAAAATTTGGAAATCAAGGGAATATTAATCAAATAAGGAATAGTTAAACAATTAGGGTATATGATTGTGATAGAATACTATTGTGCCATAAGAAATGACAATGGGGTAGAGGAGGGGGGTTTCAGAATAAAACCTAGTAAGACCTAAATGAACTGATACAAAGTATACTGAGAACTGAGACATCATTCTGTACAGTAGCAGAAATGATGTAATGATGACTGTGAAAGATATGGCTATTCTGATTAATACAGTGATCCAAGACAGGATTCATGATGAAAAAAAAATGAGATCCACTTGTAGAGAGAACTAATGAACTTTAGGTGTAAATTGGAGGATAATTTTCCTACTTTCATTTAATTGTCATTTTTTCTGATATTACTAGTACAAAAATTTTCTTTTCATGATTTCACGTGCCTAATGGCCAGGAGAGTGATGAGAGAAAGGGAGGTATTCAGGAACTCAAAACTAAGAAGAAAATATATTTTTAAAAGAAACAAAATATCAATTCAAAAGGAAGGATGCATGCAAGAAAAATCATAGAAATAATAAATAATTTAATTTAAAATGACAATAATAAGAAATCATTCCAAAATTTTGAGGAAGCAACTACAGTTCTACAGATGTATTAAGGGGAAAATTTATATCTATAAACATCTACATCAATAAAAGAAAGAATAGATTGATAAACTATGCATGTAAAGAAAAAATAAATAAAAATCCAATAAATTAAAAACCCCTGATTAAATGTCAAACTAGAAATCCAGGAAAATTAAAAGCCACTAACAAAATAGTTTTTTAATCCATTTATTCATATTATAATAAAGAGGTTCCAGTATATCCTATTGTCTTTTCATGTCTTCTGATATGTTCACCATGTGCTTAGTCACTTTTTCACTTTATTTTGACATTGAGAGGATAGAAATAAATAGAACATAAATGTTTTCATTAATTTTCTCTGGTGCTCACCATTTGACCATCTCATCTCTTTTTCCAATAATACATCTCTTTGAACTGTTCCAGTTATTTGTAGTTCCTTATTTATTATGCTTTGTAACTCGCTCACACCACCATCATTTTATTCATTGCTCTCTGAATCATACTGTGAAGGGATTTTGCATAAACAACTATTAAGAATAAACATGGGTACTCAAAGTATCTAAAGATATTTTCAAACTCGTTTTATGGTCCATGAGCACTTCAATGTATTTCCATTTTTAAATTATTTTTATTTTATTCAATATTTGCCAATTGTCTGTAATTTTTTTAATTCAAGCGTTTCCCTTTGTCCTTCCCTCTCCTTGAGACGATAAACAATTTGATTTCAATTATACATGTAAAGTCATGCAAAATGTATTTCCATATTAGCCATGTTTCAAAAGAAAATACAGGGATACAAGATGGCAGAGAAAAGTCACTGACTTGCCTGAGTTTTCCCAAATTCCCCTCTAAAACAAAGTTAATATAAGGCCTCAAAATGAATTCTGGAGCAGAATAACAGAACTGGGAAAAGAATAAGGTAAAACAAGTTTCAAGCCCAAGACAACTTAGAAATCAGCAGGAACAGTCTTTTAGTTGGGTGAAAGAGATGTTCAGTCCAGTACAAACTGTGCCAGCTTAGGCTCTGCAAGGCAAGCCAGCAGCAGACTTTGGGGATAGGGGCGGTGGTGACTGAATTGGCTGTAGTAGAGGCTTCTGGAGATCTCAGCCCACAGATTACAAGGAGATCAGGAGGAGATTACAGGGTACCCTCTTCTGGGACTGAAAGCAGGACTCTGCTGTATTTCCCATATTGAGGACCAGGTCACTATTCCAGGGAGAGCACTAGCAAGAGCTAGGGCTTCATCATAGTTCCAGGACAGAAAAGAGTAATTCTGTTCACTCAAAGGCCTAAGCACAGACAAGGACAGCAGTGATCACACCTCTCCATAGACCATATCATCCTGGGAAAACAGAAAACTTACAGATCCTCTGAACTATTTCTGAAAACAGCAGCATGGGGTGGGTAGGATTCTGGGAAGGTTGTGGAGTAGGTCAGAAAACTCCAAGTTCTCAAAATTTTCCCCCACAAAAGAGTTAAAATAGCTCCTTAGGTAGAACAAAGTGTGGGTAGAGATAAATAAGAACAGGAGCATAACTTTGGGTTTCTTGGGACAATTTGATAAGATCAGAAGAAAAATCCCAGGACAAGGTTTGGTCCCTATGAAAAGCACTTCAGTGCTAGGTTACATTTTAATAACAAGCAGCAAACTTCTTAAATAACAAGCAAGAAGCCCTGGAGTAGTTGGTTTGAGAGGCTGCCTCTGCTCAGCCACCAGAACTTTTACCACTAGGTTGATGAAGTACATTGGATATTTGAGCCCAGCAAAACAGAATAAACCTCTGCTGAGCAGGAACACCAGACCCAGCTGTGCTAAGAAGAGTGGCTGGATGAGAAGGAACCAGCACACCAGGTGAGTACAGAAGCAGTGGGACAGAAGTCAGTGGACCCCTGGCTAGGGGCACTTACAGGAGTCTATCATATCCTGCAAATATCACACCCTGCAAAATTATATATTATCCTGAAAGGGAAAAAAAATGGCCATTTGATAAACTCAGACTTTCATGACTTTGTTTAAAAAATCTTCAAGTTAATAGATAATTCAATATATAAAAACCAATATAAATATAAGGTACATAACAGAGATTGATTATAAGGCATCCCTAAGGACTGACTGTTTCCTTTTTATATATATATATAAAATGTATGTCTAAAATTCTTATTCACAATCAGGTAGCTCTTAAGACAGCTTGGGGTAAATCTGAGTATCATGAATTTCAAAAGTAAAACCATTTATAAATAACTTAAAAGAGTAATTATTTTATACAAATGCAATGTAAGAAGAAGAATCAATACAGAGAAATTAGATGGTGGAGGAGCACTGGTAATTAGAGTAACCTACGTTCTTCGGGAATGGGTATAAGAGGGAACCATATGTATTTTTTAAGAGTATGGAAGCCTTCTAAATTCAGAAGAAATGAAAGAGTAGGAGATAGGGAGGGGTCAGAGGCCAAGGGAGGGATTTTTAGAGAGGAGGTTAAGGGAATCAGTAAATAGAGGTATGGAAAGGTGTTTAGATTTATGGGAATGGGAGGATAAGGGAGGAATCCTTGGAGGGGGGTAGACAAGTCATATAGGAAGTCAAAGTAGTGGGAAAAGTACAGTAGAGGAGGCAGGAGGGACAGGAAACAAGTGACATGCACATATATTAAAAAAAGATCAGGAGTAGAATAGGTTTGGGAAAGTATATGCCTATATATGTGTGTATATATGTATTTGTGTATGTATATATTTACAGTTGTGGAGAAACATCTAAACTTTTTTGAAACATTTTGAGGGGTGGGGAAGGGTATGTATATATTTATAGAAAAAATATCTAGACTTTATTATGGTGGGCAGGGGTGTTTTTGGGGGGAGGGGAAAAAAGAAAAAAGTAAAGAAGTGTGCAGCAGAGAACAAAAGAAAGCTTACAAGGGAAGAAAGAAAAAATGAACACTTCTCAACACAATGAGTATTATTTATCATATAGGTTTTCTTGAAATGAATATTTGTCACATATTTTTAATCCCCTCTTATGTTCTGCTATGAACAAGGCACATTTTTTTTGTTTCTAATTTTGTATTTAAGTCCCAATATTTAAGTTTATGATATGTTTCTGTTTCTTTTCTCTGTTCTGTATTTCTGTTCTGACCCTTGAGTCTAAAACGAAATTTTGATGGAAAAAATAAAAGGAAAAAAAATAGAAGCATGAAAAACCTGAAGCTTAGGACAGTGCCCCTTCATCCCCAGGAACAGAATAGTAAATCAGTGGAATTATATTAGATTTATCGTTGTTATTCAGTTGTTTTAGTCATATCCAACTCTTCATGGTGTCGTTTGAGGTTTTCTAGGCAAAGATATTTGGAGTGCTTTGCATTTCCTTATCCTGATAATTTTACAGAAGAAGAAACTGAGGCAAAGCAGTAAGATGACTTGCCCAGGGTCACGCAGGTAGTTAATATCTAGGCTGGATTTGAACTTAGTTCTTCTTAACTCTAGACGCAGTGCTATATCCACTGTGCCACATAGTTGCCCTCATAGATTAGGTGCACAGTTACTATTTGACAAAAATTGTTGGGAAAACTGGAAAACAGTTTGGCAAAAACTAGATACAGACCAACATCTTACACAATATTCTGAGATAAGGTTAAAATGCGCAGATGATTTAGATATGAAGAGAACACAGACCAAAAAAAGTGGGGAAAAAATGAAGTAAAAAACTAGCATGCTTTGAACTGCATTCAGACTCTGTCAATTCTTTCTCTCGAAGTGGATAGCAAAGAACTGATGGAGTCCGAATGCAGTGGAAAATATAATATTTTCCACTTATTTGTGCATTAATATGAGTGTGTGTATATTTGTGTGGTGTGTGTGGTGTATGTGTATGTGCATTTGGTCTGTGTTTTCTTTTACAACATGACCAATATGGAAATTTGTTGTTCATGATTGTACATGCATAATCTATATAAAATTGCTTGCTTTCTCAGGGAGGGGAAAGAGAAGGAGGATTATTTGGGACTCAACTTTTTAAAGATAATGTTAAAAATTGTTTTTACATGTAATTAGAAAACATATTATGCAAAAAGGTATACTAAAAAGATAAGAAAAGGAAAATAAGGAATGCTGGAGGGAATGTGTCCCCCAAATTTGGACAATAATGAAATTGATGGAGTTAAGAACTGATCCAACCACTCTGGAGATCATTTTGGAACTATGGCCAAAGAACTAAAAAGTGTCATAACCTTTGACCTAGCAATAGCACCCAAAGAGATTTAAAAAAAAAAGAAAAGAAAAAGAAAAAAAGGATTTATATGTACAAAAATATTTATACCAGCTCTTTTTATGGTAGCAAAGATTGGAAATTGAGGGGATGCCTATCAATTAGGGAAGAACTCAACAAATTGTTGTTTATGATTGTGAAGGAATACTATTGTGCTATAAGAAAAGGATGTTTTCAAAAAATCTTGAAAACTTTATGTGAACTGTTACAAAATGAAGTGAGAAGAATCAGTAGAATATTGTACATAGCTGCAACAATGTTGCATGACAATAAATTGTGGAAGATTTAGCTATTCTGCTCAGTACAATGATCTAAGACAATTTCAAAGGAATCATATTGGAAAATCATATCCACCTGCAGAGAATGATGTGATGAAATCTGAATGCAGATTAACGAATACTTTTTTTTAAAAAATCTTTCTTTTTTTATCAGTGTTTTCTTTTGCATGACTAATATGGAAATGCTTCATACAACTGTATATGTATAAAATATACCAATTTACTTACTTTCTCAACTGAAAGTGGGGTTAAAATGGAGGTAGAGAATTTGGACCTCATATTTTAAAAAATTAATTTATTTTTAGTTTTCAATATTCACTTCCATAAATTTTAAATTTTCTTCTCCTCCTTACCTCTTCCCTCTCCAAGATGCTATGGAATATGATTTGGATCTATACATACATTCATATGAAACACATTTTCACATTGGTCATGTTGCATAGAAGAATTACAACAAATGAGAGAGAATATAAAGAAAAAACAAAACAAAAAAGAAAATAATCTGCTTCACTCTGCCTTATGATTCCATAGTTCTTTCTCTGGATGTGGATGGCTTTTACCATGGCTTTTACCATGAATCCTTTGAAATTGTTTTAGATCCTTGCATTTCTGAGAAGGGCAGAGTCTATCAAATCAGTGATTGCATACTGTGGCTGTTTCTGTCAACAGTGTTCTCCTCATTCTGCTCAATTCACTCAGCATCAGTTCACATACATCATTCCAGGATTTTCTGAAGCCTGCCTATTCATTGTTTCTAATAACATAATAGTATTCCCTTACATTGATATACCACAACTTGTTCAGTCATTCCCAGTTTGAGCTGCTATAAATATTTTTGTACACATAGGTCCTTTTCCCCATTTTTATGATCTCTTTGAGATACAGCCCTAGAAGCATTATTGCTGGGTCAATGGGTATGCACATCTTTATAGCCCTTTGGGCATAACGGAACTCAAAATATTTTTAAAAGAACATTACATTTTTTACATGGGTAATGTAAAAAATGTTGTTTAAGAAATTTAAAAGAATACACAAAATGAAACAATAAAGAAAATTTTTTAAATATATACTTCAGTTTGCATTCAGAGATCATCAATTCTTTTTCTGGAGGTAGACAGCATTTTTCATAATGGGTTCTTTGGAAATGTCTTGGATCACTGTCTAGATTACAGTAGCTCAGTCTTTCACAGTTGATCATCCATATAATATTGCTATTACTTTTTACTGTCTTCTCCTGGACCCATTCTTTTTACTTTGCATGAGTTCCTGTAAGTCTTCCCAAGTTTTTCTTTTTCTTTTTTTCCTTTTATTTTTTTTTGGTGGGGAGGAGGGGAGAAGTTGGGGAAATTGGGTTTAAATGACTTGGCCAAGGTCACATGGCCAAGTTAGTGTTAAGTGTTAAGAGTCTGAGGCCATATTTGAACTCAGGTCCTCCTGATTCCATGGCTGGTGTTCTATTTACTGGGCCACCTAGCTGTCCCTCTTCCCAGATTTTTCAAAACCATTGCGCTCATTATTTCTTATGGCACAATAATATTTTTTTTCAAATAGTGGGTGGTGGAAGGCACATTGCAGAGAACTTTAAATATTTTATCTTGAAGCATACATTTTAACCTTGAGACAATGAGTCAGTGCTATTTTTATTAAGTTAGTGGTGTAATAGGACTTTTTTTTTAGGAATATTAATTTAGAAACCTGTTGGAAAATGGAATGGAGATGGAGAAGACTAACAGCAAGGAAGATCAACTAGAAGTCAATTACAATAGTCTAGTTAAGACATGAAGAATGGACCCTAAACTAGGGACAGAGACATTGGAACGAAAATAATTGGTAACTATTGCAAGATAGTAAGGGAAAAGGACAAGTCCAGAATGACTGAAAGGTTAAAAAATTAGGGGATAAGTTTAAGAGATGAGTTCCATTTTGAAATTATTGATGCTAAGAATTATGAGACATCATGACAGAAATATCCAAAAGTCAGTTGCAAACACAGAACTGTAATTCAGAACTACATATATAGATTTGGGAGTCCTCTGTGGAAATATGATAATTAGCCCTATGGGAGCAAATCAAAAGAAAAATATCAGCAATTGATAAGATGGAAGAATTTTAGACATAGAATGAGTCATTCCATATCCCTTATTTTGCAAATGAAGAAAAGGAAGCTTATAGAATTGAGATTATACTGAACATCACAAAGACGTATAGCATAGGCAGGATTCAAAACTAAGTTCTACCTTCAAATTTAATGCTTTCTTCACCATTACTCTTATTGAGAAGTTGCTCTAACATTGAATTGTGTTTTGATGATGCAAATTTTGGTGAACTGCTCTAAATCCTTGTGACAATGTTTTTAGAGAGAGTTATACTTTACTTTGCTGAATGGCTGCATTTCTGAAAAAATAAAATAAACAATGAATTTCTGCAAACTGCTTCCTAATGTCCTATTGATTTTAATTATAATTCAGATATGCTCCCATCTTGCTGAAGACATATGCAAAATGGGATACGTGGGAGATGACAAGTTATTCCCATCATCACTGTGCATTAATGTAAGCCAGTACCACTGGCATCAGCTCTTCAAATTACATTTTTGTAAAAATAGCTGAAAAAAATGTGAATATCATGGGAGCATTTTTTATAATACACATTTTTGAAAGAATTCCATTAATCTGAATGTTCAGAAAACATAACACAAATTTGTAATTGATTTTTCTAATTTCTTTGTGATTAATATTATCCTCTATCTTTGTATGTTCATGCATATACACACGTATTTGCACACATGCATATATGTATGTATCATGTGTCATATATATCTCACAATCACAAAACATTTTATATCAAATCAAAGAATGTGAAAGCTAAAATTTCATCCAACTCCTACATTTTATAGTTATAGAGACTGAGGACCAAAAGGATTGAATAAATCCTCAAGGGAAAAAAAAAAGATAGAAATGCAAGCACCCTCAAGAAATTTCTCCTTCCTCTACTTTAGAGGACAATTGTATTTTTTCCCATTCTACATCACTCTGGTGTTTTAACATTTCAAGTATATGTGATTTAATGTGTTTGGAGGTTGTTCAGATCACACACTTTTGTTGATAGACAAAACTCACATATTTTAGGGAATGATATTTGGGACTTTGTGCAGTGACATAATTAAACCTCGTGAGTCACTCTGAAGTCAACTAGACTGGTTTTCAGAAAACCTATATCCAAAGTATAATCAAAGCCTTTCTGATTTAATAGGAGTTGATAAAATGTGTTCAGTTATCATAAACTTTAAGAATACAGCCTCATATTTAAACCAAGATGAAATATAGATAGAAACAAATGCTTCTCATATAATTTTTAAACAGCAAACATTTTAATATAATCATTGTTACTTTTCATTTAATTTTTCTTTAATAATAATATTTTTCTCCTCCATAACCTTCATTCCTTTAAATTGGGAAGAAATCCTTATAATCAATACAGATAGTCAAAGAAAATAAGTCAACTATGTTATGTCAATATATGTCTCTTGCTGTACCCTGAGTATATCATCTCTCTCAGGATGCTCTGGCAAAAACTTCAAGTTAATGAGTAAACCCTTTTCTAAGACTAATTTTGAAGCAACTCATTTTATGATTTAAGATTTTTCAGTCATATTCAGTCTTTTTTCTTTCTTTCTTTATCCAGACTGGTACAACTTATGGTTAAGATTACTGAACCAGGTTGGATTTCAACTAACAAAATTAAGTCAAAATGCTCAATGACCTTTAACTATCCCAAGAGCATTTCAGCTTCTTCTAAAAAGCTAGAAGCCGCAAATATAGAATGTACTGCCCACACTTTGGCATATGGGTCTCTCTAGTGCCTGAAAGCATAGGAAAATTTTCATTTCTTCCCCCCCCCCCTCCCCAGTTTCAGCTTATGCATATAGTGGAATTTGATATTAGAAATCCATTCTCATTTATTGTAATATGAATGCAAGCCGAGGAAACACTAAAATTCTGCATTCTCTGCAAATTTGCCAGTACTCTGGTTTTTGGGAGAGTAAGGATTATTTATGGTCAGTTTGGCACAGTTCTAATATTTAAAGGGCTACAAGTGACTCTCAACCAAGAGCTGCAGTCTCTTTAATACGTGCTATAGAGATTTGTCTGAGAGTTAAGATTCTAAGTAAGGGGAAATATCAATCCTTCGATGAATTAAAAATTACTAAAATAATGCGACTTTAAATCAGTATTTGATCATTGCTTCTCTTCAAATCAAATGGAAATATTATATTATTTAAAGGGAATGTTTTAAATGATTCCAATGTGATTGAAATAGGGATCTGTTAAAGAGACCTACAAAACAGTTCCTTTCAGACCTGTGATTCTTTGCAAGTACAAAACATATCAAAAGATAGACATCCATATAATTAAAAAATAGTATTTCTATCCTATCCAAACAAGCTATGAAGCATGACCTGTTCACTGGGAGGCTAGGTGTTATGGTAAGCGGAAAGAGTACTTATCTCCTTGTTTTAGTACTTAGCTCCTTGGGGCAGTTCTTCAACTGTCTTTGAGCATCACCTGTGATTATATCAAGTCTTTGTTCAAAACAGAACCTGTGAGGCCCACAGTGGGTGCAACTTGCCATATAATAAATAGCAAGAGCACAACCTGGGACCAAGCAGAATTGGGAAGAAGGATGGCTTTGGTGTCCACACTTTCTCTGCCTGTCTTGACATTGTTTTGTCAGATCTGTCTGCTGATAGAGGATGTTGCTGCTACTACAGAAGCCCTGAGATCTTACTGCGAGTTCAGAAGCTGTGAAAGAGGACTTTCTTGTTGTCTGTTTACAAAAGTCCTGGAGGAAGATTTTACTAATGTTTTCAGAGGTCCTGGGACTTAACTGATGATTTACCTTAATTACTTTTTTAAAATTTAAATTAATTCATTTATTTTCTTGTTTACATCACTCATTTCCATGAAATTTTGTTACAAATTTTCTCCCCACCACCCCAAAACAGCAATTCCACTATATAGCCCCTCCCCCAATCTGCTCTCTCCTATGTCCTCCCTCATCACCCCTCTAACTTTCTGGTAGGGCAGGATGAGTCTCCCTATCCCAGTGCCTGTATATCTTAATTCCCAGTTGCATGTAGTTAGTAATAGCAACAATAATAATAATAATAATAATAATAATAATAATAATAATAATGATTATATATATGTATGTATATATATACATACATACATATATATATTTAACATTAGAATATAGAATTTTAAATTCTAGATTCTTTCCCCTCCTCCCTTGTCACCCACTCCCAGCAGAAGGACAAGCAATTCCATACAGGCTGTACATGCGTTATTACACTGGACATCTTCACAGTGGACATATTGTGAGAGACTGATTATATTTCCCCACCCTCGTTCTATTCTCTACCCTGTCCCTGTTCCTTTAGTGAAGTATGTACTTCCAGCAATACTCCCTGCCACCCTGCCCTCCCCTCTGTCATCCTGCCTCTCATCCCCATCCCCCCTACTCTCCTGTGTGGCATGATGCCAAGTTTAGAGTTTATGTCATTCCTTCCCTAAGCAAAATTCAATGAGAGTAAGGTTGACCCTTTCCTTTTTGCCTTCCTGTTATTCCCTTCCATTGTAACAATTATCCCTAGCCTCTTCTGTGTGAGATGATTAACCCCATTCTGTCTCTCCCTGTCTCCTGTCATTCTAATCCTTGCCCACCTCAGAATTTCACCTTTTAAAGTATCATCCCTTCATATTCAATTGATCCTTTGCCCTCTATGTAAACATAATAGACACATACTCAGATATGTGTTCTACACATTATATACCCTCCTACATAGACATATGTGTATGTATATGTATATATGCATTTCTATTCCCTTCACCTATCCTCATACTGAGAAAAGTTTTATAAGTTGCAATTATCATTTTTTCCATGTTGGCACATAAAGAGTTCAACTTTGATAAGTTCTTTATGATTTGTTTTCCATGTTTACCTTCTCATGCTTCTTGCATTTGAGTGTCAAATTTTCTTTTCAGTTCTGGTTTTTTCAGCAAGAATGTTTGAAAGTCCTTTACCTCACTGAATAACCATATTTTCCCCTGAAACATTATACTCAATTTTGCTGGGTAGGTGATTCTTGGTTTTAATCCTAGCTCCCTTGATCTCTGGTATGTCATATACCAGGCCCTTCAATTCCTCAGTGTAGAAACTGCCAGATCCTGGGTTATCCTAATTTTGTTTCAACAGTGTTCAAATTTCTTCCTTTTGGCAGCCTGTAATATTTTCCCCTTTATCTGGGGAGATTTATGTTAATTTCTCAGAGAGAGGCCCTGCTTTTGGGTCTGTCTTGATTTTACATGCAGAAAGTGAATTGATGATGGTGCCAGCAATATGTATGAATGTTTTTGTGGCTCTGCTAAGCTTAATGTTTGTAGCTCAACCAGGAGCTAAATCAGGAACTGAACCAGGAGCTGTACCAGGAGCTTAGAGCTGCCTATCTGTGAATCCAGGTGACAACTGGGTGAATTCAGGTAAGGGCTGGGAGCATGGAAGAGGAACCATGGAGCTTGGGAGTCAGCCTCTAGTCAAGATGAAAGGACCTTTCCTTTGGGTACTTAGTGCTGACTGACAAGATTAGGATTTACTGTGACCTAGGGGTAGGATAACTTTTGTACTTTGTACTCCTTAAGGATGATTAAGTTAAAGTAATTGGAAGCTAGTCTCCAACCAAGATGAAAGAAGACTTTCTGACTGATGAGATTTAGACATTAAGACTAGGGGTGGGAGACTTTTGCACTTTGTACCCCTTAAGGATGATTGCTCCTTAAGGATTATTGAGTCAAGGACTTACTGAATGAAATCTTTTATTTAAAACTATGTGGCAGGGCAGAGCTAAGATAGTGGAAAGAAAGCAGTAGCCATTCTGCGGTCTTCCAACAATCCTGTCATTAAAGGCTAAAAAGTGAATTGAAGGAATTTAAGAGTGTCAGAACCCAATGCGAGACTGAGCGGGGCAGATTCCCATCACAGGAAAGTGCCTACTCTGGTCTGGGTAAGGAGAATGCTGAGCACAAGGGAGCCACACTAGCGTGGAGCTAAGAGCAGAGTATAGCAGACCGGGAAGAAGCCCCAGCCAACCAGCAGACTCAACCAGCCTGAGAGGTTTACAGCTGTCTCACCACAGGACAGAGGATCACCGAACTGGGTGGGAAAAAACTCAGGGCCCACAGCAGGCTCAGCAGCTTTTGTCAGGGCAAAGTGGATGTTTAAACGTCTACACCCATACTTCCAGAAGCCAAAATGAAGGAATGAAGTCTATTTGCTCTGATGCCCCTCTCCCTGACCCAGAAAAACCTGAATTAAATGCCCCACCCAGAGTAAAATCCTCAATTAGTGGAAACAGCTTCAGGCTACGGTGTAGCTGAGGAAAGGGGAAAGAAGACAGTACAGAGTCTAAGCCCAGGAGGGTGGAGCTAGCAAGCCCTACCGAGAAAAGCCCAGGTATTTAGCACCACCAGGCCAATCAGCAAACAACAGCTCTGCCTCTGGCCTTCAGCTGAAGCCGGCTCTGAGCCTGCATGAGCTGTAGCTCAGAGACACAGACATGGAAACCTGAAGGAGCTAGAACACCCCACCTGCACAGGTTACTCTGTAAGCCTCAGGGCAACTCAGGGGAATCATTGAGAGTCTTGGTCTTAGCCTCAGGCTACACACGCAGAGCTTACAGCTACCAAACTCCTACCTCCCAGCCTGAGAAGCTCAATACTCTGGAAGCCCAGAAGCCGATATCCACTCAAAAAATCCAGGACATAGGCACTCACAATGGGGAAGAAGGAAACTGTAAAGGCTAGGACCATCAAATCTTTTTATTGAGCAAGAACAAACAAATTCAGAAGGCAACATGGACTCTATATTCACACTGGAGACCACAGAAGGAAATGTGAATTGGTCTCAAGCCCAAAGAGCCTTGGAGGACCTCAAAAGGGATTTTAAAAGCAAAATTAGAGAGGTAGGAGAGAAATTTAAATCTACACTAGCCAAATTGGAAAAAAAATTTCACTGAAGAAAACAAATCTTTAAAAAGTAAAATTAGAGAACTAGGACAGGAGGTTCAAAATCTAACCAGAGAAAATACCTTCCTAAAAATTAAAAATGAACATGAGGAAAAGGAACACCAAAAGCTAATGGAGGAAAATAATTGACTAAAAATTAGAATCAGACAACTTGAAGCTAAGAATTCTATGATGCAACAAGAGTCAGTCAAACAAAACATAAAGATTGAAAAATTAGAAGAAAGTGTAAAATATCTCACCTGAAAAACAACTGACCTGGAAAACAGATCCAGGAGAGATAACTTAAGAATTATTGGCCTGGGGGGGGGGGGGTGGAGGAAAGATGGCAGCATATAAGCAG